>CM029120.1:23017500-23402500 GCA_016859345.1 Istiophorus platypterus
GCTGTGTGATGTTTAAAAGTGATAAATACATCATTCTAGGAGAAATGTATGTCATCACAAATTTATGTCAAGATGGAGGGCATGCCTAGAAAGAACGCAGCCAGTAATCAGGATAAATCACTTTCAAGGTAAAATTTTCTCTCACTGATATTCTCCAGCCATAGAACTAATTCTCTACCTGATTAGCCTGGCTAGAGCTGCTGGAATGTTGTTCCCCACTGGTCTGTGCGACCATGAAACATTGTGGAGATGACACTAATCCTTCTCTCGGCTGTTTCTTCTGGGTAACAGTGTTGAAAGGCAGGAGGAAGCTTTTCCTTACTCTCTATGACCCTCATTGTCCATATCTCAACCTTTCTTTTTTGACGTGACCTCAAGGTCGACCCAGTTTTTCCACTTTATCACGCCTCTAAAACGATCGGATTATAGCGACATCCAACAACTGCTACCTGGCCAGCTCCAGGGATTGCTCTGCAGTTGGTTAACGCCCCTGACTATCCACCCCAGCGCAGGCTCTGGAAATTATATTAAGTGTTCTAATCCTAGACGACTTCATTATTAGATTTGTGGTTATATACCAAGTTCCGTAACCTACTGCGTTTCTGGTGATGAAGTAGCAGGATTTATTGTAAACTCAACACTGATTGAACTATACCCTTTTGTCCATACAGTTATATTGCTTGTTGGAGCAAATTTTGATATGATTTGATGTGATTTATACAAAAGTGATGGCTTCCACACAAACTGGGCAGGGATCAAGAAGCTGACCCGTTCCAGTCACCTATTTCAGCTCCTCCTGACCCTCAACTCAGCTTGATCCTAACAACATCAGCCTGTCACACACCCAGTCTTGATAGAGTGGGTCTTGTTGGCCCATGGCCTGTTTTCACACATTTAACTGTTAAAACTCTAGTTGATAACTTCCAAGTCCCAGAAATCCACAAAGTACTGATAATCATTCACTCCACAGCTATATAACTGATATGTTAAATTTGAAGAGATTCGATTTTCGAAATCAGAATAACATCATCAACATTAAACCCTCCGTTCCTTCATCCCCTGTCAGTTTACAAAATGTTACTTTAAACATTGGTCTTTTTGACAATAGATCACTCTGCTAAATCACTGCTTATCCATGACATGATAAATGATCATAGCCTTGATTTTATGGGCTTATATGAAATCCGGCTAAAGCCAAATTACTTTGTATGCATATATGAGGCATCTCCTCCAAATTTTGTAAGTTTACAAGTGACCTGAATAAATAGGAGGTGTAAGCATCGTTGCTATGCTCCAAATTGTTAATGGTAAACCCAATTAACACTACAGTTTTTAAATCATTTTAGATACTACTTATGCAACCTAAGTAGCAGTCATTTTATATAGCAATTTGGGGTTTTCTACCTTTCTTTGTGACATACTGACTTAGATGTTGTGTGTCTTTTAATTATGGGTGATTTTAATGTTCATGTTGATGACAAAATTCAAACCACTTAGTAAGCTTTCAAAGATCTCAAAATATCTACACAGCATGTTGATGTATATACTATGGGCACAGTGGCCCAAATTTCTGTTAGTATAAATAGCTAAACTAGTAAATAATGACCTGGATTGCAAAATGAAAGCAAGATTTACCTCTATCTTTTACAATTTAAAAATTACAAAAAAGGAAAAGGGCCAGAAACAAAAGTTTGAGCACCTGACATGGTCACTGCATATTAACACCCCGTTTGGCAAATATTATAGCTTGTAAATGCTTAATGTAGCCAGTTAAGAGTCTTCAGTTCTTTTTTGGATGGTTTTTGCCGATTCTTCCTTGCAAAAGGCCTCTAGTTCTATGAGATCCTTGGGCTGTCTTCCATGCACTGCTGTTTTGAGATCCAACCAAAGATATTCTGTGATGTTTAAGTTGTGGGACTGTGAGGACCATGACAAAACCTTCAGCTTGTGCCTCTTGTGGATTTTGAGGTGTGTATGGGTTAATTTTCCTTTTGCAAAGCCATTCTCTTTTCACCTTCAGCTTTTTAACAGACAGTGTGATGTTTGCTTCCAGAATTGCTTTTATTTAATTGACTCCATTCCTCCCTATATCAGTGAAATGCTCCCTTGCCAGTTACAGCACATTCCCATAGCATGGTCGATCCAACCGCTTGGTTAACAGTCGGAGAGGGGGTTCTTTTCATGAAACTCAACACCATTTTTTCTCCAAAATTACCTCTGCTCATTGTGGCAAAAAAGTTCAAATGTAAGTTCTTGAGTCGCAGGGTTTGTGTCCAAAATTCATCAGGCTTGTTTAGATATTCCTTTTGCAAACTTTGGATCCAAACTTTTATGGTGAGGACACAGAAAAGGTTTCTTCTGATGACTCTTTCATTGTCGTCATATTTGTGCAGTTAACTTCATGCTTTTTGGAGATTAGTCCATCTTCTGGATACCCAGACTTTTTCATGCCACTGTATAGCACTAAATCATAACATAACCAATTGAAATTCCAATTAGTTTCAGTCTGTTTATTCTGATTGAGCTGTTCATATGAAACATTTTTATTCTGTTTGGGCTTTTAACCAATTATAATCAGAATATTAGGCTTCCTTCAGCTAAGTTTTATTTATGTATTACAAATCATATAGACATTTTCTCAAGGTACTTTGCAGAGTAAAGTCAAGTTCAAGGCCTTACAGTATTATAGAAAGTAATCAACAGTTCCCACCATAAACAAGCAGTACAATTGAGTATCATCCACATAATGGTGGATCCGATGCAATTAAAAGATCATTTGTAATTTTTACCAGTGCTGTCTCAGTGCTATGATGCACTCTAAATCCTGACTGGAAATCCTCAAATAAACTATTATTAAGTAAGAATCGTTTGCACACACCGCTGGTTGGCGATAGCTTTCTCAAAGATCTAAGAGAGAATGGGAAGGCTGGATATGGGTCTATAGTTGGCTAAAACATCTGGATCGAGGGTAGGTTTTTTAAGAAGAGGTTTAATAACAGCTATTTTAATGGACTGTGGTACATAGCTTGTTAACAATGACAGATTGATTAAGCAGCCTACTGGGGATGGGGTCTAAGAGACAGGTTGATGGTTTTGATGAAAAAATTGTTGAAGTTAGTTGATGGTTGATGGGAGAGACACTGTCAGAGTATATATTGGGTTCTACAGCTATTTCTAAGTTTCCAGTGTTTGAAGATAAATATGTGTGTGTTGAGGGCAGGAGGTGGTGAAATTTGTGTTTAATATTTAGAAATATATCATTAAAGAAGCTCATGAAATCATCACTCACGGTTGAGCTATGATTCTCAGTCAACCTGGCTATGGTGCTGAAAAGAAATCTAGGGTTGTTTTTATTTTCCTCCTTTTAAAGATGAGTAATAGGCTGCTCTGGCATTACAGAGGGCCTTAGATTATCATTATGCCACATCATTTCAAGTCTATATCGGCAATGGCATCAAGTGTCATTCTCATTGGCACTATTCGTTAGATACATAGTGGAGACTTCTTTGCCTAATGTTATGTAGTCTAGCAGTAGGAATTCATAAGTTACCTAACAGTGGTCTGAAGGAAGAGGAAGGATGACTAAATGTTCAATTTCTATGCCATAAATCAGAAAAAGGTTTGAGGGTGTGGCATGTGGGTTAATTTACCCTCTGAGCAAAGCCTATTGAGTCTAAAACTGAGATTGACACAGTGCTAAGACTATCATTGTCAATGTCCACATGGATGTTGAAATCACCTACTATCATTATTTTTTCTGTACTAAGGACCAAACTGGTTAAAAACTAACAATTCCGATACAAATTCAGAGTTTGGTCCAGGAGAGTTTTATGCTAACAAATATAACAGGCTTGAAAGTTTTCCAGGTTGGATATTTAAGACTGAGAACCAGGCTTTGGGTTTTAGTTGAGATTAGGTTTAGGGTTGATTATTAGGCCTAAATTGAAATTACCGGCAACTCTACTTCCTATGTGAGTGTGAGTGTTAATGACTGGGGGAGGGGATTCTTTGGCTAACATGTTCATCATGACACAGCCAGGTCTAAGTAAGACAAAATATATCAATATGATGATCTGATATGAGATCATTTAGTAATACAGCTTTTGATGACAGCGTGTCTGCATTCTTATTTTGTTGTACTTCTGTGATGGTGGTCTTGATTTTATTAAGTTTCTGTGCATAACCCCTCTATTTACTTTTAAGTTAATAAATTTAGATGGTGGGCAGACAATCTCTATGGGGTATTGAGTAGGTGACAGCTGTAATGGAAGCAAAGAGAAGTGTGTAACCCTGGGTTGTCATGGTTTTGTCTACTAATAAACTCAGTTAGATTTCTAGAGATGAGAGTTGCTCCATCCAAAGTGAGATGTGTGCCATCTCTCCTAATCAGACCAGGATTTCCACAAAAAGTTTGCTAGTTATCTAAAAAGCCCAAGTTGATGGCTCAACACTACCATGGCAGCCAAGTGTTAAATGATGACATTAGGCTATACATATCATCAGTGATCAGATTAGGTAGAGGTCCATAGAAGCATATAGCATTGTCTTTGTGTATGTACACAGTGCACAAATAAGTGCATAGTGATTTATATCTGTAAATCTCTATCAGTATCTGTGCCTCTAATTTAAAACTTTTAAATCTCAAATACATTTCCACACAACTTTCCAGTAGGTGGAGGTATTTATTATGAAAAGTCATTCAGTGCCCTAACTAACCAGACACAACAAAAAGACAGCATCTGAGTTTTGCCTTCGGAATGGGCTGTAATAACTCTTTTCCAATTTGGTCTTAATGATTTATCTTTAAATTTGCTTATGGATCCACTACACTCAACTGTAATTTGATTTTTTTTTTTGGTATCCTTTTACTCCCCTTGATTACAGTCATACATCATTAAAACTGGCAAATTTTTAGTAATGTTGTGTTAATGTAAAATAATAGCCTGCTTACTGTATTGAATTCCTTAATATTTGTTATGTTGTGGACCACAAAGGGGATACAAAGGGCCTACAAAATTACCCTATATAGAGAATCCATTAAAAATGGAACTATAAAGACAGCAAATAAATGTAATATACATAAAATTATGAAAATATTCTGATAACTTTCAAATGAAAAAAATCTTCATGATTAAAAACTATAATATGAAAAAAACTAAGAGGACATACTCCTCCATTGTAGCAGCTAATTAGCTAGCCATTCTGCTGCTGCTCTTGGACAGCACTTAGTTTGGTCTTTTTCTGTATAGTTTAATAGTGGTTGGCATCAATAAATGTTGCATTACTTCCATCTACTTGAGTTGTAAATTACAGGCACAAATACTGATCCAGATTTAGAGATACAAATCACACTGCACTTATTTGTGCATTGTTTTATTACTTATAAATCACATCTCCCCTGCATTTGTAGATTTTATGTGGAGCTCTTTTAATGAACTCATCTTGTTGTCTCATCTGTTCGTTTGCAATGGTTTAATGGCACCAACTGGAGAATTAACTCCATCAACCAGTCAACTCATATTCACACAGTAGACAAGACTTAAGTCTCTTTTTAATTTGGAAGGAAACTTGACAATTGTCTCACCCTACCTGGGGCAGCATGTCAACACCAGCACCACCTCTTGCAGTCCAAACTTTCTTCATCCATGTGGCTGAGATTATCAGCATGATGTAAATTTTTAAATTTGTGTCCATGTCCACAGGGACCATCTGCACCAACTAATGTGTGTGAATATGTCTGTACATGCATACACCCAGGGTAGTAAAAGCATTTGAGTCTGCCATTCATGTCCGCATCTCTCATGAAGTATATCTGGCCCTTACAGTTCAGTTCAATTTTGTTCAGTTTAATTTATATGACACCAAATCATAACAGAGGTAATCTTTGGGTTCGTTTTCATAGAAGGTGTAGAACGTACTCTTTATACTTATATGTACAGAGACCCTACCTTCCCCAATGAGCAGCGGGGGGCTCCACGGGTAACAACAAGAAACCATTATGAAAGAGTTGTAGCAGGATGTGTCTGCCTTCTTGGGTGTAGTTAGCTTTGTGTCCTCAATTAGCTGAAACAGCAGAGATGAAGGACGCAGGAGAGAGGCCAGTTAAATACCCTAGTAACTGGAAACACACAGTCTGTCTCAAGCCAAAAGTTATTACCTGAGTTATTTAATGCAATGTCAGTTAGTGATGTAATGGCTGCCCTGTGTCTCAGAATGCAGCAGTGCAGCACCCTCTACTGGTAAAGAGTGGGAGGAGTACATCCATATCAGAGGCTTGGTGGAGAAGATCCGTAAGAAACAGAAGGGTGAGAGCATGGGCACACACACACACACAGACACACACACACACACACACACACACACACAATTACATTTTTGACTTTTTATTCTAATGAAATTGTTGACTTTATCTTAGAGGGCCAAAGATATATAAAGAGCTATTTATTGTGTGTGTGTGTGTGTGTGTGTGTGTTTGTGTGTGTGTGTGTTCAGGTATGTCAGTAGTGTTTGAGGGCAGCAGAGAGGACTACTTCCCAGACTTGATGTCCTGGGCTCAGGAAAACGGGGCTTCCTGTGATGGTTTCACTGTGACCGGCTTTGGTACAGAGGGGTATGGCCTGCGGGCCACCAGAGACATCAAGGTGAACTCAGCACAGGAGTGACAATTATGTTAATTTTTTATATTTCATGAGGCTTTTTAAGGGACCAGTCTGGTGATATTGAATATTTTTGTTGTCAACGAATCCAATGAATTTCCAGTGGGCTTGAAGGCACAGATAGAGTGAGGGAGGCAAATAATGAGTGATCAACTCACACATTGTTGGCTTTGATTGGTTTTGGTATGACCCACAGTAAAATAAGAGTATGATCATTTGATATTGACTGGCAGAGATCCACTGCTGACAGTAGTTATTGAAGGCATGAAGAGGGTCATTCATTTACTTCCATCCCTACATTTAAAAATCTTATATTTTAATTTTCTTGCTTGAGGAGCAGTGCTAGCTCATAATATAGTTTGATGGCTAAATTAGGGAAGGTCCTGCCACCTGTTTTTCGGCCGATCATATATAATGCTTAAGATGTTTGTGTGTGTGTGTGTGTGTGTGTGTGTGTGTGTGTGTGTGTGTGTGTGTGTGTGTGTGTGTGTAGGCAGAAGAACTATTCCTGTGGATTCCCAGGAAGATGCTGATGACAGTGGAGTCGGCCCAAAACTCTGTGCTGGGTGAGAGCTTCAGATAATGAGTTAAAAAAAAGTATTTGTAAGAATGCTGCACCATTCTGGGAGCAAATCTGATTCCTTTACATCAATGAAAAATATGATCTATAAACACAAAACACCAAAAAACACCAAAAACACCAAACAGATTTCCATTAAAAGTACTAGGTATCTTCTTTGATATTACAGTATGTACCATATTACTCATACTCATCTAGTTTATACATTGTGTACAGTTTTCTGCAAAAGTCTGTCCAGCCCTGGGTATATTCCTGTTTTGTTGGTTTTTCAAGTTAAAAAGAAGTAAATACAAACCCTGTTTTCGTCTATTATGACGATGAAATAAAACAGAGCAGTGCATTAACATTTTAAGAAAGGTTTATTTTTAATGAGTTGATGGCCCAGGTGTCGTCAAACTTTAGCATTCAAGTGTATCCATTGTTTAATTGAATATTTAGATGTGACTAAGGTCCTAAATTCATGTTGAATCAAGATCCCAGGGACTCCAGTCTCGTCCATCATAGATGTTTTGTCAGATCAGTAAAACTTTCTTTACTTTAAGTGTTTGAAAACATCTTCTGCAACGGCAGTAATACAAGATTTCAGTCTGCTCAAAGAACTATTTTATTATCCTGTAACTGAATGTAACTTCTCTGTCTCAGGTCCTCTGTACAGCCAGGACCGGATCCTACAGGCCATGGGCAACGTGACGCTGGCCCTCCACCTGCTGTGTGAGCGGGCCAACCCTGCTTCAAGCTGGCTGCCATACATCCGCAGTCTTCCTCAGGAGTATGACACACCACTTTACTACCAGCAGGACGAGGTGGAGCTGCTGCTAGGCACACAGGCAGTGCAGGATGTTCTGAGCCAGTATAAAAACACTGCACGTCAATACGCCTACTTTTACAAACTGGTACAGGTAGGCAGATACAATCACCACAAACCCACATATATGTACATAGTTGTAGATGATTTTAGTTATGGATTTTGACCATGGATTTCTTGACTTTAGTATGAAATAAGATTGTTAATAATTAGACACTGGTAGTTTTTAACCAACATACAGTATATGAAATAGTAAAATTTGTGCCACCTAGTTCAATTACATCAAAAAAGCATAGATACATATTTTGTGTTGAATGCCTTAAATCTTCATGGTCCACCTCACACGTTTTTATCCTAAATTTATTTATTAAAGCTGTGAAGTGTAAGGGACTGCTTTTCCCATTCCGTGTGTTTTGTTTATGAGATATCTTCTTTTGTATGTAAACTTGGGGGTTTGGTCTAAATATTATATTATCCATTAGCCTCAGTTGCTGTGGCCATTACAAAGAGGCCAGTCAGAGATATCAGTCAGTGTGGCATGCATGCCCATTTCTCCAACTTGACTTCTTGGATTGTATTTCACTGTCTCATCTCTACATGAAACAAAACACCCCTGCCAATGCATCTCTTTGTATCGTTTAAGTGCATCACCAATGCCTGACTGATGCCTACCTGCTTTGTCATAGGAAACTATATCAGGTAGAAGGCCCCACTCAGACAGAGTATAGATTTAAAAAAAAACAAAAACAACAACATTGTTTTATTTGTAGAAACAGAGTAACTTAAATCTGGATACGATAGTAGACAGCTGGTCTAATAGATGGATCTAATCTGTGATTGTAGCTGATGTTAGGATTGTGGCCACCACCACATAGCAGGACAAATATAGATATCACTGAAATCTATTTGCATATATTATGTATGACAGTGATTCCCATACCAAGATCTGTAGAACGCTTTTTCAGTTTGGGAAAAGATTCAGTGCGAACTTTGCATATGACTTTTTTTCAATCCAGTGCCAACAACTGAAATAAGATACAGAGACACTGCTCATGGTAAATAATGAAATGGTGGTTAAGAAGCCCTGATATAAGGTAGTGGTGTTAGTAATCTGAACATATGCTAATGTCCCATTCTAAATGTGAAGCATGTCAAAACTTCAGGTCCACTTTAATCAGAATTCACCACAGTCCTCTAAAGTCAGCTGTTTCTTCTTCTCAACACAGAGGGGTTTCAGTCTTTCTGTCAGTAGCTACATATTTAATTACATGATGAGCAGGCAGGAGAATGGATGTTTGTATGTGATCTCAACAGTGTGTTTAATTCATTTTCTTGGCTTTTTCATTAAATAACACAATATTACATAACATTCTTAAGTTTCAAATATAAGTAATGCCTTGAAATAAGGAGTAAACATAACTAAATGGTTTGGTTACTGCTCTTTGAATGTTACCCTATAATGCAATTTCTCTGGACTCCACTAGATGGCAGTGTTGTGTCTTAAATGGTTAATATCAATGAGCTAGAAGAAGAACCCCAGCGCTGAGGGTGCCTCAGTCACTGTCCTATTACTGATGGTTTCAATGCCCTTATGCTATCCATTTAATTTATCTTGAATTCAGTGATAATCTACATTCTCTTAATACCATGAAGACTCTGTCACATTTTTTGAATGCTGGTAGCTTTCTTAGTTATTGGGGTTCTAAAGAGTTGTGATGTCTCATACCGATGTCCCATGTGCACAGTTTTTGGTGTCTTATGTTCAAACTAGTGTTAGCCAACTAATGAGCTAAAGTGACTTTTGGTAGCACTATATATGCATCAATCTAGATGTGATAATATTTCAAAAGTAAACCCATTGACAAACAGAGATTTGATCTTGATGTCCTGTGATCATGTATTAGTATGAATTAAATGGGCGAGCTGAACCTTAACAGGTCTAAAAAAACATCAAATTTTTGGTACACTATCTGAATTGCTGAAATAGTGCTGAATATCATGTGGGAGTTACACCTCCATAAATCAGTAAAAACAGGATGCAACATACAAGTTAACAAGAAACAAGTGCATTCAGAATATAATCAGACCCCTTCACTTTTTTCACATTTTTAATGTTGCAGATTGTTTAAATTAATTTTTGTCTTCATCTGTCTATACTCTACCCCATAATTATGTGAACAGAATTCAGGAAATTTCTGCAAATTTATTAAAAAGGAAAAACTGAAATAACTCATTGACACAAGTGTTCAGTCCTTTTGCGGTGACATTATCTCAGAGGCTTCCCATTTCCCTTTATCATCTTTGAGATGGTTCTATACCTTGATTGAAGTGAAGTTTGCAAGAAAGGATCTAAAGGACTGTTCGCCCTCAGTTCTAAACATCAAGTCTAGAGGAATCCAGGCACTGCTCATCACCTGCCCGATACCATCCCAGCGATGAAGCATAGTGGTGGCAGCATCCTGCTATGGAGAAGTTTTTCAGCAGCAAGGAAATTTTGTCATTTGCCCAAGTCTGGGAGTGTCCGTGAGGGTTCGTGCAGATCTCTTGTTCAATCAAGTACAACAAACAAAAGAAGTCTCCATAGTGTTTTCTAGTGAGCATGGTAGGAGTGTATGTACACAGACCTCCAGTTGTAATACGTATATAAGTGTGTCCGCTGTCCATGGGCAAGTCACAGCTGTCTGTGGCTATCCTAGAGTATGATTACTGCTTTCTGTCTCCAGTTAGTAGATTATACTCAGCATTAAGTAATGGGTAAATGTAACATTTTGACTGTGTAGAAACTGTCTTAGGTATTGTAGCATCGCCATTGGTGATTTTCAATACATACATTCTTTAGGGACTTACTAATACCAGTATCACATTATACTGTCATGTAACAAAGTATCACATGTAAAATGTTTAAAGAAATGCATGACAGATATTACATTATTGATAGTATTGCTTTATACTAATATGGTGTTTTTTGTTACTCTGAATTTGCAAAGCCTCAAAAATTCTTAAGTCACTATGTGCATCATAAATGCTAGACAGTTTTTCATGTTCAAAATGGGACATGTTTGTAGGAAAGTATAGAAAAGGTATGGGTATTTTGCTTTTGGTAATGTAAGTACAAGGTACACAAAGGAGGGAAGAAAACTGAAAGAAACATGTTTTTTCTTTATCACAATTAGTTCACTTGCACTAATTCTTCTTTGAAAGCGAGACTTCTGGGATTTGGGCAACAGAGAGTGAAATTTATTAGTATACTTGGAATATATGATAAACTGTAACAAGATTTGTTTTGTAAAACACACAGCATGAGAATGAGTTACCAGTTTCAATGTTGTGGCTTATCTTTGTGTTTTGACCATATTATTAGGATCACTGCCAGAACTGCAGTGATTATTTGACTAATCGATAGGAGTGACAATAGGTGTGTGTGTGTGTGTGTGTGTCTGTATATCTGATATCTTTCGGTTTTAGACTGTTGGTAAAATGAAACCAAATATCTGAAGACATCTTTTTCGGCTGCGGTAAATAACTATTTTTCACTGTTCTCAGATATTTTGTAGACCAAACGATTAATCATTTAATTGAGAAAATAATAGGTAGATTAACTGATAATGATATTAATCTTAAGTTACAGTCCTAGTCATAACGCTTACAGAACCAGTCCAAACCTACAGAAGGTGTTGCAGGTTTTGATGGTAGAGCGCTGTATTTAATAATGATGTTGCTGTGAGTTTGACTTTGTCAATCAGGAGAGGAGATTGACTCATGAGAGAGAGGGAGAGAGGGAGAGAGAGCTCTATGTGTACTTGGCTTGAGATGGAGACTGAACGAGAAGGGCTCATGAAGGAGTGTATGTCCTGTCCTCTCATGTTTGTTAGATCTCCTTCCTTAACACATGCGCGCGCACACACACACACACACACACACACACACACACACACACACACACACACACACACACACACACACACACACACACACACACACACACACACACACACACTACCCTCCTCGTGTAGCCTCCTCCCTCCCCTTCCTCCTGCTCAGATGACCGGGCTCGAAAATTAGCTTGTCACAATGGCTTTGACTTGAATTGAATTGACCTGACTGTACCTTCCTCAACCACCCCCGCCCCCCAGCCCCATATCTGTCTTTATCTGCTCATGTGGGTGTATGTGTGCGTGTCCATGTCCGTGTGTATCTTAGTCTGTCTGTCTGTCTCTCACTCAATCTCTTTATCTCTGTCTATCTGTCTCTGTCTGTCTGTCTGTCTGTCTGTCTCTCAATACAGTATGCTTTATGGGCATGAATGTCAGGTAAATAATATTGCCAAAGCATCAAGGATAATTCAATTTAATAAAATTTAACTATGATATGAGGAAGAAAAAATTAAGCAAAATAAAATCAATAGATATAGCACAAGACAATGGCAAAAAAACAAAACAATATGTATAACAGGCTATATTAATATAAATTGTCACATTCAGTGTAGGGCTGGGTATTGCCTAGAACCTCACAATATAATATGTGTCACAATAAAGGCCCAGTACAAATAATATTGCAATATATGTTGATTTTGAATAATGTCCATGTCATATACAGAATTTACTACAACAGCCGTTCTTCATTATTCTTTATAACAGCAAAGACAAGGCCTTAGGCATCACACAACCAAAAAAACTTAAAATTTAGGCAAGATCTTAACTGTGAATAAAAGTATTGTGTATCTAATCCCATAGTTATTTATAAATGAAAAAAAATAATATTCTAAAACTTAAAGTCGCCTTTTCTGTTGTTTCTTATTCTTTTAGTTTTTTGACACAATAATAGATATTCTTGTTTACTTGACTGTAAGCACATATGTATTCGCTGTAAGAATTTACACCTGACATGTCAGTTTTTTTATTTAAAAAAAATTAAAAACAATAAATGAAACTATTAACAAGCTTAGCCTTGTACTGGCAGCTGAGGCTTAGCATGTACTCAGACTTTTGTGCAGAAACAGCAGTTGATCCACCTGCTCAGGCGTCAAAGCACCTCACTTAGCTATAATAATGCCAGTAGTGGAGAACACCCTCTCTGCCACTACACATGTACCTGGGATGCAGATGGTAGCTAAGTGAGGGGGGGGAGGGAGAGGGTAGGCTGGTGCTCCCTCCACCAGTTGAGCAAATCCCAGTAAAATTCAGTGGATTTGTCTCTTTGTATTTCTTGATTATGTAGATATAGGTGAGTCTTGTCTGGGGTAGAGTCCTCTCTTCCCTTGTTGGGTGGAGAATATGTTATACTGCTCAGCCTCCCATACCAGGGTCAAGTGAAGAGGTAGTTTTGTTAATAGGCAAAAACACAGGTTAAATTAAATATAAATATGTTTCTCATTAAGGTTAATTAACCCTCACCTGAGAAATCTATGCCACTGCTGCTGCCACGTGGTGTAGGTATCCTGTCTTTTGTTATCTTCCAAGAAGGGGAAGTGATTTAAAGCATGGATCAGGCCAGTGCTCAGGCCATTCACAGAAAGGGTTTGTCGCTCATGTATCTCTTCCAAAAATCCCTGGATACAGCATTTTCAATGTCTCTAGCCAAATCTGTTGCTTGGACATGAATGCCATGGAACAACTGTGCATGCTATAACAAACCAAGTAGGGGTGTTTTCTTCTGACATCACGAGTGTTGTAACTTTTAGCAGCTTTATAGCCCTACCTGCATCTTTAGCACAGGCCAGATCCTTATCAATTAAGATAGGATAAAAATATTAAGAACACAGCTTTATCTAAGTGCACCTAGGAAATTTGCAAGTGATATTTAAAACTCTGAGTCATACTATCCTATTCCCTAAACTGGAGAATCAGTATTTTTGCAGAAGAATTTGACTAAAAACTTAAACTGTCCATAAAAGTTACACAATAGCAATTGCACTTCCTTGGGTCCTCAGCAGTACACATGTGAATTTAGAAGATGGATGAATTAGCAGTTGTAAAGAAGATCAAAGTAGAGACATACAGATTCCTCCATTTATTAGATTTAGTTAGATTAATTAAAAGCAACTATGTTGGGTTTTGGTTTGATTCTTCCAATCTTCAAGATAGGCATCTTTTGTGTTAATTTTAATAATTTGTTTTATTCTGATTTGTGGTCATAAAGCAGTGCTGGTCTGAGTACACTATACGGTGTTATTTGATCAGTAAATCTTAAAACCAACTGATAAGAGACTCTCTCTCTCTCTCTCTAGCTCGGGACAGTTTGTAAATATCTGTGGGTTTAAATGGAGGAACTGGTGGTACCAGCAGTCGCATGCTGTACAGGGCCAAATTGATGAGGCAGATTTATGACAGCTGCTGGCCACAACAAATTAAGATGACAGTGATGTATGAGGGGCGAGTGTCATACTGCACTAACAGACTGCACACACACACACATGCCCGCCCCAGTGCTGGCCCCCTACTCCCAGGCCTTCTTGATAGGCATCCCTTGTCAGACAGCCCCCCCTAGCATACCTGCATAATGAAATTCCTCACACTGATTTGTGTTTTTTTCCCTTCTCTCTTCCTTTTTCCTTTCATCCACCCTCTTCCCTCCATCCCCAGACTCATCCTGCTGCCAGCAAACTGGCCCTGAAGGACAGCTTCACATTTGATGACTACAGGTCGGTGTGTGTGTGTATAAGTGTGTGTGTGGGGAGGGGGGATTGGCCTCTTTTCAGATTTTTCACATCTTTTATGTGTTTTGTGATTTTAGTTAAAATGTATTTCGGAAATCGGGAACAAAGTGACATTGCCTAAAAGGAATCTGATGGAGTGGTTAGACTGTAGATTGGACTTTCAGTATCTGGCCCAATGACACTCTGGCATGCAGACTGGAGGGGTTCAAACCACCAACCTTCTGGTTAGTGGATGCCCAACTCTACCTCCTGAGACACACTCAACCCTAGCAGTCTGACCATCTATAAGACTTGTGCAAGGCATACACAAGTGAAAAAGTGCATATTAAGGAGTTGTTTAGCCATATTTTAATGTCCATGAGAAAAGAATCACTTTAACTTGAGTATTACCACATGTAAAGCTTGATTTATATTGGTATGGTAAGCTGTAGCTGAAGGCTCAAAGTCTGATTACACATGAGGTCCACAGCAGCTAATGTTATACCACATGGAGCTTGCAAAACAGTGAATGATCAGCACAGGCTGCTTGTGTTTTTCTACTGCAAGTGTATGATGCTCAAGGAGATGGTTAAAAGAGTTAAGGAGACAGTAAAATAAATCTAGCAGAGACATGTCCACAGAAAACCTTCTGCTCACCACATTTATCACAGTGAATGAAACAAGATAAATACAACCACATTACAGAATGACAATTCTTATTAAAATTAGTAATGAAACATAGTGAGCCACAAACATACTTTCACTGTCACTCTGTATACACAATAAGTAAATACACAATCTAAAACATTTACTATAGTCCAGTATTTTGGTACTATCACATGAGAAATCTGACACTTAACTACTGTATTAATGGTGTTACCAGATGGAGCATATTTGGCTACTTTTTCTTCCATTGGTATATTAAACATTTTTTTGGACAGTTCTGAGAGTTGGGAGTTGTGATAAAAGACCTGCAAAAGTTTACATTTTTATATTTTAATGTGACTTATCTAAAAGACTTTGATTTATTTTATGGCTTCTATTATGAATTTATCGTTAATGTGCTCATGGTCACAAGTTGAGTTATTTGACACTATTATATTATAGTGATTGAGGAGGAGATTTTAGACACGGACAGAGTTTCTGCTTCAACTTTGACCCATTGTACTTAGCACAGTTGTTTTAATTAACAACTTTTTGGTTACTCTACTTTTACTTTTAGTCTCCCAATGAAGCTGTTTAGATAAGAATCTGATTTAAGTCTTTACAACCTGTCTGATCATTCCCAGATCTCTTGACCCTAGCTGTAATAAATCAGAATCATCCTATAAGAGCCAAACAACTGTGTTCAAGGAGGAGAGTAAGAGGTCTTCAGTCTCTCCTCGCTTATTCTCTATCGCCCCCCTCCTTGTTTACCTCCTTTGCTCTTGCTCCTTTTCCTCCATCTTTCTCCTTCCTCTCCCCTCCTCCCATTTCCTGTTTGTAGTGTGATTGTGAGAGAGGTTGTTGGATGTGCGAGTGGCGCTGAATTCTTAATTGTTTTATGCCCGTTTTTAAATTTTCCACTGTACTCTCCATCTTACCTATGAGCATGATCAGATAAGCTTTCTTAATAGTCTTATTCAGTGTTTGCCAAATGATTGGTGGTTTTGTCGGGTGGTTTTCAGGAGGGATGGCGTCCTCTGAGACACACCTCCTTCCATCTGGCAGGGAGTAAGGATAGTTCTGCTGGATAGTAACATAACCATGGAGGAGGTTTCTGTTGACTGTCAGTGGACAGGTGGGACATGACAAATGATCTTTTACACCAAGACCAGAGTAATGTCACTCCGTGCCATTCTGAGAAAAATGATTTTGGTAGGGAGGAACAGAATCAGCCTGAGAAGCAACAGGCTTTTTATTACTGCAGAGAACCTGAGCAGCTCTCAGTCTGCAGGCACTGAGGTACAGTCACAGTTGGTAGGATATGTTGAGGAGGAAGCTTCCACAAGTTCTGCAGGCGGGAATCAAACTGTGACTGCCACTGGAGGAGTGTGTTCAGTAGCTAGGAATCACGTGAAGGAGGAGAAATGGAGATTTACTCTGAGCCAGATATGGTATACGTTGATGAAACTTCTAACAGGAACACAAATCTCTACCCTTTAGAGAAAATAGATCGACTTCTGAATGAAACATTAGGAAAGTTTGTTAGAATGAATGATCACTTCAGAGATGTTAAGGAGCTTTCTATTGAGTTAATCAGGTCAAGCCTGGGCCTTTAGGTCTCTGATGAAATAGTAGTAAATCTTTCTGAAAACGCAAACTGTCTACTCTCCTTGAGACGTTGGGTAGCTGTTTGAGATTATTTGCGAAAGCAGAGCCATTCTGGTAAAAGTGACACAGCATTGCTGTAGTTCCAAGGTCAAAGGAGATGGCTGTTTTGCCTCCCTAGAATCCATAGACATAGTCAGATATCAGTGACTATGAACCAGTGTACTGAAGGATACAAATAATCTAACTCCACATACTATAGGGGTTTAAAAAACTGACCATAGGGGACAGAGCTTCAGTGTGGAAATGGCATCATGCACATTAAAATGTATTGAAAAAATTCTCCATTCTCCTTGGCCAAGCTTCAATAAATCTTGTAGCATAAGACATCTGTCCAAGTAACTTTCTTCCCACTTGAGCTGACCAGTAATCAGCAAAACCTCCGCAACAGTTGACACTGACAAATTCCTCATATCATCAGATTGGTGTATTGTAGAAACTGGTTGGTTTTGACCTTTTGTATGAAAAGAAACCTCTCCCACTAAAAATAATACATTGCAACTATGGGAAAAGAAGCAAAAAGCAACACTGCTTAAAAAACGGGATAAGGGACCATGCAACAGATTTCTACACTAACGTCTGTGGGGCAGAACGATCCTGCATTGAGTGCCACAGGGAACCTCTGGAAGGGCTTCCTCAGCTAAGTCCAGAGGAGAAAGCTGCTCTGGATTGTGAGCTGACTTGTCTCTATATGAAATGACCTCATCTGCACAAGTGAACTGGAGGAAGAATGAAGCTTTTTTTGTTGGGACAGTGTAAGAATCAGACAGTGCTCTGTTTGCCTGAAGGACTTGAGTGACGAAAGGAAGGGCTGAACATGTGGGGAGTATTCTGGGAACTGAGGTTTTTTCAAAGAAAGATCCCAGGAGGCAGTTAAGGAGAAAGTGTATGCTCAGTTGTCCAAATGGAAATGGCTGCAAAAAACCGAGAAGGTTCACAGAAAGCTGTACTCTGTGTGACCAGTGGAGTGAAGGCTGTGAGTACATTTTTCCCTCTCTATCACCCCAGCTGTGGGGGAGTGGCAGGAAGGAGGAAGTCCGCTGTTGTCGTTCACAATCCCCCACCTTAACAGGTTTCAGGCTGTGTGGAAAAAATCTTCCAAATCTGTGTAAAGGTTCATAACCTGCACTCTTCGGTAGGGGTGAAAGAATCGAGGTGGACTTCTCATATATTTATTTATTTGTATTTTAGTCCAGGCGTTTTCCTATAAGGCAGCTGGCAGTCCCTGTACAAGCTGCCCATTGAAAAGCGGACACCAGAACTACAGAGGGTTGTACTTGGGCCTATTGCTACAAACAGATAGAGAGCGCACCTGGATCCAGAGCTGTGGGAGGAGTGTATTTTCTACTCGCAGACTGACACCTATGTACATGTATTTTTTAAGTGTCCTCGGCTGTTGGCAATGTTTGAGCATTTAAAAAGGGCTTTTTAGGGTCTTTGTGAAATATTTTCTTTTGGTTAGTTCATTTTTGACCCCAAAATACTGTGCTAAGAAGAAGACTGCACAAACATTGGTGAACTTTTTATCTGTTGGCCATCAGGCTGATGTGCAGGAACCACCTTCAGAGTACTGGCAATGGGGAGCTTGTGCTGGCTCTGCAGGGGCTGATGAGAGCCCGACTAAGAGTGGAGCAAGGTTATTTTCAGATAATGGACAAAATGCAGGTTTTTCCTCATATTTGGGGTGTTTAGGGGTTTTATACTCAGTTTGGGGGGGCGGAGAGTTCAATTTCCAATCTGAGAAACACATTTTTTTTGTACTTGCCCTTGGATGATGATTTTAAAATGATCTGGTTTCTCCTGGTAATGGTTTATTAGTGGGATTTTTAAAACCTCTCCTCTTTTTCCTTCTCCCTCCATCTTTCACCCTCCTCTCTGCATCTTTTTCTGCTATGCTCTTCCTCTATTGTTCTCTCTCTTCTCTCCACCTGTATATACATTTTTAATCCTCCATCTTTCTCCCTCCTCTCTCCATTCTTATCTCCCCTGTTCTCTCTGTTCTTTCCATCTTTGTCTCTTTGATTCGCTATCCACATTTCTCACTCCTCTTGATCTTTTCCCCTCTGGTCTCTCTTCATCTTTCTCCCTCCTCTCTCCATCTTTATCTCCTCAGTTCTCTATCCATCTTTCTCCTTCTTCTCTTCATTTGTATTGCTTGTCTTTTCTCCCCTCTGTGTTTCTCCCTCCCCTCTCCATCATTTTCTCCTGTTATCCTTTCATCCTCACTCCATCTTTATCTGCTCTGTTCTCCCTCCATCTTTCTCCTTCCACTCTCCATCTATATCTTCTCTGTTCCTCCACCATCTTTTTCCACCTTTCCAATCTGATTAACTGTTTTTCTCCTCTCCCTTTGCTTTTCTCCCTCCTGTCTTCACCGTTTCCTCTTCTATTCTCCTTCATCTCCCTCCATCTTTTTCCCTCCTCTCTCCATCCATATCTGATGCAAGCTTTTTCTCTAAGTGGTAATCCCATTGTTGACTGATCTCATGATCCCTGTCAGTTGAGTAAATAAACAACTCTGTATTTAGCAGTGATAGGTTTCTGTATGTGACAGGTGGGCAGTGTCCTCAGTAATGACCCGTCAGAACCAGATCCCTACTGAGGACGGCAGCCGGGTCACTCTTGCCCTCATTCCTCTCTGGGACATGTGTAACCACACTAATGGACTGGTAAAGTCTCTCTCTCTCACTCACACACACACACACACACACACACACACACACACACACAAACACACACTAACACACAAAAACTCTCTCTCTCTCACACGCTCACACTCACACACACACACATTTCTATCTTCTTAGCCTTAAAACAGCCTTTTGAAGTTTTGTCATAAAGGGAGGACTGGGCAACATGTCCTCACTTTCCCAAAAATGTCCTAGAGTCTAAAACTCAAAGTTATCCTCACAATGTATAGCCATATAAGTACACACTACTTCAGTTATTTTAAACTGCTAGCAAAGTTATTGTGACTACTGCCATATTTACAAAGATGGTCTTAAGAATCCCAAATTCAAACCCTGGACATTTTGTCCTTATATTGTGATATTATATTGTGATTCTCCAGTAATGTATGCTCTCAGTATCACAAGTGAGAAAACATTGAATTCACAAATAAAACACAAGCATTCCTGATAGCCATGGACAAAAAGTTATTTTGATGAACATAAAACGTGTTTCTTGATCAGTGACTTAATAAAAGTGATTGTTTATATACAGATCACCACCGGCTACAATCTGGAGGATGATCGCTGTGAATGTGTGGCACTGCAGGACTACAAGGAGAACGAACAGGTTACTACTGCTTATAATGTTAATACCTATCCTGTGGTCTTTATTGTCTGTCTTCTCTCTGTTTACACACACATCTCTTATTAGTGCTACTGATGTACTGAATAGCCAAGTAAAGGAGATGAATAGAGAAGAGTTAAGGTCATCCTGCTATCAGTGTTGGACCAGTGGAGTTTCCTCCCCTGGTCTTATTCCTCCTCCTCTACAAATTTTAACTTGACTCTTTATGATGTTAAATGCCCCAGTAGTTTCTTTCCACATTTGTTCTCCAGCAGTGTATGATAATTTACTGTATTTGCAGTCTGCTATTAACATTGTTTCATAACTGTTTGCATCAGAAATCACAAACCAACATATAGATTTCATCCACATACTGCTAGAGTCAATGCAAGTAGCTCTTTCCACTGATTATTTTTCTGTTGTCCGCTGTTATAATGGCCAATAGAAATTAGATATTATATACAAAGGGTGCTCCAAGTACTAATAACTTCAGATATTGCCCCATAATCATCAGTATGAAAGTAATCCAGTTGATTGTTGCCTCTCCAAATCATGGTTACACTGCAAACAGGATCTGCTAATAGCTAATGTAGTATGACTTTCCAGGATACCAAGCAACCAAGATTTAAATTAATGTAGACTTAAAGATGTGGCTCTGAACATATTTGGTATTTTTAGATTTTTATGTGTGTGAATGAATTGTGTCTTTCCTTTGATAAACTGCTAACCCTTCACACCCACTGTGTGTAGGGATAGGCTCGAGCCCTGTATCAGTCTCCAAAGGGTAAATAATGGTAAAATAATGGATGGAAGGATTGTTTATAGGTCTTCATGTTTTTTTATTCTTCCTGTAGATCTACATCTTCTATGGCACAAGATCCAATGCCGAGTTCGTCATCCACAATGGTTTCTTCTTCCAGGACAATGCCCACGACCGAGTGAAGATCAAGCTGGGTGTCAGTAAGAGCGAACGCCTCTATGCCATGAAGACCGAAGTGTTGGCACGAGCCGGCATCCCAGCGTGCGTCCAACCCCTCTTTATGTCACTGTTTATAAGTTTTTATGTGCATTCAAAGTACAAACATTGCTCTTCTTTCCTCTTCTTATCTACTACAAACACAGTGACTAAATATGCAAACTAGGCCAGAAGCATTTTACTCTGATGTCTTTAATATGGGTCAAGGAGAGCTCTAGGCTTATGACTAACTCCATTTACCCTTCATATAGCCACGGTGTACTTTTGTCTTTTAACAGTAGATATTTCCACCAGTTGGGCTCCCCTTTGGCATAATTGAAACACATAATATGAATGTTGCAGCAGGTCTTTTTTTTTCCTCCCTTCCCACCAAGTATCAATTTACCATCACCCCCAACACTTTCATCACCAAGAAGCTTAATCGTTTTATCATTAGCCTCTCAAATTTATGCAGCATTCTCTGCTCAGCATTTTTAATCATACGTCTTTTAATCTCTTATTGATGACAGACTAAATCTCAACAGTGGAAATTAAATGAAACAATCCCCGTTGTTTCCGGGGTGCTCTATTAAACTGATAGATATGCTTGTCGATCATTTTCAAAGGAAACAGCTATGCGCTCAGTGTCAGGCCTCGCTGAGATGTTGAGTGGCTGCTATCATCACATTTCTCAGTTCTTTAGCCTCTACTGCATTTATTTCTGATAAGTGGAAAAAAGTTAGTACTTTGACTGTTCATTTACAAATTATAATTAGTTATTCTTCCTCTATACATATACAACAACCTTTAAACACGCAATAAACCTTTTGTACAAAGAGTTGATTTCCTTGAGATGGATGCTCTGTTACTGGAGGAATGGACAGAAGGATAATTCAATATGAAGAGTGGGGAGGCAGCTGTAATGCATTTTTGTGGTGTAATATAGTCGACCCTGAAGCTACCCATCGGCACATCGATCACTTTGCTCAAGCAGAAGGAAAATATTGTCCTCTCTCAAATTAGCCCAGTGTGTAATGCAATGATGTGGAATAGATTTTACAGAGTCCTGGATAGGTTTTCTGTTCTGAGGCATACCTCAAACTGCAATAATGTTATTTTCAGAGAGACGCAAGAAGGACTAAAAATTGGATCTGATAGAAGTAGAAGTGATGTCCTCACTCAATTTATGATTGATAGTTTCTTTTTTTAATACTCTATATTTAATACCTTACAATAGTTATACCCCAACCCTCCATCCCTGCACCCTTAAGTTAAAAGCAAACAACCAAAGCAAGATCATCAACATCAACCATAAGAACAATGTTGTGTTTTCAGGTCCTGTGTCTTTGCGCTGCACTGTAATGAACCCCCCATTTCAGCCCAACTCCTAGCCTTCCTCAGAGTCTTCTGCATGACAGAGGGTAAGACACTGACAGACACACACACCCACACACGCACAGTAAATACCAGCAGCAGGACATTCCCTGTGGAACCTCCAAGCCACAAAACTGGTAGCACACTCTATTTAAAAAAAAAAAAAAAAGCACACCCTTAGAGGTGAGGAGACAGAGAGGTAGCGGTAGAGGAGGAGGAGAGGGAAAGAGCAAGGCCTGTCCATTCTAAAGCTACTTAATTGTTCAAGGCAGGCCACCAGATGTGTGGAAACCGAAATCCACTGGGGTTTGCAATATTTATTGGCATGTATGCAGAACGGCACCGGTGTCATAAATCCCAAACCACACAAGGCTATATCCTCCTCTGTCACAAGACTCCTCTTCATGACCCTGTTTGATATATTATTCACTATATTTGCTGTATGGTAATCTTTAGAATGTCCCCAGTGTGTGTGTGGGTGGTGGCGGGTGGTATTATCTCTTGCATGTGTGTTTACATGTCTCAACATTTAATAACAGATGTGTCTAAGATAGAGAAGTGTGTGTACATAACTGAAGCGCAGCACCTTTCCTCTATCATCTTCCCATGTAACCAATCCATATTAAAGTCCCTACATTGGAGGCAGCAGGATAAAGACCAATTTTTTTACACATTAATGTTCATGATTCAATCAGAGTGGATCTTTTCCATAAAAGGATGTGAGGGTATCAGTTACAGTGTACATGTGCTGTGGCTGCTTTAGCTAATCTAAACATAACATTGAGAATTTTTTCGCATGCGGTCAATTGAGTAGTTGAAGAAAAGCCACGCTTTTAGTTGGTTTCGGACAAACTAATAGTCCACTGAAATGTGTAAAAAATTCCCCCCTCAACAACTTTAAAATGATATCTGAATAATATGAATACGCTGAAAGATATACTTTTTCAGCTTTTGACATAGCCAAGCTAGCAGTTACTGCCATCTTCCAATCTTTGTGTTAAGCTTGGCAAAAAATGTCCTAAGCCCCTCTGTCAGTCGAGAGAACGCATCAGTGTGATCTCATCATCCCATCGGAATCTGTTAGAAAACTTAATGTATTCACTCAGTTCTCAGAAACAAAGACCCAGGGTCTATGTTGGGTGGGGTCCAAATTATTTCTGAATGGGTCAGGATAGGGTCCCATTTCTATTACATCTTATCATCCATGGATTCTGGTTGATTGGTGGAGTGTCGACATGCTGTCAGTGTTGGTGGTCTCTCTAATATATTTGGATCTGTTCAGGTTGAGTACATTTTGGATCAGGTCTAATTTTTTTGTGTCTATTTCAGCTTTCTTCTGAATGTCCATAGGACTCTTTCAGATCAATTTAAAAAATAAGTATACGCATGGCAGTTTTGGGTATGTTTTTACATGCATCTGTTTTGAAACAGGTCCAGAACTTTGGAATCATGAAGACCGTGATGTTTAGAGGAAATAAGTGTGTCTAAAAGTGCTTTGCCTGTTTTGTTAATGGAAAGATTAAACTAGCGGCCTTCCTAGTTGTGTTTCTTATGGACCCATTACCTTTTATAGTCCATTCCACTTCACTTCTTCTCACCAATGGGCCTCTTGCAGATGGGCTTTGGTTTGTTTGAAGAGATTCTGACACTCAGCTTTATTTCAGAGGAATTGAAGGACTACCTGCTTGGAGATCGTGCCATTAATAAGATCTTCACCTTGGGCAACAGTGAGTTCCCTGTCAGCTGGGAGAATGAGATTAAGTTGTGGACTTTTCTGGAGACCCGAGCTGCTCTGCTGCTCAAGACCTACAAGACCACCTCAGAGGTGAGTTTTGTGGAGTTTAAGTTATGATGAAAGTTTTGATTTGGGCTGATTGCAGATCAGTTTGAAAGTCTTAGGGGTTATGTTAGCTTCTAAAGTAATTTGTATAGGGTGTACAAACATGTCTAAAGTGTCAGTACATGTTCTGAAAGGCCACAATCAAAGGCATGATTGTGGGTTTGTTGATTCCCTAAGTTTTAAATTATAGAAAGTCAGGAGGAAGAGATTGGTTGTTCTTTGAAAATCTGACAAGAACTAAGAAATCAAAAGTGTGAAATTCAATTTTACTACCTTATGTCATCTTTCTCTCCCTTTTTCTTTGCCTCTTACCTACTGGCCTGGTCTTCCAGGACGACTGCTCCATACTGGAGAAGCCTGATTTATCTGTTCACTCACGTGTGGCTGTTCAGCTCCGCCTGGCTGAGAAGCAGATCCTGGAGAGGGCATCAGCTAGTGGAAAGGCCAAACGTCTGCACTTCCAGAAGAAGCTGGAGGAGGGTGCACCACTGCCTCACTATGAGGAAAGCGATATTGCTTTGCTGGAGAATACCGAAGCAGATGCAAAGCTTCCTATTATTCTGCGCAAGCTGGAGGAGGTAGAGGAAAGCCACGAGATCGAGGTGGATGAGCACAGTCACATCCTGAATGGGGAGGATTTGGTGCGCAGGATGGATGCTAATGGAGAGCCATTGCAGGAGGACACTCAGGAAAAGGTCAGCAACAATGTTCATTCAGCTTTGGACTTGACAGGAAGTTCAAACCAGAAAGGCCAAAGGGAAGTGGCAGACCGAAGTGCCAGTCGAACTGAAGAAAATCCCAAAGACAGGGGTGAATAAATATACTCCACCTACAGCCACAGCCCATGCTATTTATTTATTTTTGTGTCTCTCAAATGACTCAGAAATATAATAGTTCAAGTCGAAGAACTTTTTGGACTGTATGGTCATCAAGTGTGGCTTTTCTTAGTTGTCCGTTGCTGAACTTGTTTAATATACTGTCAGTGTGTCCCTCAGCTTTCTGTTAAGAACAGGTTCAGATTTAAACTAGTTTTTGTTGAAGTGTGAAATGTCAGATTATATTGAAACTGTGGCCTATAGCATTTGAAAGAAAGCGGGGCTGGGAGGGATATGAAACAACAGACAGATGGGTTAAGAGAAAAAAAACAAAATAGAGTTAGGTGAGTGTTATTTCTACAAAGCCAAAACCTCTCTAATCTTGTAAATTGGTTGATTTATTACTGCTGTTAAGTCTCTGTATGTTTTTAGTATGTTTTGAGTTGACAATCGTATTCTACACAATTGCTTGGCGAGGATTTTGGTTAGTGCTGCTAAGTTAAGACCACCATGCCCTCTGCTCCCTTTTTTCTGCTTAAAATCACCTCAAGCTTGAATTATTGAAGGAAACATAAAATGCTCTTATTAGCCTATGAGACTAACAATTGTTTTTGACAGGCCTAAATGTAAGATGCTTTTTGCCTTCTCAATGAAAATTTTCAGTTACATATTGCAACCAACAAAACAATTTTGTTTTATTTTATATTTTAAAATTATCTTTATGAATGTAGTCAGTTTATTTTAGAGTGAGTATCTTTGGATGTCACTAAAAGGGACTGATGTGTGACCTAGTGATCACTGTGTTGCCGCTGAGAAAGCCATATACGGGACTCTGTGAGACAGAGGAAGACGTTTATGTAACTGTTGGAAGCTTTTTGTTTGAACGCCTTAAAACTAGGGAATTTCAACATGACACTTTTCTATGACAAACAAGGAAGCACTATCAGTAGGTTACTCTTTCATTTATGTTAACTGTAGGGATTGCTCCAGCTCTAACTCTGAATGTGCACTGATATAAAAGCCAATACAGACTGAAAACCTGACAGTTGATAGATGGTGAAGGGAAAGGTTTACCTATGATTCTTATCAATTATAATTATGATATTAAGCTTATTTTAGATTGTGTGGTCAGTTTCACCCATTTATTGAAATCACTAGTGAAAGCATGAGGTGAAACATCGCCATCTGAAATTTGACTCACCCATCATACCATACAGCACCCACCAACTTATTTATTTCTTAGCATTTAGCCACATTTCAACTTCACCAGAACATGCACTTGTTGATTCATCATCATCATCATCAACATCATCAACCAAACATTGGTAAGACCTCCTCTACTGGCATCCAACGGACAGAGCTGGCAACAGCCAATCAGGAGAGTGGCTTTTGTAAGAGAATTCTGAACAGGATGCACACTTGTAGGTAATATTACTAAAGAAAACACAAGTAAATAAAGCAAACACTTGTAATGTTGTGTTTATATAAAAAAAACGTATTCATAGACCACAAGCACATGACAAATTCACATACTTAAGTCTACCATATACTGTATGACCTCTTGTTACCATGTGACTGAAGTTCCATGTATACTGTAGGTCACATGATGTCTAAACCAACTTTAGGAAAACAGAGCAAACCACAAGTTCTGATGAAGACCATGAGATGTGGTTCAGAACATCAGGAGATGCTTGTAAGTGTAACTTAAGTTTATTATGACAAACTACTGTTCCCAAAATTATGGACTGTCCCAGTTCCAATAGAATTAAGATGTTATACTACATAAAGGGGAGCCATACTTAAGTAATATGGAGTATGCAGGTCAAACTTACAACAAGAACACAATGAACCATCGTAATCTTTTATTGTTTCTGTGAAAATAAGAATTTTCTTTTGAGACTGTCGCAAGCCTGCTGCTCACAGTTGCTCTGACAGTTTGGTGGCTTTAAGATGATAGTTCCTGTAGTCTAATATACCATTTAAAATGAGTCATGCAATACTGCTGTTCATAAATCAAACCAAATTTAGTGGTACATTGTCAGCGTTTTAATAAGGTCTTTTCAAAAGTCTTTAAAGCATGGCTCCTGTCTCACCAGTTACATTTGAGCTCACCTATACACTGTATCATTCTAAACTTTCAAATCTTTCTTTTTTAAACAATATAAAATCACCCTGTTCAGACTGAAGTAACAGTGTTTCAATGGCCATTCTTTTACAAAGTTTTATAGCCTTGAGCCTCTCCTAATGCATCACTTACTTTATGCATTAGGGGAAAGGAAAAAGGAACAGTTGTATTCCACCAATCACCAATCACTCTGCATACACATGTCCAGTTGCATGTTACCTTCATCTTTCTTGTGCACATGTCACACAAATCAAACAAGGATGGGAGCTTTTTTGCAGATATGATTGACAGCTTCCTCTAATTTATCAGTTAACTTCATTTCACGTAAGTATTCATTTCCTGTGCTTTATACACTGAACAATATATAATCATAGCAGATGTACAGTAGCAGAGTTCATTTATATGTATCTTTAATAGCAGCAAAATTATCATTTAAAAGGTTAAATCATGATTTTATCATGAGTAAGCACTCAAGCTCAGTGGAATTTTTTTTTTCTTTCTTTTTTGCATCATGCTATGATGTTTAAATGTTGTAAGATTTTACATCTGTTGACCTAGTGTGGCCATCTGTTTTCTAACTTTTTTATGATCAATTTAAATATTTGCACACAATATTAGAGGTATAATCATACCTAAAGGAATAGTTCAATGGTTGGAGAAAAATATATAGGTTCAGTGTATACTTGAGAATCAAGTATCAAACAGCTAACTAGCTCTATCAAAGCTCACCTGTAACTTGCTTATGGTAACTTTATGAGAGCAGCAACTATCAATTATTATAATTTTACTATCAAAATTATTATTACTATAAAAATTGTTTTGAAACAATTGATCAGTTACCAATGTTGACAATGTTCTATCAAACAACAAGTCAATTATCAATTAATTGTCTTGCTCTAACTCCACAAAAATGTGAAGCCCAACTGAAGGCAGAACTAGGCTAATGACCTCCTTGGTTCCAGCTATTAATGCACAGGCATTAGTGTAGGATTGATGTTCTCATTTTATTGTAAGAAAGAAAATAAATATATTACCAAGATTTTGAACTATTTCTTTATCTTCACAGCATGACCCATTGGCTCTACCCTACTTGATATTTTTTCAGAAATTATTGGCTAAGATATCGATATAACCAAAGAATTTGAATTTTGTGTAGCCATTTAACTAGACAAATTTTACCCCTCTACAAATGGACAGAGATATCTGCTGTGAGTTCCTGGCTTTGGCTTGGTGATTTAGAATCAACCACCTAAAATGTAAGTTGGGGTCACTAAGTGTTTACCTGTTGAGTTACAAAGTTTTAGTAAACCTTGCCATGGCGTTGGCTAACAGAAGCTTGATGGTAGTATAAACGTAAGCCAGTGAATTATCACTGCCACCATGTTGGCTCTCCATGTGGTATCTAACTATAAATGGAGGAATCTCTCTGTCTGCCTCTCTTCCTTTATTTAGTTTTTCTGGACAATGCATATTCGATCAACTATAAACTTGCAGGTATCTTGTTTAGGTCTCCAAGGAAGTGCAGTGTCAGCTGTTAAGTTGTTTTGATGAACTGTTCTTGAGAAAGCTTCGCTTTTCTACATGTTACTTCACACCAAGAAAAAGGGGAAGCTATACTACAAGGGCTGTGGAGCACCAACAGACATTACAGTGCAAATGCCAGGGTTTTAAGAGAGGCAGAACTCAACTGCTACAGCACTTTTACGCCAGCACCCAGACATAGTTGGAGCAGAGTGGAGCAGCCAATTCCAGAAATGATGCCATTATCCTAGTACTGCTAAGGGACACCACTACAGTTAGGTACATATGTATTTGGACAGTGACAGAATTTTTGTAATTTTGCCTCTGTACACCAACACAATGGATTTTAAACCTAACTGTATGTTATGGTGAGTGTAATACTCAGGACCCAAGGAAGTGCAGCGTCGATTGTGCAAGCTGGATTAACACAGGCCAAGCAATCAGCTCCTAGCATCAGGCCCATTTTGAACAGGCACTGCAGTAGTGAATTAACATGACCCTCAGCAGGGTTTTTTTTCACCTTAAGGCAGGTGTTTGTGACCCCTTTCTCTACCACATGATGCTCTTGTTTTGAATTAAATTTAAAATGTCAGTTGTCTTTCTGTCCGTTTTCCATCTCGAATCTGTTTTTTTTTATGAAATCGTGTACTTCTACAAACCTTATTGAACACATTCAGTCTGCTTGCTGCTTTTCTAAAGACCTCCCTACCTCCATGTGTCAGAGCTCCCATCTGTGACGGCACTCCTTTGTGGGTATTTTGCTATCCAGATGGCTTCACCATCTCACTGTATGCAGTAGTTGTGGGTCTCTCTATCTTTGTGTGAAAAGACCAGGAGTGTACAGTAAAAGGTGCTTGAGCAATAGAGCTGATAAGGGATCCTGTCCTGAAGCTATCAACATCTAAAAATCAGAGATTAAATTTCATCTCATTTCACAGCACCCGTGTGTCATGTTGTTCTTAAATCTCTATCTTTGGATCCATCCTCTCAATCAGTCATCATCCTTATCCTCATCCTCATTCTTCCCCCTTTTCTTCTCTTTCTTCGCTTGTTGGGAGAATAGTTTTATTTTGTGTACTTCTCCCCCCTCTGCCCCCTGGCCATATTACAAATTTATAAGAGGCATTATCTTGAATCATTTAATTTGGGGCAATTAAATTTTGAAATTATCCGTTCATAATTCATGGATGTCTAAGATGAAGTCCCTTAAATCCTTGAATATATTATGATGGGAACTGGGGTGGACAGCAAGGAGTAAGGCATGTCCAGTAATGATAGTGCTCACACCCCCAACTAATCCTTTCCCATAAATTGTAAACCACCATCCATATTAATAAACAATGGTAGCAGCCATAGCTTTTAGTAAAATGAATGTAGAAGAGATGGACAAATAATTTGATTCACACTCAATATCTACTACAACACTACATTGAGATGGATAGTCAATTCCTACAAACTGACCTTGACATAAAGTATTGTTTTCTAATGGTAGGGTCCTGTTCACAGGACCTTAATAGGCCATGGCACTTACGGTGCAAGTAAACTATTTAACAATTTATTATTATAATTAGGGCCCTGCATGCATCACATCATCCCTCCCAGTACAAGCAGTGCTGGGAACTCTATTGTAAATTCCAAGGATTTTACTAATTGATTTTTTTATTTATTTATTTATTTTTGATTCCTCTGTTTGTAAAAGTGATACTGCAGCATACACTGTAAAAGTTATATAAGTTGAATTTTCAGGGAAGGTATAGAATTGTGCACAGATGTCAAACAACCTGTCAAAGGTGTGTACCATGTCCTTAAGCAGGTGGTGCTATATTGAAGGTAAGCACGTTATGGACAGTAACTTCAACATAGTACATCCGACATTCAAAAACCTTATGTGTGCTTTCCCTTAATTTAGCTGAATCTCATTATGTAGGCAATGCCCATTTCTACCCATACATTTTTTTCACTGTTAGACAAAGTTGAAAAATATACAAAACCAACTTCTTCAAACTTATATCTATGCCCAATATACATAAATTGCTGCACATATCATCTAAGAACCCTTACAATTGTCGGATCACTTACCTCGACAGGTTCATTCAACCCTATATTCAGGGTTTATGTTAGAGGTCAGTTAGCCATAATTTCTGGAATACCTTAATGGAATACACCTCAACCATTTCAGCTTTGGTGGAATGTTTTCCAATCTCTGTGCTGCTCTCCTCTTGAGACTTGCATCACGCCTGGGTCCAAATTGCATCATCTTGATGGGCTGCTGGTTGCGGATTGCATAGGGGGCTAAGACTTCCCTGCCTGCAGGTCTAGTTATTCTTCTTTATTTTTCTCTGCTAAAAGTATTCAGCATCTTTGCTCAAATGGTATCCTGCTCTAAAATGCCTAATTTCCCTATCCTTTTCAAAAAATAAAATGTGGAGGTGAGATGAACTAGTTGATGGTTTTCATCTGATTCTCGCGAAATTTTGTACAAATTATCTCAAGACAATGTTAATTCAAAGTTATTAAGGAAATTTTGATACATCAATCTGTTTTCATCTTAATTTTTTTTTTTTTTAAACCTTTTAGTTTAATTTTACAAAATCGCTCACAAATCAAAATTGCCTAAAGCAATTGTAACCAAAAGGGGTGCACTTGTTTGGATGCTAGGTCCTAGCTTCGCCAAAAAATCTTCAAAAAGTATTCTTCAAATATGAAAAAGTTTATATCTCGTCATCTGCTGCATGGATTCATTCAAAATTTGGTTTGCACGATCTAGGGTGATGACTTAGTCGGTGCATTAACTTTGGTATTTAGTGCTCAAAGTAGGGATGGCTTAAAAAAAGAAAAGAAAAGGAAAGGAAATTCAAATTTCTAGAAATTTGACATTCCAAACTTTTAAAAATTCAAATGAACTGGGACAAAAACTTTTTCTTACTGTAACCTATTTTCAGTTGAGAGGATTGTCACTATTTTTTTCAAAGTCTGCAAATCAATTAACATCAGTATATCCACAAGTCTTCAGTCAAAAACTACCAAAATTAAGACAGACACTCTCTAAATGGTAGATATATTACAAATTTTGCTAAGATCAGTCAAATGGTGAGTCTGCAGCAATATTCAATATCTCGCTGTAATTTGTACTGTATGCTCAACAATTTTTACCTCATCAATTTTTTACAAATTTCACCAAATAATCAGAAATACACTAGAGAAGAGCAGGTTGATATTAATTTATTTATTTTTCTGGAATTGTATCCTGAATAATTAAATAGTTGCCTTCTGGTTGGAAGTTTGTTTGGCTTTCTGGCTGAAGAGCCAGGGGGCAGGGTTGAAGAGGGCATCAGGAAATTGCTTGTACCTTATTAATAGGTCCGAGCCTATTTGGGTGGCTTCTTTGTTAAACTCTTTCTCTTCCCTTCCTTGCAAGCCACCAGCTGTGTGAAGGCCTGCACAAGCATTGCATCCATAACTGACTAGTTACAAGTTCACAGTAAATGCAATTTTACTGATAAATGTCATTTTAATGATAACAATTCTGTGAATAGTCTTTCAGCTATTATGTGTAATCCTTATGAATATTTGAACTTCAGTTGCATTATTTCCTACGTTGTTTTAAACTCACAACTGAGGTTGTGAAAGCAAAAGAGCATACTCATCAGCAGAGCCAATAGACCAGGGCTTAAGGTGCTGACTATGACCACACTCACAGATTCAATACTGAAATGGGGTCTCTGCAGCACACTGGAAGTTAAAGTTGTAACAGACTGATATAATAAGTCACCACTTTCCTAAATCACTATAATGAACTGATCGCCAGCAAAATATTTCATCATGGTTAAGTATCAGAGATAATTAAGTAATTCATACTCTTGACTTTAATGCAGTAATCCATAGAGAACCACCCTAACACAAGGGATGGATGCTAGCTTGTTTGAATATTTTGTCTAGATGCACACATTCTTTGGTCCCTCGTCTGATATGACAGCATTTGAAGTTATAGTATTAATTTAGTACTACCCTTCAATAAGAAATCTTGATCCATATAATGACATTCATTGTCCTTATAGTGACACAGTAATATTCAAATTTACGTTTTTGCACTTGTCTCATAAATGGCTTGGCCTACAGTCAAAATTATTTCATCGTTATAGTGTCTGAAACCAACTGCATTAGGTCTTCTACACTAAAAATGTGAAATTTGTTGCTACTACTACAATTTGTTGCTATATTTATGAGGGGTCTAAGCTTGTAAGTCTGGGGGCCACACTTGCAAAGCAGCATGGCTCCCACTACCAGTGGTCTGGAAACACTATTGTAATCACTCTGATTTTTATTCTTAGAGGTCCCAATCTGAGAGAGCTGGGGGCCAAGCAGCAAATAATGCTGGGAACCCTATTGTAATTGAACAAGTTTTTTAAAATGTATTTAATCTTCTGTTGGTATAAGTGGGGGCTGGAACCCCATTAATCCTGCCTGCTTGTCTAGTTATTAGTATCACTCACAAATAAAACTCCCTTGCTCTCTGGCTTTTTCTCGATTTTATAATTTTATAGTTTAAATTTTGTCCTCTCTGGCTTCTTCACTCCTTCTCTCTTCTTTCTCCTGTACAGAACTTTGTAACATCTTTTTCAAAATTGTTTAAAAAAATGTACTCGTTTGCTCTTCTTGGCAGGAATAGCACCATCCTTTAGTCCTCTTAGGGCAGGACTGGCCATGTCCCTTGAAGGAGACAGCTCTGTAATGTCCCAAAGCTTCTGTGTACGGAAATAACGGTGATAAGATTGAAATCTAGGATTTCCATAGCATGTAATGCATTCTCCAAATAGGATGACTAATTCTATTGTACAAAGAGTAAAATAGTTAGATTTTGCTGTTAAAACAATGAAACCGCTCATAATCCCCATTTGACATTTGAAACAGACTGAAAGTCTCATTTAAAGACATAACAGCACTCAGAAAGACATTTATGGCAACAAGTGAATCAAATGTGTTTTTATATTCAGTACCAAAACCCCCAAGGCTGTTTCCTCACCCCCAAACAAGCTCAGGACTGAGGAAATGACAATGGACTTTAGTAGACGTCCCTGGCATTACTCCCCCTCACAATATCCAACAGCCCTGCATCAATCAGAGAGAATTCCAAGTTTCTAGGAAACAAAATTTCTATATATTTTATTCTATATACTGTACTGCTTGAGAGTCACCAACTGCTGGAGCCAAATTGTGTGTTTTACATATTTGGCCAGTAAATCTAATGCTGTCACGCTTACATCACTTCCAAAAACTTTCAACCAACGGACTCTGAATTGTGCAAAAATCAAATATATAGGTACTCATGCTAGGCGCACTGGATTGAGTGACAAATGTACCACTGTCTTTAAAATAACCACATAAAAAGCTCACCAGCTTGTCTTCACCGCAGAAATGTTCAAGGCCATCCACAGGCCATCATTTGCTCCCCCTGGCTGACTATGATTCAGGACGCCAGGCAGCTCATAATGGAAGTATTCATTTACTATTGAAGAGGCGGGTGGGTAGGAGAAGGATGAAGTCCCTTGCATGGCATGAGAAGTCTTCATCGGGGGGGAAATGAGGATTGACGGGAAATAGATGACTTGCAGAGAAGAGAGAGAGTGAATAAAGACAGAAGAGGAAAGTCTGAGAGGTAGAGGTGGAAGAGAAGTAGGAGGACAAGTACAACCTCTTCTTTCTCTTTGAACTCCTCATGTAGCTGTGGTGGTTATGAAATGAACAATATTTACATTAAAAGAGAAATGACCTGTCCAACAGCAGCAGTACTTACACAGTAAAGTAAGACTGAGGTAACTGAGGAAAGACAGAGACTTCACATGAAGATTAACTTTACAAACCCTCGATGTGCAGTGTCATTTCACTATATGAACACTATTAAAAACCTGTTCCAACTGGTACTTAAATATACGAACACTACGAACTTTATTAGGAGCACCCGCACATTTTCATATTCATGCACATATCCAATCAGCCAACAGTGGCAGCAGTGTAATCCATAAATCATGCAGATACAAGTCAGGAGCATCATTTCACATCGAACATCAAGATTGTGGAAAAATGTGATCTCAGTGATTTTGACTGTGGCCTGATCATTGGTGCAAGACAGACAGGTTTGGGTAGTTCTGCGACTGCTGAGCTCCTGAGATTCTCATGCATAACAGTATCAAAAGTTTACATGGAATGGTGTTGAAAACAAAAAATCATCCAGTGAGCGGCAGTTCTGCAGACAGAAACACCTTGTTAATGAGTGAGCTCTGCTCCTGCTTGGAGCTAACAGAAATGATACCTTAACTTAGAAGAGCATTCGACCCTTGAGGCAGATGGTCTACAACAGAAAATGACCCCCTTAAGTTCAGCTCCTGTCAACCAAGAACAAAAATCTGAAGCTTTAGTGGGCACTGGCTCACCAAAACGGCACAGTTGAAGACTGGAAAAGTGTTGTCTGGTCTGATGATTCTGAATGAATCTAGGGTTAGAATTTGGTATCAACAGTATGAATCCATGGATTCAACCTGCCTTGTTTCGTCAGTCTATAATGGTGATGGTGTTGTAATGTTATGGGTAATGTTTCTTGGCATTTTTTGTGACCCCTTAACACCAAAACAACCATGTCTTCAAAGTCAAACTGTAGGTATTGTTTTATCCATGCGCATACCTTTATGGCCACCGTTTGATCATATTCTAAAAGTAACTCAGGGAGGAATAGAAAGACGGAATAAAAGGAAACGTTCAGGAATGGAGGAAAATACTTGAACAAAAAGTAGATAGAGGGACATGTGCTGAAAACCAGCGGAACAGAAATGCAAATGGCATGCTGATAATGTATACACACATGTACACACTTGCTCTCCTCTCCTGCCTTTATATTAAAAAAACTACAATGGACTGGCAGTTATGAAATAGAATTCCCAGTATTTCCAGCTCCCTTCTCCATCTCGCCTTTCCTTGTTCTTTCCTTTACTCTTTTTTCCTTTTCTAATCTGACCTAGAAACACAGAAGAGATGGATGGAGAAAAAGAGAAAGGGAAACGGAGAAAGGAAAGGAAGACCAGCATTGTCACTGTATTTACATCTGATTTAAATCTAACAACCACTACTGTCTTTCTTTCTTTCAGAGATAGGGAACATCATTCTCTATTCTGCAGGTCAAAGAGGGGACGATTAAATGTGGAGGGCATTGGGAGTCGCCGACAGGTGATGAATGGCCTGGCCTGCTGCAACTGACAATATGCAGACAAGCCAGATCATTTGCAAATGGTTGTGGGAAGATGAAGGGTGTGTCTTTGTGTCTTTGTGTGTGTGTGTGGGGGGGGTATCCCTTTTTCTTACTGAGGAGAAGAGGGACAAGGTGGAGGAGGTGCAGCCACCTGCCCAGCAGAGAGGCTCATTTGTTAGCACTGATGGTGGCTTTCAGACAGCACACTGCCTGGGGATCTGACGCTATACACTGCAGCATCATCATATGTGACGGAGTCAAAGTCAGTACCAATGCCTGCACTGTTTCACTTGAGTTTCACATAATGTGTGAAGTTCTATTTATACCAGCAAAAGTATCTCCACTGTTTAGGAAAGGAGGATGACATGAGGAAAATGTTAAATGTTGATATATATATATATATATATCAATCAAATCAGTCATCACCAAAAGAATAGGGGTACCGGTCATCAGCATGTCCCAGGGAGAGGTAATCTACCCCAACAACCTGAAATTGATAGGAAGTAGTAATAGATACTATAGAGACTCTCGCCCTGGGACCTGCCTTACCACAGATTGACGGTGGGTTTCGAACCACTCTTTTACATTTTGAGTCATCTTGGGTCAGTAAATGCACTGCCACATGGTTGCCATGGAGTCCTTTCACCACTTGGGTGGCCTATCCTGTTGTGGTAGGTCCTCCGCACACCTTTAGTTTCCTGCTTTGGTATGATCATCTGGAAGACCTCTAATCCAGAACCAGTATCTTCATACAATCTTCACATTATACATCCAATAGTACAATTCTGTCCCACTGAGATGGTTTGGACATGTCCTGAGAAGAGATAGTGAATATATTGGTAGAAGGATACTGAGTTTTGAACTGCCAGGCAGGAGGTCTAGAGGAAGACCAAAGAGGAGGTTTATGGATGTAGTGAAAGAGGACATGAAGGTAGTTGGTGTGAGAGAAGAGGACGCAGAAGACAGGGTTAGATGGAGGACACTGATTCGCTGTGGCGACCCCTAAAGGGAAAAGCCGAAAGGAAAAGAAGAAGAAGTACAATTCTGTCCCAATCTTGTAGCAGCTGTTTCTTATATGGTGATTAGGATGACATGCTTGAGGTAGGTCACTTCTCACTGGATTGAGCAGCACTTCTTAGGCTGCAGCTTCAGTCCATGCTTATGGAGACGCTGGAATACCTCTTCCATGGGACATGCTGTGGAAATCAGGGTAAGACACAAGAACATCTTCCAGATAGACTGAGAACGAGTCAGTTACCATGGTTCTCAGGCAGTGTTGGATCAGCCGAATGGCAGCCGGTCAAATTCATATAAGCTAGAGGGCGTGGTGAAAGCATTCTGCTCTCTGGCATCAGGGTCCATTTCCACCATTTACTCAGTCCAATGTGTTTTACCATCTGGCAGCTTTAAGTCTGGTTAGTGACTCCTCAATATGAGGCAAGGGATAGGCATTTTCATGCTAGCTTCCCCATTTTGCCGCTCCTTTTCTAAGGCACGGATCTCTTTGCAGAGAGCACAAAAGGTCATGTGGCTATCCCGCCGCATCTGCCCGCTCAGTTCTTGCGTTATGGGCCCTGTGCAGAAGCCCACCATCAGCCAATCAGGCAACAGATTATTGCCCTACTCAGATCTGCCTTCATCCTGCTCTTGCAATCCAAAACTGTTCCTGCAGACTTAATACAAAAGCACTCACAGTTTGGCCCACTGTTTACAATTTAAAAATGTTGCCTGTAACTGTGCTTTAGAGGCTGGTTTGGCATACAGTTGTAAGAGCTCTAAAACTTTCTGTCAATTGTTTTGGTCTGTAAAGCCGACCAGTTGCAGGTCCCACTTATCTTCCCCTTCTAAGGCCCCCAGGACAAAATCAGCTTGTTGCTTTAGACTTAGCCTGTGTGCCCTTAGCATGGCCTCTACCTGAGCCCTCCATTCTACAAATTGTGTGGTCACCATCAAACTTTGGGATCCAAGCAGCCCTCATAATCCAAGCCATAACAAACTCAGCCATAATGGGAGCATTACTACTACTATGGGTTGAGTCCATTTCCAACAGTGATGCTGGTATTCTGCTGACACTGCCGGTTTATGTGGGAAGTTCTGAAGTTCTATTTATACCAGCAAAAGTGTCTCCAATGTGTAGGAAGGGAGGAGGACTGAGAGGACAGTATTAAAAGAATATATATAATTGATTCACAGAGAATCCACGGGTAAAGTACAAAAGTAAGAACATTTTCACTTAGTTCTACTTAGTTAATTAGGGGAAACAAAGGGATAGTGCTGCTGGTCAGCAACAGCTTGTGCTTCCCCTAGTTGGTGTCTGATCTTCCATGCTGTCTCACTATCTGTCTTTACAGTGTCTGCCAAACCCACTGTGAGGAAAGGGAAAAGGTGCCCTCAGTCATAGATACACACAGACAGGGAGTCTCACACACACAGAAACAGGCTGAGTTACTTTCTTCTACTTAGCGTTCTTGGACGTTACACCAAGTCTCCGTTTCCCGCTGACTCAACTGCATCTGTTTGTTTGAATCCCCAAGGGTCAATATCAGTTCTCTTGCCCCGCTCATCTGCCAGCAGACTTCCTCAGACTTCCTCCTGTCTATGGATTTCCCCTGCCTCATGTCTGTCTCCCTTTTTGTTCCCTCACTGATCTACCTGCTTGGTTTTTGTGATTCTTCTTGTCACACCTGTGTTTTGTCTGTACTTCACAAGCCCTCAATCCCATATTTGCCAATGCCAAGCGGACGGGGTCTGGTTTAGTCAGTTGTAGCTGTTGGTAATTATGTTGATCATCAATCATAAACATGCAGTAGAAAATAGTGCAAACTCATGCAACAAAACCACACACAAAAAAACAAAACTAAATTATAGTGCTTTGAACTTTGTTAAAATGTACAAATTGTTATATTGACACAGCTGCTTTACTACCTACACAGACTATTGAATTAATCTTATTATAACTACACATTTATACTATTTGATAGAATTCTCCTAGTGTCAACAATACTTGAATTTAGGTCTTCACAATTTACTTCTAACTACTGAGTCAAATTGTTTCTTCCCTTCTTAATTTTTTTATTATTATTATATTTTTTTTCTTTTCCACTCTCACCATAGTATCTGATTATTTGAACATTATTAAGCTAATTATCCCAAGTTCAGTATAAGGCTTGTCGATTTTTGCTGCCTTCTGATTCCTTCTTTCAGTGTCCCTTGAGGCTTACATTCCTCAGTCAGTACTGCTCTTGGCATTGACACAACAGGATGATTCAATCCAACACATTTTCCAATTCTGGGAGATACTGTGCCTGGACTTGGACTATTTTGAGTTCTACCAAAAAGGTGATCACTGCTCACCCTTGACAGCTGAATAGGGTGTTCTACTTTTAATATGGTAACATGGGTCTTTAATTTCCATATTAAGGATAACTACCCTAGAGTTACTAAATGACTGGAACTGCTGATTAACAGAGAAGACATTACAGGGGTACATGGCTGAGACTGTAGCTGCAGAACTAGTGCCTTTTGGTGGCTAACACAGTGAAATAATAATCTATAATAGAGAGCGAACAAACCACTCACCTACTCACTTCATTAAACAAAAAGAAACAAAAATGTTTACTTCCATTAGATTCCTTCCTAATTCTATTCCAAATTAACAAAACAAAATAAATAAAGCGACCCTATATAGGTGTTATAGAGTATTCCAGAATAGCTTGAGATTCATACACAATTATTTGTGGGCTCTGAAAAATTAAGAAGTGCTCTTTGTTTTGTTTTCCATTTCTTGATTTGTATATATGGAGTCAAAATCCACATGTAAGCCTAAAATATCCTAAATCAAAAATGACAACCGAAGCCATTTCTACGCACCTCAAATCAAAGAGACCTGTTTGATGAGAGCATGGAGTCAGGTGAACATGACTGAAGAGGTGAACCTATTATGCAACTAAAATCCGAAATACTGACCATTGTGACCTTGAAGCAATAATATCAGAACATGTAGTAGCTACAGCTCTGCTCAAAAACTGATGCACTAGCCAAAATCAGGAACCTTGGCCATAGTGATGTCTGCATAACTCAAAGATGCATACAAATTTTGTTTGTTTGGTCAAACAACAAATAAATTCAAAGCCTGCACATAAGAAAGAAAAAATCCTTTAACAGCAACTTGAACAGACTAATCAGTCTGTAGCTCAAGAAGGAGTGCACATTGGTGAGTTGACAGCTTAATGCATCGGATGAGGTTGAGACTTCAGAATATGAAGGAAAAGCTGAGTTAAAAAGAAAGAGTGAAAAGCTACAAAAATGTCTCCATGAATGTGAGCAAGAGAGGTTCCCTAAGCAGCTGGCTAGCACTCTGAATATTCAAATAAATGTTGCCCAAAAAGCAGAAGAATTCTGTGAGAGGACTGTGATTTAAGGCAGCTGTTTCCTTAGTTTGTAATGCAATTAAGTGGTATTAAATTAAATGGCAGTTAACAGTGGAGGCCAAGCTCAGGTCTGGAAGACTCAGAAAACGTTTCAAGAGAACTGCTTGTAGGACTGCTAGAAAGTCAAATCAAAACTCCCATTTGACACTAAGGGATCTTAAGGAAGATTTAAATGATTGAAGTGATATTGCACTGTTCTACTGTGCAGCGATGGGTGTCAGTTGATCATATCTTTTGGCTTGTGTTGCAGCTAGTGTCACAGGGAACATTTTACTGGTAGAGGGAAGATTAGATTCAAATAAATAGCAAAGTCTGGAAGCAAACATCACACCATCTGTAAAAAAAAAAAATAATAATAAAGATGAAAACAGTAATGCAAATTCAACAGGATAATGATCCTAAACACACTTCAAAATTCACAATGGTCTAACTCAAAAGGTACAAGCTGAATGTTTTGCCATAGCCCTCACAATCCCTTGGCCTAAACTGGTCACTTGGAGTGGTCAGAACACTGTGGTGCCCCCGCCAAGGGCTCTACTGGGGCCAACATGGCAGGATGTTGAAAACTATTGCTGCTGCTGTGACAGCTGCTCTGCAGGGGCTCCACAGAGAGATCCCATGCCCAGCTTCTATAGTTTCCAGAGGGGTCCCGTATGGAAAGACTAGGGATGGATGTCCTAATATTGTTTCCTCACACAGGGAGTGGGTAACCACTACATCCGCACTGCGTGGCATTGTCATGCCCTACATCATGTTGAGACGAACAGCCTGCCAGACCAGGAAGCAAAGACCATAATGGGTGCAATAGTGGAGGGAAAGATTTAGGCTCAAAGTCAATCACACTGACCAGGTCACAAACTTTGAGTCCTATGTGTTTGCGGCCATGTGTAAAAAAGAAGGCTCACACATGGTCCATACCATGCCCCTCCACCCTCAGAGTGAAGGACTGGTCAAAAGATTTAACCTCATCCTGGTGGGGCAGCTGGACATAATGACAGCTAAACAACAAGGGGACTAGGACACGTACTCCTTGTGCTCATGGTATGGCATGAAATAAAACTAAAGGGGCTGTATTATAAAATATGGCTGCTCTTCCCATTTTACTATTTCATTACTTCAGAAGAAAAATGGTTAACTTCATTTTGCCCAAATTTCATCTTTGTTTCCCAGTATTCTACTCTGTACCTGCCCAGTGTTATATAATAATAATAATCTATTTCTCCTTTGTTCTAAAATGCCAAGTTGTTCCTGCCCTGGAGACTTGTTTTCTTCCACTGTGCCTACATTTAAGTACCAGTAGGAATAAGTAAGTACCTCACTGGTGATTCAAACGACAAACGACCCTAAAGCCTATTAACGGTGTGTTTCTAGCTTTGGGTTGTACATGAAGCTAAGATAATACTCATGTGAGTAATGGAGAGTGCATTTTTTGTTTCAGTTTTCCATGTAAGACTACGTTACCCAGAAGTCATGCAATGTAATGTAGGTCTACTTCCTCTGTAGAGATGTACAAGTCAGCAGCAACTCCCCCAATCTTTCTTCTCTCTTCACCTTATTCACCTTTCTCCTTCAGTTTCTTACATTTACACACACACACAAACACATACACACACACACACACAGATTTCCTAATTGACCTGAGGTCTGGACAGAAGCACCACTTAGTCACCTGACATGTAGATCAATCACTTATTTGATCTCTAATATGCTTAACAAGGTACATCTGCACTGGAGGACATCTGAGTCACACACATTTTTCACACCGTATGCACATACATGCATGCAAACACACACACACACACACACACACACACACACAAAGGTGGTGTCCTTGTGTTTCATGTGGCAGGAGTCGACTTCTGGTTGATGGATCTGTTGTGCTGCTGGTAATGGAGGCCAGGAACACTCCTCCTTGTCATGTTCTCTCTATAATTTGTGTGTGTGTGTGTGTGTGTGTGTGTGTGTGTGAAGTGTAATGGAGAAATAAATGTGGAGGTCTTTGTTTGGTTCAGGTGGTAGTTCAGCTGGATTTAAGTTGGATGGTACATTTACTGTCTGAATAATTTTGGTGTTCCATGCTCACAGGACTGTTTTCCTGAGTCTCTGTCCATATAGAAAACACTAACACAAGTTGCTCCTGGCGGCTCACCAGGTCCACCTTTTTACGTTTTTTAAATATTGATGGTAGATTTTTTTTCCCTTTACCACAGCCAGATCATTCTTTATAATAAACTACTTTATAGTCTAACAAAACTTTCAAATCGTTCTTCATTATTAAGGTCATTAAGATCAAAAGCAATCTACAGGGACAAAAGGTTAGTTTTCTTATTCGCTTTCATTCTTATAGCTAGATGAGAAGATGCATATAGTCTCATGTTTATGTATTAAGGTGGAGTCAGGATGTCACTTACCTAGCTTAGCATGAAGACTGGAAGCAGGGGTAGACAGCTAGCCTGCCTCAGTTGAAAATATAAAAATATGTGTCCCAACATCTTTAAAGCATATCGATTAACATGTAGGATTAATCTGTGCAGAAAAAGAAATGTAAAAATTGCCATTTGTGGTTTTAAGTGCTGGATTGATTTCACACAACAGCCAGGTACAGTGACTACGTGTAGCTTCTTGAGGTTCTTTCATCACAGTGAGGTTGCAAGGTTTGTTATAATTTGCCTTGCACCAGCACTAACGCAAGAGCTGCACAGAAGTACTGGACAGAGGGATACATTGTTTTTTGTAAAAAAAATTGTTATAGCATGTCACTCCATCTAAAAACAGAAATAGTTTTTTTAGATTTCTTTTTGTATTAGACAGATAGAATACAACATATTAATCAGTGAGCAACAGATGTGTAATTCAATGTATTTTTACACTTTGGCGAAACTCATGATAGCTGTCCCCCTGCTTCCACTCTTTATGCAAAGCTAGGGTAACCACATCCTGATTCCAGTTCTGTTCCTCCGTTTTTCATGACAAGTGAAGCAGATAAAAGGTCTGGAGTTGATTCCAAGTTTAAATTTGCCCTTGGTTGTTGTGCATGGGAACTATTAATATGTGGTCCAAAGAGGTGTCAATGATAATGAAGGAGGTCATTATGAGGATGAAAAAACATAACAAACCTATCAGACAAATGGCAAAAACCTTAGGAGTTAGAATAGCGCCCCTTACACAATTTCAATGTACGTTTTGCCAACATGTACAAAATTAAGGAGGCACAAGAACTATTCCAAAACTTAAACAAAAGTCTAAACCCGACAGGAAGTATACAGTTTTTTAAATTACTGTGAAATTTGGCACAGTTTTTGCCATTTACGTGTATAGTACTTTAACAAACTCCTCCTAGAGAATTGATTTGATCAACTTCAAATTTGGTCATTGCAATCTTTGCATTAGGTACATTCTTAAAAAGAAGCAATGTGCTGGTGAGCTTAGCAAAATAAAAAGGCCTGGAAGAATTCTTTGCTTTAAGAAAAACCTCGTTTTAACATCTAGCCAGGTCAAAAACTCTCTTGAGGAGCTAAGTATATCATCATAAAAATCTACAATCAAGAGACGCCTCCATGAATATAAATACAGAGGGTTTACCACAAGGTGAAAAACCACCGGTAACAGTGGATGGCAAATTTCAAAGTTATGTCATTATAAAAGAAGCTGTTGTAACCCAAACTCACATTATCTAGTATGCCTTCAAACTTCACATGTCTTTGAAGACATCTATGTGCCAATATTAAGTTATAGTTATATCACCACATACCTGCAACTGGGAAGGCTATGTTTTATACTCTAATGTGCTCCTCCTAGTGCATCAACTGGATCCACCTGAGATATGGTCAGAAAAGCCTTAGGAAAGGATGATGCTTTATTGGGGATTGTGAATTTTCATTGAATGCTGTTTCTATGGCAGTGCGGCAAATTGATGGTTTGACTTGAAAAAAATTAACTATTGTAACGCAAATCCAATTGATCTGATATTTCCCAAGTTTCACATGGTTAATAAGAGTCCTGGCCTGCAGACATCTACAAGCCAATATTGAATCACAGTAATAGTTCCACCTTTAGGCAACAGAAAGTAAGCCTGTGACAATTATTGTTTTATTTACATTAAAGTTTCATGATCATGTCTGGACTTGATATATAATAACATAATGCTTTTGGTGTATGTTCTGTGGCACCACATTCTGGATGCAGGAATTAATACAAAATGTAGATAATGTCATGTCCACTGCCATGCACTCCAAGCACTCCCCATCTTACTCATCTGTGCAGTAACAAGGATTCATGAAAGTTCACAAATGTCTCAACTGGCATCCTGCCAGCACCCCCAATGTGCACAATGGTGTGAGGGCCTGATCAGTGCTGCTTGCAGCACTAATTTAGTATTATGCTCTTACTTTGAGGTACTGCACATAATTTTGCTTTATGAAAAAACAAAAAACAAAATATTGTCTAAAAAAATGTTTTTCATATGAAATAATTCCACTCTTTCATTTTCAAATGAACATAATGCATCATGGCTGTTTTAAAAAATGAAAGCACTTTTGTAAGTTTTATTCCTTAGGATGTCAGTAAAGTCTGTTCTTAATAATAAGACAGATCAATGGCATAGCACATCAAAAGTAGTTATAAAAAATGACTCGCAGATCTTGCACTGTGTGAGTCTCCTGATCAATTAGTTTGTACACTCAGTGTGCCAAAAAATAAATGGTTAAGTAGACAGCTAGACAAAAAGAAAAACAGGTAGGCATCTATAGATAGGTGTTTATGCAGTAAATAATCAATAGAGACAGTGAGTATCATATGAAGCATCAGTCTGGGTAGTATCAGTCAGAATCAAGCTCCACTGTATCCTCCATCAGCTATGATCACATCGAGCCACTTGATAACTGGCAAAACACATTCAATGTAATTCTGCAGACTGGTTAGAGATTCATACTATATAACATGGTCTAAAAGAACCTCCTTGTTTTTCCATGTCTATTCAAGCTTACTGGCTACATTTTTATGTAGCCAAATCCCTGAATAAGAAAAAATAGGTGGCGATATATCATCATTTAGTACATTTATGTCTGTAGCTGCTATCCCTCCATGCCATTCCTGATGTGATTTTGAAATTCAGCAAAGAAATAATATCTAGGTATGTGTATAAAACACAATTTGAGTATCTGTATTTTTGCCACTGTTTACAGTTGACATACATTTAAACAGTGTTTTAGATTTATCCAGAAGTGAACATCAAATACAGAAGATATGTAAATGAGAAAACTATTGAAAACTGTAGTTTGAAACCAGGTGAAAGTTGAGCCCATGTAAAACTCAGAACGCATCATGCATCATCTGAGTCACAACAAATGTTGCAATAAGCTCAAAAACATACACATGATTAGTACAGAGTAAGTGTTACTCAATCTCAAAAAATCTTTCAGGAGTGTTTTATCTGCATACGGTGCAATGGCAGACCCCTCCAGGTGTGGAGAGACATCACCTGAATTCTAGTTCATTTTTTGAAAACATTGAATTGACAAAACAATTAATGAGGGTGTTCACACAGTGTGACACCTGCTGGTTATTTTTTGTAATTACTTTTACTAAGCATGCTGTGAGGTCTATAATTATTAACAACAGACTTTACTTTCCACATTGATTCCTGTGGAAAACTTATTCAAGTTCACTCATTTTCAAAACAGAAATGATGTGTAATAGTCACTAGGCTGCACCTGAACGGGCAGTAAGATAAAACATTACTTTATTATCAATGCATCAACAGAGCATTTGAAAATGAATGATTGGTTAATAAGAACATTTTATTGTCATTGTATGTCATAAAACAAAATTATGTGCATCAAGTCTCAATAATAGCATAATAATAAATAACTATTCAATTATATTAGTCAATTATTAAAGGCTATAAGGCATCATAGCAACACATCACCAATACAAGTATGGCCTTTGATGGTCATGTAGCCTTGTCTGTCTGACTACATTTGGCAATTTATATATTTTTTGGTTTGACATTGCATTGTATGACATGCAATGTCAAAAAGTATTCAGACCTGTTCGCTTTTTTCACATTTTTTCATGTTGCAGCCTATGCTAAAATCATTTAAACTCATTTTAAACTCAATACCCCTATAATGACAGAGCAAAAGCAGAATTTTAGAATTTTTGTAAATTCATTCAAAGGAAAAAATTAAATAAACCTAACATAAGTATTCAGACACTTTTATGAATTTAGCTCAGGTGCCTCACATTTCTTTTGATCATCATTACGATGTTTCTGCACCTTGATTGTCCACCTGTGGTAAATTCAATTGATTGGACATGATATAAAAAGGCACACATCTGTCTCTATAAGATCTCATAGTTGACAATGCACATCAGAGCAAAAACCCAAGTCATGAGGTTGAAGGAACTGCCTACAGAGCTCAGAGAAAGGATTGTATCAAAGCAAAGATAAGCTGCATTGAAGATTCCCAAGAGTACAATGGCCTCCATAATTCTTAAATGGAAGAAGTTGGGAACCCAGCCAAACTGAGCAATCAGGGGAGAAGGGCCATGCAGGAGAGGTAACCAAGAGATCAAAGGTCAGAGTGGTAGAGCTCCAGAAATCCTGTGTGGGGATGGGAGAAACTCCCAGAAGGACAAGAACCGGTGGAGTGCTTCTTATGAAGCATTCTTCCAATCTGGGCTTGAGTGGTGAGAGAACATACCTTTGCATATTCCAAGATGGCACAAGGCTATAATTGCTGCAAAAGGTGCTTCAACTAGTAACTCAGGACAGTATCTGAATATTGATGTCACTGTAATTTTTTTTTTTTTTCTTTTTGATAAATTTGCTAAAAATTCTAAAAATTCGGTTCAGTTTTTCCTTAGTCAGGGTACTGAATGTAGATTCAGTATAGGGAAAAATGACTGAACTGAATAATTTCTGATTTCAGTATATAACTTTTATTTTGAATTATACAGTGAAAAAAAAATTATAGAGCCCACTAGCAAAAAAGAAGTGAGAGGGGCTGAATTCCTACCCTTTAATGAAAAAAAATAGTTTTCAGTAAGAATAGACAACAATAAATTAAGCTGATTTTTTTGTTTTTGTTTTTGTTTTAACAAAAATCTAAATAAACAGGCTGTTTCTGGATTCATACTGTGCCTGTTGTACGGGACTAGGTCAAAACCTAGATATGGCTGGACCATGTATGCTCAATGGGCTAAATTTAGGCTGCAGCTTAAAGCTCTTGTGGAGTAGCTGTAAACAACTAATTTCCAGCAACTGTGGCAAAAGCCTGCTATAAATGTCACAAGATGACAGAATATTTTAATTGGCATATTCATGATGTCATTTCATCTTATTTGCATTCTTCTTAGCCTGAGCAGGTTTCAACTCTGTATATAACTCTTTATAGAATTATAGAGTTATAACTCTTTATATGCTCACAGTTGTAACGACTGTAGCTCAGGAGATAGAGTGGGTTGTCTGCTAACCAGGGGGCAGTTGGTACTTTTCCCAGTTTCTCAAGTTGACATGTTGAAGTGTCCTTGGGTAAGATACTGAAGCCCTAATAGATGTATCATCATTGTGTGAATATGTGTATGGAAAGTGCTGCATGTATAGAAAAAAGGTCCTTTATGAATGTATGTGTGAGTAGGTGAACGTGGCATGTAGTGAAACACATTTTGAGTGGCTGCTTAGACAGGAGGTCACCATCATGTTTACTAATATGTGTGGAACATGTCTGTGTTTGCATACCCCTGACTGTGGCATGTATAGAAGTCCATGTGCAATATAAGTGCAGTTCATTCACCAGTTTCATATACAGTAATGTAATACAGCTAAATTCCCATCAGAGGTGTTCTTATATATGTTTTTCTCTTTTTGTCATCAGACAAAAGAGCAAGAATGAAATAGTGACTGAAACATGGCCCATTAAGACTACATGTGAATCTGCAGTCATTTCTAAGCCATTTCCAAGCTACTACTCTGCTGATAAAATCCTAATTTCACTATCGCAACTTTGTCTGACAAGATCATCATACACATAAGTCATAGCCATGGCTGTGCTGTGATTTTGGCTATATTTTCTTGTAAAATGATCAGTCAGAGAGAAAGTTAGAAGCTCATTCATGTCTATGCCAGCTGCTGTTTAGTCAGTTGGATGAGATGCATAGAGACATGTACTGGCAGAGGGAAAGCCCAGCCTTCTGCTTGCGGGGCAATAGTGGCCATTCTCTTCTTTGGTAAGTCGCTAAGGTTTATCCAAAAAGTCACTAGATTTGTTGGAAGGTGCTTTTTTGAAAAAAGTCTCAAAAAGGATCTGAAATTTGGTAAATCTAGTGACAAGGGTGTTAAGTTGGAAAACTACCTATAAATGCCCCTAGCCAGTAGGGAAACTCCAACACTCAGCCAACTGAGCAATTACCACTCAGTCAGTCAGCCTTCTACAGACATTCAGTTTTATAGAGCTTGTCCCATTGTTGTGGTCCAGCCAAAAACCAACTGTTAGACCATAACTTGGTCTCAAATAAAAAGCATCTCAAAAGCTGTCTTTGCTTCAAAATTGTGAATACAGTAATGGCAAAGCTGGGCACTTTTTCCACAAGACAATGCAGTGTCCTTAGCAAAATTAATTCCCTCTGTCTATGGTCTTAGTGGTCCTTCTAAAGATATTATCTAATAATTAATTTGTTATTAGGCCTCAAATAGGGGTATGTTTAGGGGCAGGCCTGGTTTAATTAACATATCTGGTCTGGAGATGGTCAGGAGTGATTGAGAGACTACTCATTTAGATCAGGCCATAAAGGTCCTTCACCACTGAACTCGAGTCTTGGTTAGTTGTACTAATTCTGGTATCCAATTTTTTTCAGTGAGTAAATGTTTATTTTCTTAATGGTTTCCAGTTATATGCACTGTATTTGCAGTTGTTAGATAAGTATAATGTATATAATGCACATGGAAAGACAATGTGTTTTTCCCAGGTGTTTTGACCTGGGAGGGAAAAAATAGCATTCCAATTGATATCACAGTTAATGTGAAATACAGATGCACCTTCCTAACTATCTAGCATTGGCTGATGACTTAGCATTTGCTATACTAGTTGTACCTAGCCCTGCTGGGCTGGTAACCACTGTTAACCCATACATTAATTTAACAACCCTCAACTATAGACTTTTTTTTCTGGCCCATTTGACCAAGTTTAAGCGTATTTCTTTCTGGTAATGCACTGCATTAATGTAGGTTAATAAAATTGTCTATCAGGATGTTGTGATAGTTCAGGTTAACATAACTTTGGGTAACTTAATTTTGATTAAAATAGTCACGTTAAACTTCTATGTCATCATTAGGTATCTATGAATATCTGCTTTATCTCTTAAAATAAACAGGTGAAAAAAGTTGTATGCAACTCTAGCACACTCAAATCATTAATGTGGTGTTTTGCAGCCTTGCACAGACCGTTGTTCATGTAACTACATAGTGTGGACCTCAAATTATGATGGCTGGGTAGGAATGAGTGGGGAATAAGTTTCATACATTTTTGTGAACAGATCCTCAGTTCACAGGTGGCACTGGCAATAGATAGAGGGCTATAGCTTTTTTTAGATGACTGAAGAATCTCACAAAACTAAAAGCCTTTTGCAATTAAGAATGGGCATAAATCCCCTAAGCAAGAATTAAAAGTCTCTTAGCTGGAAACAAAAGCATTTGCAAACTTTCATATTTGCCAAAGGGAGCATCACTAAGTACTGACCATGCAGGGTACCCACGCTTTTGTTTTGGGCCCTCTTCCAATTTTGTTATTTTAAAAATGTAAAAGATGGAATTCAAAAAAAAAAAACTTGCTTAAAATGTTAAAGAAATTTGTAATCTTTAATTTTTTTTATTTGTTTCGTAAATCAGTTCATCTTTTAATCACTTGACCAGGGGTGCCTGGACCTCTTCATGCCACTGTATTAGATACATTGTGATCCACTGTGTCTCAAATAAAGTGTTTCTCTTACTGTAATTCAAAAGGTATGCACACTGTGAAAACTGAATAACTGGCGCCAGCAGAAGTAAGAACTCATGCACAAAGCAGTGTATTTGGTGCCATGCATCCAGTTGTGGAGAGGGAAGACTACATGGACAACAGCCTTACTGTTCAAATAGGTTGTGGTGATGATGCCAGAAAACCATATCCAGCTTCCTCGGACGAAAGGACAGAGCAACTTTTTAGCTGTTTTGCTTATTCTATGTCCTGAATTAATGTTTACATAGATGCACATAAGGGACAAATAAGGACAGCAAAAACTCAAGTATCTGTCTTATGATCTTTATTATCAATGTTCAAGGACAGCACAATTATATAAAATTTCTATTATTTATATTGTTGATTAAAGCAAACATAAAAATAGCCTTGTAATGAATTACAAATTCTGGCACAAACTCCAACAGTGTGTTCTTCTATGATTACAATACTGTGCATGTTGCTATTTTTAAAATTCATACCAAACATCCACTATACACCATTAACAAACTTAGGACAATAGCCTCATATACACATCTATTGCACAAAAAACTGCATTCATTTTAAAAATGTAATATGTAATAGAGTTTTCAGCTGCAGCCTCACCAGAGTGTAATAAATGGATACATTTTTTCTGAAACTCATCATCAACAATGACACTCATTATCAACAATGAAATGAACAGGACCTGCAAAAAATAGCCTATAAATACACATTAATCAGGAGTGTTCTGTGGTGAATCGCTGTGTGTTACATTTTGTCTTTTTCACTGGACACAAGACAGCTTAAGAGCAGATAAAATGAGGGGTCTGCTCCACTCATCAACCCATCTGAGAATCAACACTGGTTCTACAGCACCAGGTGACTTCCACCCTGAAGAGAGTTAATGCAAGCAAGACACCAGGCCCAGATGGAATGCTTGGTACTGATCTGACCAGCTTACAGAGGTCCAACAAAGATGCTTCTTTCCCAGGAAGGCCCAGCTCCCGCAGAAACTGCTGCCAAATTTCTACAGAGTACCACTGCATTTCCGTGTGGCATGCCAGTTGCATAGCCACTGAGCAAAGGACCTGGAGCTCCCAAACTTGAACACTGTATAAGTCAGTTGACCATGGAAGATTAGCACCGAGGAAGGCGATCACATGTCAGAGCAACTTCCTGTTTGAATCAAAGCCATCGGGCAAACTGCTGAGAACAATAAGATCCCGCACCAATAGACTAAGGAACATTTTCTTTCCCAGACCACTGGCCTCCATCACATCTCTTCCTGCCCCACACGATTGTTACACACATACATACAGAGCAAAGACTATGATAGACAGACACCCACCTCCACTCTGAATAGCATATATTTACTGATATATTTTTATCACGGAACACTGTCTCTCTTCTCTCCCTCTCTCTCTCTCTCTATATATATATATATATATATATATATATATATATGTATGTATGTATGTATGTATGTATATGTATGTATGTAAATTTAATGTAACTAGTGCCTTTTATATTAAACCTTTTATGTGCATGAGCATCACTTTAAAAAGATGCAGTTTAATTGCTTTCTTTAACTTACATAGGAGTGGTACTTGCAAAATTGAAATGTTTAGTATAAAGACCATTCTATTCTTTTCTAATTCTTTAGGGCACTACAACATGTACAACACTCTATGTAACATAAGCAGCAGTAGTGTCAGTAAAGGCAAAACTTGAGGACGAGAGTGAGATTTATATGTATTAAAGCTGGAAAATATTAACGCTGACCTGAAATGTTACGAGTCTCAGGCCAAAACAGTTATATATGCATCTATTTTGAACACTATTCACAGAGTTTATTACCAGGCCCTTCCTTCAACCTGCTACTTTCAATCCCCTCTGAACATTCCATATCCACCCTACCCCGACCCCCACCCACAATCCTGAACCTCCACCTCCGTCTCTCTTATCTCTCTCCTGGTTATGGTGTGATGGCCTGTCAGAAGATGCTGCTGAGAAGGCAGAGAGACGACAAAATCACCTCCGATCAGACCTGATCCCCTCACACACACACACTCACACACACCCAGGCATAGCGGTGTGCTGACCAGTGAGCAGTGAAGAGGCCCAGTGTCTGTGTCCCACTTCATCTTCATCAGATCTCCCAGCCCTGACCCAGAATCCTCCAGACCTGCCACCCCAGCTCCTTGTATATGCATGTGTGTGTGTGTTTCAGTGTGTGTGTGTGTGTGTGTGTGTGTGTGCTTCCTCTGACCACATCCATGATTACTGTGGCCCTGGCTGCTCAGGTGGACATAGTGTGTGTGAGTGTGTGACATGATGGTTTCTGGCACAGTGGGCTCTCCTGCCCAGCAGCCTGACTGTCAGGCCAAATATCAGAAGAGAGGAGAAGAATGGAGAGATTGAGAGAAAAAACAGAGGATGGAGGAGAAAGTAAGGGGAGATTAAAAATAATGAGTTCACTTTAAAGTCAAGACTGTATTTTGTTTTAGTCTATCTTCTGCTTCTGGGTCAGAGGACACTGCAGGTTTTTCTCTTCTAGCATTTTACCCTCCAAGACGACAATGTCCCATGCAGGGTGTTAAACAAATTTAAAAGTTGTTTCTTGAGCAACAGCATATGATCTGCTCCTGGTGCTCCTTCTGCTCTTCTGGAGACCTTAACGATTTATTTTTACAAGTTATGATTCTCTGTACACAGTTCAAGTTTAGCATAGCATCAGGGTGAGGCTGTATGTCAGTAAGAGATTCCAAATATCAGTAAATAAATTATATTGGTCCTCTTACCAGCCTTAAGATTGATGGCTGATAAGAAACACCACATTTTTATTTGTTCACAAAGTATGCAGGCTCATCAGCACAAGTTACATTCATTGCCTGTCAATGCAACATGCTACTTGTCAGCAGTGTCATGTAAAGAAGAGGAAGGTCTCTGTTGTTTGGAGTTTACAGCAGTCAGTGTAGACTGACTTCTTTAAGAGCTGAAGCACAATACTAACTGTCATGACAATGCTCTTAAGGTGAGTCGTGCATTATTACCAAAAATTACTGTGGATGAAATGACAAAATGTATTGTTTGTCCCTGCTCTCTAGAACTACACATTGAAGTGTCTGACCCCTTATCAGTGGGACTACATCTTCTGTATATGACTTAAAACCATTAAAAATTCACCTGTTTTATGCTGTGACAGCTCAATTGTTAAGGACTGATTAGGTCTGCCTTAGTTTAGGGAAACATAATGGTTACTAATAATGACTACTTTGTTAAGGCTAGGGGAGCTTTGTTGTCATGGTGATAATAAAAAACACATGCTTATGATTATGGAACGATGGTGGTCATGGTCAAAAGAAACCAATGTAGATTGTTAGTTGGAAACAGGAAACAAACATTGATCATACATGTTAAAGTCCGATGTTTCCAGGACTCATCCATCCACCTTGAACCTCCTCTCTGCACTAACACCATCATCACTTCCACTTTTTCTGCAGACTAGATTAAAGACCTTTGTTACATGAACATATATGTGGTTTTTAGGGCATATGCAGAAATGACTGATGCTGGACAGTCACTGTATTTACCTACACTGAAGGCCTGGAGTTTATAAAGGCAGAAGTGTCAAAACTGAGTTTTGCACTTGCATGTTGTATATTCTTAAATGAATGTGTTTAGTACAATTATTATACAGAAAATCTGGGGCCAGGTAATATTCTAGCATTGAAAAACTATGACCCATGTACCATCAAGAGCTCCAACCTAAAAAATCATGTGGATCATTTGTCCCTACCCTCTGATATTACCTATATAGGAGTGTACCAGTGGCAAGTGTACCAGACCACTGTCATCATAAAAAAACAGTGATAAATTAACACATAGTTAAGGTAACCCTATTTTGCCCCAAGGCCCTGGTTATTAAACTGGCTATGGCATCATCTTAAAAATATGATGAATTAGATTTTTTCAGAGTAAACTTTACTGTCTAAATTATAGGCTCTTAGGTCTCCACAAACCACAGGTAGACCTACAATAAACTTTCTTATTTTATTAAAAAATATCTTTTTGCTTCGTTCCCCTTTCTTCTTGTGTTAAAAATGCCAATTCTTCTTAATTTCATCACATTAGTAAATAATATATTCATGTTCTTGTTCTGGTTTGACCCTGTGACAGACATAGATAAAAATATAGAAGGTGGATAGTTGGTTTTCTGATTGGACTATGATGGTTTTACTAAAGATCAACAATAATGATGTAGGAAAAAATCATAAATCTTAGGAGGCAGATTTCTGTAAGGAAAGAGTAGGATTGTATGTTGACGAGTGATTCATTTAACATCGATAAAAGGTGAACTCAACCAACCATAACAAAGGACTTTGTGATCAATGTGTTTGTGTGTTTATTTATTTTGTATGCTCATACACAAGACCAAAGTACAACTATAATAGCAACAGGTATGAGGACATGTAAATAAATATTAAAACATAGACCAATAATAATGTGGTATTTTAATATACTGGGATATGGCAACAGCCTAAAGGCACCAAATAGTAAATTATCACCAACCTTTATAAACTGACACCATTTAGTACTGATAGGATACATAACAATCGCAAAGGATTTTACCATAAACTCAAAAGACCAGAAACAATATCAAACAATCAAATGATCAAGAAAAAAAACAAAAATAAACTACTTTCAATTTGCACTGAATATAAGCCTGTGAATCTTTCAAGTAGCTGCAGGAACAATGACTGAAGTGGATTAGGTGGAATATGAATCAAGATATTCTGCTTAAGATACAGCCATACAATTAAGAGTGAAACTGAAAAAGTAGATTAATATAGAAATGTAGCAGAGGAACAGGGATATCATACATGTCAAATATGAGGACATAGTGACCAGAAGAGGGCAGTGGAGGACAGTTGACAAAGCAGAGCTGCTTAATTACCCAAGAGACAGAGACAGAGCTAAAAGAGAGACATAGAAGACCGATACACTGAAAGGGAATTCTGATTTATCAGAATGTCTTTACTTGCTCATTTTTTTTTTTTTAAACAATGACACTCTATTTTCAAAAAGCAGAGAAGAAACTGAAAAATGTATATAAATTATAAATACAAAACATAATTTAGCTCAAAATGAATCTGAAGCTCAGGTAATTCTATTCAACAGATCATAAAACACTTTTAAGGTACCATGTTTGCGAACTCCTCCAAATTGTTTGCTGTATTGTAAAAGTTGTAATAGCCTTTCAATCTGGCTTTCATCATCCTGACAAATAGAGTATTCGAATCAAGTCTAAAGTCTTCTATCATATTTCTTCTACTGAGGTAGTAAGCCATTTTTGCTTGACCCAAATCAAAGGTGAAAAACTGGCATTTCACTCTCCACTTTTGGCTGGATTTGTAACCTATGATGAAAATGTGCTTAGAACATTTTTCACCACACATCCATTTGTTGTAGCAGCTGAAAAAGGCAACACAGTCTGCTGCAGTCCAAACAGCAGTGACAAACTGTTTAACTCTGTGAGCAAAAAGGAAAGGTATCACTTCAATAATTAATAACAGAAAATAAAAACTCTGTCAGCCACAATACCATGCAGAATTCTCCACTGCATACCTACAACTCATTTGATTAAAGTTAGTTTATGTAGTGCTCTTCACACAGGCTGGACCTCTTTGTTTAGCTCTAGATGAGCTCTCGATGGGATGTCAGCCCGACCACTGTGTTTGACCTCATTTAAAATTTTTTGACAAATAGTACATTTTTCAGCCTCCATTGGCATTTAATCTGTTTGTCTGAGCATGCTGGACTCAAACAATTGACCAGTGCATTCTTTAGAATCTGGAAAACGTTTCAATACTGGTAAAGGATCATTAACATTCGGTTGACAGTGTCCATTACAATATCCTTTTAACAACAGCAGCTCCCAACAGCTGTAGAAGCTCCCACTTCCAGGTGTTTAGTAGATGATTTCTAAATCTGACAGATGTAACTCCCAAACAAGAGGCAAGATCTGTAATGTTTATTAGATGAGGTCCACACATTTCAATGCTGTGTCCCAGTGTGACGATCTATGCCAAGCAGAGCATCTGCAGCAAGTTGGTTGTTGTTGCTCTGTATTAAAGCAATGTTCCAATGTTCTTCTGGCTCTTTCAAAGGCTAAAACAAGGATACAACGTTTGTTGGTCTCTGTTTTTGGAACATTCCCCACACAGTAAACTGTCAATGGTAAAACTTTGGGAGATCGCACAGTTTGTGAGCACTCTGGTCCATCAGGAACAACTAACAACCAACTCCCCAAATGAGGAGTTAGTGGATGAACTTCATTTATTCCTCATTTGAGTTTAGCAGAGGATAGTGCACCAAAATCATCAACAGTGTCAACGAGGAGGTTATATCCAAAAGATGAGCTCTGAATTTATGAAGCAGGGGCTGTAAGGCCCGGGATTACAGCATGTTAGAGAGGGAGTGGTGCTATTTGACTCCCATTTGAACTAAAAAAGTAGCACTTAGACCACCATTAATCTTTTGTAATCACTGTACTTGTCACAGTACAAGAACTGGATCTTGGCTCTGAGACCAGAGCTAAACCCAAAGTCATCCAGTGTCTGCTACAAATAATAGAGTTCAACTTGGTCCAAAGTCCTTTCTTGATCTATAGAAATTGGACAAAGTTCACAGCCCAATGACATGGAGAGGTTGAAAATATCAACAATTAAACCAGTTTTGTCACTTATCAGCATGCTAGGTATACAGTAGGTCTAGTCAATATGAATGATGTGCTCTATCACTTTTCTCAGCCTCGTGCAGAGCAGTCCTACTGGCCACCAGTTCTTACTTCTTATATATCCCCTTCCTTAGGAAGAAGGGGGAGGACCTCTCTCCTGAAGCTCAGAGGTAAATCTCCTTTTTTTTAGACTGTCTCTGAGAATGAATAGCAAATTCTTGCCAATCAAAGGCCAGAAAACCTTGTAAAAGTCCACAGGAAGGCCATCAATACCTGGATTCCTGCTGCTCTCTACGGTCTACAGTGTAGCATATAGCTCAGCACTGAGATCCGTGCATCCAACTCTGTGTTGGCCTCCATAGAAACCTTGAGTAGGCACTTATATAAAGACTGCCCCACCTCTGATCTCTCCCAGAGCGCTTAAGATAAAATGATTTGCGACTCTCTACAGACTCTTGTAGCAGTTGCCCAGTGTTGGACTGCATGAAATACACAAGTCTTTTTTGGTCCATTCTTGATTTCAGATCAAGAATAGAAATGGAAGAAATGGAGAGGGAATTGAGAGGGAACATTTTGGCAACAATTTGGAATCAGGAGCAAACCAGTGCACATTGAGCAGAAAAGGACAGCAGGTCATAAAGCTGACTTTTTGCTTTTTACAACTTTAATATTTTCACTTTCACCTGTTGCACTCTCTGTAATAGGATGTGATGGTCAATAGTTTCATATGCAGCACTAGGATCTAACAAAACAAGTATGGAGACAAGTCCATTGTCAGATGCCATTAGAGGAACATTTGTAACTTTCACCAGTGCCGTCTCAGTGCTATGATGCCTCTAAATCCTGACTGAAAATCCTCAAATAAGTTATTATTATGCAAAAAGTTGGTTAAAACATCTGGATCGAGGGTAGGCTTTATAAGAAGAGGTTCGATTACAGCTTTTTAAAGGACTGTGGTACATAGCCTGTTAATAGTGACAGATTGATAATATCTAATTAAGAGATGCTAACTAATGGTAAAATTCCTTAAGCAGCCTAGTTGCCATAAGTGAGAATAAGGTTGAAGGTGTGGTTAAAACAATGAGTGGGTTTATGTACCCTTTCGGCAAAGCCAACTAAATCTAAAAGTGAGATAAACGTAGTGCTGAGGCATCACTATCAATGTTCAAATGAATATTGAAATAACCTACTATAATTATCTGTACTAAGAACTAAACTTGATAAAAAGAATTAAGATAGAAATTCAGAGTATGGTCCAGGAGCATTGTTCGCCATAACAAATAGAACAGGCTTTAAAGTTTACTATGTTGGATGTGTAAGACCAGTAACCAGTCTTTTGACCGATTTATAACTGAGTTTAAACTGGCACCAACTCCACCTCCACAGCTGGTTTCGTGGGGAATGGGATTACTGATATGACTTTGGGGAATGGATTCCTTTGGCTAACATCTATACCATGACAAGTCTTAATTGTAAACTTGGTCTGAAGGTCCTAATTTTATTTAAGTTTTTGTGTACAACTCCTCTTCTGTTTTAGTTAACTAATTTAGGTGGTCAGGGGAAGACACAATCTCTATGGGATTTTGGGTGGGTGACAGCTGTAATGGAAGCAAAGAGAAGCATGTGAGACCGCAACTCTGCCTTGCCTTCTGGCATAAACTCCAGATTTATAATAGTTTTGGTCTACTAATCCACTCTGGTCAGTTTAGGCAGGGGCCCAGAGAAACCTATGTAATCTGACACTGTATTTGCGTAAGTGCGTAAGTACACACCAATTCAACATTAATACTGACATTTCAGACACCTTTAGCGACTGTTAAAAAAAAAAAAAACTACATTAACTACTTCCGATAGAAGAGAAATGCCAGTATTGCACCAAGCAAACAGCTTGCTATGTATCTCAGTCACTTGACTGCAAAGTACAGGGACCGATATTTACATTTATCTCGTTTAAGTTTTCTGCTCACTTAGTTGACTCAGTAGATTTCCCTTAACCTCATTCTCCTGATCACTGTCATCTGTTTTCCAACTGTAAATCCTATGTCTTTCTCAGTGGTTCATCCAGTAAAGAGGTTCTGCTGTGGCCTCTGACAGGCAGCAGCTCCATTGCAGAAGCAGCTGACCGGCTCTAATTTGCTGTCTCTTTCTGCACACTCGGTTCCACACTCTAAACAATTAATTGTTTCTAAGGTCACGTGTGCAATATAATCAAAATCACCAACTTTAGCCTTGCAGTGCAAGTTTAGCTCCTCACTCTTTAAAAGTCCCATGAAAAGTTCTCTCCTAAAAGACACATCATGCTTAAGATAAGGACTTTTACAGCCAATGGGATTCTTCTTTATTGGGACACTAAAGGTCTTGTAAGCTCTTTCTCCAAAAGCTCCAAAATTTTGTCAGGAACGGGGGCACAGTTGGAATAATGATCTTTTTTAGCAGGATTTACTAGTGACACCAAGGGGGTGAAAGTTCCTCGAATCACAAAAACACAACAAAGAAAGTAAAGAACAAGAAAAAAGAAAAATCTTCCACTGAACACTGTTTCTGAAACAACACAACAAAAACTACACAAAAAAACTACACAAAAAGTGAAACATGATCTCAGCAGCAGTCACAAGGCTCACATCCAACATGCACTCAGAGAGAGATAGAGAGAGACAGAGAGAAAAAGAGGGGTTTTATATATTTTTTAAAAATCTTTATATTTCAGTAACTGAGGACAATTTCAACATGACATAAATACCGGATTAAGCAGAGCTAAAAAAAACAGCATTCCAGAGTCTCATAGAAACACAGAGTTTTAGCTCAGCTGCCTCTAAAAAACAAACATAGTTTTAGTGAAGCACTTCTTAGACAAAAAGTCATCCTCATTGTTCATAAGTGAGTAGAATCTAAAATCCACTGACAGCAGCTCCTTAGCTGAAACATCTTCTATCTGATTTTTCTTCCTTTTATATTATGAACTGACAGTTTGGCCTGTCACGTTACAAATTTCAACAGCTTCCACTTCTTTGCATCTTTGACTTTGTAGCCAGCTCCAAAAATAAATGCAGTTTAACAACAGTTTTCAAGGTCTCAAACATAAAATTGTGTCTTTTACTTTCTTTCAGTTTTTGGATCCTGACAGTAAAGACGTCTACCGGACACCTTTCGGATTGATCTCAGAGATGAAGAGGTTGTGCTCCCCACAGGATTCTCCACTGCAGATTACCTGATCTCTTGTTTAACTGTGGTTTATAAAACAGCCTCCACACTGGTTTACAGTCATCCTGCACATGTCCTTTTTCCCAATCAACTGTCTCTTTTTCAAAGTTTGAACACAATATTTTTAAAGAGCTTTGCAATTCAGCAGGTACAGGTCTGCAGTTGCAGCAGTTTTATAAACCAGCAATGATTCTTTCAGTCCAGTTTGGGCTATTTTAAGATCTAGTTCAGGGAAAGGATCTCCTTCATCAGGAGTTGTTGTCCCTGTAAAATAATCCTATAGCATTTCCTTTTCCTCACTGCAGAGTCTTTTAGTCCATGTGTTTAAAATGTCTCTGGTGTGACGACTTGATCACAAACTCAGTATGGAAGCCACTGCCTCTGTGTTGTGAAGTCCTGGACCTGCAGTAACCACTATATATCTTAGCTTAGAATGCTTCATCTGTACAACATGTAAGGTAACAGCCACCTTTACTTGACTAACCTCCCCTCCACCTCCACTGCTCCCTCTGCAGTCTAATCATCTCCTAGATAAACCCAAGGTTCTTTAAGCCTCCCCTCCAGACCAACTCCAAACTGCTAAGGCCTCACTCTTTGTTTTGTCCACTTCACTTTTCCAGCTGATATTTTACCAAATGTTTCAGAAAAGTTTGCTAACCTATTTAAATCTTAATTTTATTTATTTATTATTATACAATAAAAATAATAATAATCCTCTGCATATGTAGATGAAAAACAACGTATATTAAAATCAGTCTAAAAACAATCCAATGCAGCAGAACAAAGGCGACACTGTTAATATAAATAAATTGATTTCACTCAATTAAAAGGGCACCACCTTCTTTTGCCGGAAATTAATTAACCGATTTAATTGATTAAAGAAATCAAATGAATTAGTTTTTAATCAGAAGCTGTAAACTCAGAGTTCAGTGATCTCTTGTTTACCGCTTAAAAGAACACATGCCACAAGACAAAACCTTCATCATCTATCAGATGAGACCTTCTAAAGTTCAGAAATTTCTATAAAACTACGGTTCACTTACTTTAGTACTAAATCGCAAACTGAGGATGTTTTCAGATAAAACTTTAAACATGCACGGATCTTAATAAGGAATTAAAAAAATATATATCGCTGGGTCCAGTCCAGAGGAGGTAAAATGACTGGAGATGAGACTTAGTGAGCAGCAAGAAAATCTCGAAGGGCAAAAAGCAAAGGCAGAAAAACTAAGATGATCCAAATATTAAGACAAAAAAAAAAAAAGCCAGGACTTCAAAAATTTCAGGTACCAAATGCATAAAAAATGCAAAATTTGCCAAGAAGATCTCACCGAACTGCAGGGTGTTTTTTTTTAATCGAGTGGATAATCATCCCATATTGTGACTTTCTTCCAATGAGTGCATTTCTTTGCTTGAGGAGACGAGGAAAGGAGGAGCTAATTATAAGATGACTTACATAAAGGAGATTCTTCTAATTGAATCTTCATGTGCAGAAACTAAATACTTAATTAGGAACCACTGTACTACTGAAATTCATTATCAAGATGATCTTCAACGCTGTTAATATAGGAACTAGGGTTAACAGTGCAATGAAGTCTTATCCACGATGTATATATATATATATATTCACGATCATATATATATATATATATATACATATTCAAGATCATCAAAATCATAGAGGTCTGCTGTTTAGTAAAGGGTTCACATTCAAAATGATGTCAAGTTCTTGATTTTATACTTTTTTTTTTAATCGCTGAGTTATTAACCAATTCAGGTGAACAGCTAATTTCTGTAAGTATCAGACATGTATTTTAAACAAGGAGAAAATCAGTAGGATGTCATCCTTGTATGTTTCTTAAGATTAATGATAATTTGTTATGTGTCTCACCAGAGAGACTCTGGGTTTTATTTCTTCTACCTGAGTGTGTATGTGTGTGTGTATCTGTGCAGAGACAGAAAGAGAGAGAGAAAAAGAGAGAGATAAAAGAAAATACTGCTGATAAATGGCATTTTTGATTCTGATTCATTTCTTTGTCAAACATAATCTTAAATGTCAAATTAAAACTCTTTTGTCTTCTGTTCCAAGGACATTTATATCCTGACTTCAGCTTTTAGAGTTCCACAACTGGGTGACCACAAGAGTAATGATGAAAATTCATGACCTGACATTAACTATATTATCACATAAAAATGTCAGTTTCTCTAGTTTGTAGACTGTATTCTGAAAAGTCCTGAGCGAGCATGTGAAGAGCTGATAAGGTAGCATAATGGGTCCAGAGAGTAAGCAAAACTGTACTCAAAACCCACTATTCGTCTCCTAATGATCACTGTGCAACACTGACTCAAAAGAAAGTCTGGGGCATACAAAACACTGAGCAGCCTTGTCATATATCCCAAGTCAAGCCCCAAGGTTCAACCAAACCACCATTAAAATTTTTTAAAACCATCATTAACACTCAGTGTCCCAATACAGAACCGTAATCTTCAGCAATAAGTCCTGGGTTGACACCAAACCTTTACAACACTTTTCCAGAGGTAATGGTGCTCAACCTGGTCAAATACCTTTTCCTGGTACAAAGGATCCAGAACCAGCATCAAAACTCAAAGAACCGGAGACATCCAAAAGATCTTGAGTTGGTGACACACTGTCAACAACGGACCTGTAGGGCCACAGTGGGATTGGGTCTGGTGGATCACCTGTTCCATCACCCTCTCACGATTAGTCTGGACTTCTGACAGCAGTTCACAGTTGCATAGCAGAGAGTCAGGCTGCCAGTTCTTTATAAACTGAAGGATGCCTCTTTTTGGCAACAAAGTCAGAACTGCTCTCCTGCAGAGACAAGTCATTAAAGCTCACAATGAAGACTTCTAAAACACTTTCTCTCAGTTTGTTCCTTTGATGATGAGTCCTTAAGAGCAGCACTCTAAGAGGAAGACGAGCAAGTACTCCCTGTGCTTTGGAGCCCAGCAGTTTATGTATTTAAATCTCACCCCCTCAATCCCCAATCTCATAAATCTGGTGATGTCACAAGAGACATTGAGAGTACGCTGTTGACAAAGCTGCTTTCCCATAATCCCACCTCTGCTTCAATGTTGCAAACTCTTCTAGTTCTAAAAACTTTCCAAAAAAATACACGAGTTTCCCTATAATGTGTATCTCATAAAAAAGTAGTATTAACATGCAAATAGGCAGACTTATCTTTGACTGTTGCAATAAAAACACTGCAATATCACCATGACATTATCTGAAACCCAACAGACTGTATTCTGCACCATTTAAAAAATGCTAAATTGATGCCTAAACCAATAAAATCTGTTTGATATGGCTTCAGAAAAAAATCATATCGGTGTTTGTCATGTATTACTCTCCATATGTCACTAACCTGTTAGCCTTCAACGGCTGCTTCATAGCATGTTTTGGAGCAGCTTGTAGTTCAATATGATTTCTGTCCTTAAAAAAATTATTCAGATCCACACTTAGTTTGCAGATGTTGAAACCTAAGAGGCATCTCTGCCTGCCACACCTCCAGCAGTGCATGAATAGAAGCCACACGGTTTTTGGCTTGGAACTATCCTCCCCTGATATTTCATTTTATCCGTGAACATCTCAGGATGGTGGACAATGGTCAGGGATGGCTCCCTGCCGCTCCCTGCAGCTGTATTTAGATTGTCAGGTGCTTCTATTAAGTGGCTTCTCGGTTTCCCCAGCTCATGTCATAGCCAGAGCAGAAAACTTCTCTTTTCCACTTCTTCAGAGAGATCTTTTAGGCCTTTTCATGACTTTCTCTGCTGAGAAGCCTCTCAGGAAATGTTTTGTCGAAAGGCTAACAAAACCAGGTTGCCGACTTCTACAGGATAAGTTGTTTCTTTCCAGCCTTCCTCTTGGCATTTTGCCACAAGCTCAGCTTACCACAAATTTTTCCTTTCATATGCTTCCGAGATGCCCTCTTCCCATGGAACTGTCAGGTCAGCTATTAAGACAAGCATCTCAGTTGTACCATGGGACAATGACAGGTCTAAAAGTGTTGGTGGGGATGTCAGTGAGAAACTTTCACTGCTTGTCCAGGGGTGCTCTCATTAACCACTTTGGGGGCTAGGACTGATGTTCTGTCCTGTGTGGCGCAGTTCTGCACTGGTTGTCCAACTATTATGAAATGGAGAGGCCGCTTCTGGTGATACTGTAGCTTCTTATTTGCCAAGGCAGTCTTGAAGCCACATAGGATGTGGTGGAGATCTGTTTGGACTTTTCCTTCACAATCCTCAGTTCTCATCTGAGCTGAACCATTGAGCCAGATTGGCTGGGCTAAAAAGGGTGTCATATGTAGCCCTGATTACAAATCTCAGTCTTGCCTGAGGGATTTTCCACAAGTGTCTCCACCCTATTGGTCTTGGGAGAATGCCCTGTAATACCTTCCTTTCAAACAGGGCAACATCGGGGAGGCACTTTTGGAGTTCAAGCCACTTTTGGGAGAGAGTTTTTGGCTCTTGCATCCATTTTTGCAAATGTTGCTGTTATTTTGCTCATCTTCAGTGAACATATCACATGTTAGTACAACATGAATTTGTACCACCAGACTTAATGTTTGCCAGGGAGGTAGCTCTGGTCAATTCTCTTCAGTCCTTCGTTCAGTTTGTCTGTGACCACAGCTGCCATGTGCTTGTCTGAGAGATCAGATGTATACTCTCTGCCCAGGCATCTCTTTTTTCTGCAAGCACTGGGATTCTCGCTCCTGCTACTTGAAAAGAGACTGTCCACTTGGCTATCCTTGTGGATTGAGAGGCAATGGGACTTGCAGGCTTTATCTTCTCCTTGCCCAGGACAGCAGTTCATCAAGTCTATTGAGGAGCCGTGTTGTGCATGCAGCTGTCTGCAGAAGGCTAATGATATTCTCCATGAAACAAGGAAGGGGTGGAAACTGTTGGTCTGCACTATTACATACAACACTGGCCATTGTTCTTGCACCAGTCAAGATGACCTCTTTTGGCAATTGCTGAGAAAAATTTTCCTTCCACAATCAACAGATCAGTGCTTAGGAATTGTCCAATGTCAGACAATTCTTGCTCTTTTGGAATTAGGATGGCTACTGCTATATGCCGCTCTGCAGGAACACTCTACTATTTCAAGATCTCCCTCATTAGTTTCCGTTGTTCTTTGAGAACTAGAGGGCATCTTTTGCAGAGCTTGTATGGAATGACTTTAGGCCCAGGGGCAGAGCGAGATCCTACTCTTCTTACTATGTTATTCAATTGACTCAACTGGGTGGTACCTTAAACTCTGGGGATATGCTTGGGGTGCATACCATCCAAAAGGAAGATGTTTTTCTAGATCTGAGATTACATGGTCCTCAGGTTCATCCTTTGCCATGACCAATGCACCACGCTTTTTCTCCACTAGCAAGCTGCTTGTGATCTTGAAAGGGTCCTTTGGGAATTTTGAATGCTGACTCTTTTCCGTCTCCTTCTCCTGATATAGACATCCTGGCTGATGTTAGGGGGCTCTTGACTTGATTCCGTATTGTTTTCAGACCTTCCAATTCCCTCTATTCCTCTACCTTTTTCAAAGTTTTGGGTATCCTTTTCCTTTTTTGATTCTACTCTTGGTTTTGGCATGTATTTCTTCTTCCCAGTTTGACCAAACCTACCGAGCCATTTCTCAAAGATAAGATCGTTGAAGATGTTCACTTTATTCTCCTTTATGCCTCTGAAAGAGTTCTTCAGGATGAGTGACAAGACACTGTCCAACTTCCTCCAACACTCTGTCTTTGGCCACATGATTTTCTTTTTCCTGCCAGGATCCCATTCATTCTATTCTCAGTTACTGTGGCCCATTATTTTGCTAGGGAGTTCACCACAGAGTTGTTGTCGGGGGCTCTGGTGGGATGTGACCGCAACTGTAGGTTTAATAGGGCTGTCGTGCTCAGCCTGGCTCTGTGCCCCTCTTGTCTCCTCTACTTTGCCAGTGCAAGTTTCCCTTTAGCCATCCAGGGGACACTTCTTTGGTGTATTCCCAAGCCTCTGAGAGTTGTTGCACTTATCCAACCACGATGCAAGACCTGAGAATCTTCTCCTTTTATCTTTGTCATTGTGTTCATTACCATGCAAGCTGTCCTTTTTGGTCCTTCTCCCTTCTCACCTCTTGGAGGTTGGACTGACTTTTCTTTTCCATGCTTATTGGGTTAGCCTAAACCTAGGACTGTGGGAAGGGTAACTAGCCCTCCCAACCCAGTTATAGTCTTCCTCGCTGCCAATAATTCTTTCCTGACAGTCTACGAGTCTTCCTTGAACTCAAACTCTACTTTTATCAGCTATCACTGGTTTCTCAGAAAGCTTAGTGTATTTAAACACTGAAATCTGTTAGGTATTGTAAAGGGAGTGCATACATTTCTTAAAACTAGAATGTCACCCAGTGGAGTGCATACCTTCGACAAAAATGTCATTATCTTTCAATGTTAAGGAAAGTGATTAAAAAGAAAAGAATTCCTGGATCCAGCCTTTTAACCAGATCTGCTCCAAATCCCATCCCACCATCAAGTTTTTTGTAAATTGGTTCAGCACTTTTTGCGTGAACCAACCAACAAAGAGACACAGGTGAAAATATAACTTCCTTGGCAGGGGTAACACAAGTACAAAGCTCGTATTTGGCCCGCAACACCACAATGCATTACCTAATGATATATTTCATCCAGATTGCATTGCTATGGCCTCCTGCACCACCGTTAGGAATAGGAATATTCTTTGATCAGAATATATCTTTTAAATCCCACATAAAAAACTTCAAGGACTGCCTATTTTCACCCACATAACATTGCAAAATCTGGTACATTCTGTCTCAAAATGATGCAGAAAAACTCGTACATGCTTTTATTAATTTTATTAATTCTAGGCTTGATTATTGCAACTCCCTATCATCAGGCTGTCCCAATAAAACATTAAATAGTCTCCAGCTAATTCAGAATGCTGCTGCGAGAGTATTGATGGGAACCAGAAAAAGAGATCACATTTTTCCTGTGTTAGCTTCTCTATATTGGCTCCCTGTGAAATCCAGAATACAATTTAAAGTCCTCCTTACCTACAAAACTCTTAACGGCCTGGAACCATCCTATCTTAAAGACCTCATAGTACCTTACTACCCTAGTAGAACACGCTCCCAAAATGCAGGTCTACTTGTGGCTCCTAGAGTCTTCAAAAGTAGAATGGGAGGCTCCTCTACTGTGGAACTGTTTTCCAGTTTTTGTCTGGGAGGCAGACACCCTCTCCACATTTAATAGTAGGCTTAAAAAATTCCTTTTTGATAAAGCTTATAGTCAGGGCTGGCTCAGGCTCAGCTTGAACCATCTGCTGGCCATTCTGCTATAAGCCTAGACTGCTGGAGGACTTCCCATTATGCACCAAGCTCTTCTCTCCTCCTTTTCCTCCCCTCTTGTGCATATTAGTATCCCAACAATGCTTGTTAGTAACCTTACTTCTTCTCTCTTCCATAATTTTGTGCTTCCTCGTCTCTCTCCTCTCTCCTCTTGTCGCTTTCGGCAGGTTTGTATCTGTGGCTGCAAACCACCTACTATTTTATGTGGTCCTATTAATATTATTAGCCCTATTATTATATCTATTAGTTTTATAATTAGTCTTATTATCATACATTTTTATGTGGTACCTGTAATGTGCAATGCTCTCCTCCCTCCTTCCCTCCGTCTCTCTCCCTCTCTCACTCTCTCTCTCTCTCTCTTTCTTACCTTCAACTGAGCCGGTCGAGGCAGACAGTCATCCACCATGAGCCAGGATCTGTTCAACGTTTCTACCTGTTAAAAGGGAGTTTTTCTTTCTTGCTGTGGCCAAGTGTTTCCTATTGGGGGAATTGTTGGGTCTCTTTAAATAATAACTATAAAGAATATGGTCTTGACCTACTCTATATTAAATTGCCCTGAGATAACTTGTTATGATATGGCGCTATAAAAATAAAACTGAATTGGATTGTATTGAATCTATTATTTGGCTCTGACCCCCATCAGTCTACCCTTCCTAATTTCGTCACCACATGAGACTTTGGCAGAAAGTTTTTGGAGAAAATTAGCATCATTCCTCCATTTCTGGCTAAATGACTTAAAATGACAACCGCATTCCTTTCCCCCTTACTTTCAGTCCCATTTAAAGTGCCATTGTGCGTTTCTGGAACCAGCATCACATTAATGATCTTCAATTAACAAGTTCAAACTGATTTTCTCTCCTCCTCACCACTCAGGCTCCACTTATGTTTACTGGGTGAGGTTGGCTGTCTTTAATACCCCCCCCCACTCTGCCATGCTAGTCTCAGTTTCTGGTTGAAGCTCCTGTTGCCTCTCTCTTATCCTGCTTACCTCTCCTTTCTTTGCCTGAAAGCCCCAAGTATTGTTCACTTGCTTAATTTTGAGAGCTAGGACCTCAAACATTTTCCTCTGCCATCAGGTTTCATTTCTGTCTCTCATTGTGTCCTCAGCTGCTTTGTCTGATATGTTTAAAGTCTGCTGCTTTTCCATTGTTTTCATTTTTGTTGTTCATTCTTGTTTTCTTGCTCTTTCTCTGACTGACAGCTGCTTCACTATTTCAGTATCAGTTTCTTCCTGACTCTGCTTTGTCTCCTTGTCTCGTAAATATCTTATTTAGTCTGTATCTGTGTGTCTCCTGTTACCCCTCCCTCCTCTCTAGATTTATCAGCATAGGAGACTTTGTCAGAACAGGGACCCTCTTCCCCACAGTAAAAATGTCCCAGAGTTCACAAACATTACATATTCAAATGCATAATAAACACTCACCTGAGCCCCCCCCCTTTTAAATATAGTATCATGTGAACCTCCTTTCTGTGTGGAATTACATATTTCAGCAGCAGAGTTTTACAGCCCAATGGCAATTTCCTGAATGGGGTAACTATCTTCCTGTGCCTTGAAATTCCTCTCAACAAAATTCCATCAAAATCAATCGTGGTATATTTGATATGACCCTCTTAGTTAGTGTAGTCAGTGGAAAGACTGATGTCAAAGTATCTTCAATCATGACAGTGCTCTAAGCCAGTTTATTGACCTTTTTAATATCATCAACAAAAATTACAACAGGACATTATGGCATTAAAGCAGTGGATTTAACACCACCATAACCAACAACATTCCCCGCTGCCTAATTACACACCACTGAGCAAGGGCAAGCAATGGAGATCTTAATGCCTGGCTTCCCTGTGAGTTTGGTAAACTCAACATTAGTGTTTAGCACACTGATAAGCAAAAACACAAAAAACTCCCTGAAACCCCTGATCCCCCCAATATACACTTCCAAACACAGTGAACACCTTACAAGCCTAACACTTGACACTATTTACAACGTTTACAGAAAAAGAGAAAAAATTGAAACCATCCACAACTGCTCTCAGTTGCTCAACAAACTCATACCTTCCAGTCAGAGAGAGAGAATTCAAATAAAATTAGGAAACACCTATCTAGATCATATCCTATATTATAATTACCTGGGGCTAGAAATCAGTGCCTCAAGTATCTTTGGTCTGGCATGGAATGCCCTGAAACAAAAAGCATGTAGAGCATTTTAAGCAAGTGAAAGAAAATTTTACAAATAGAATTTGGACTAAAATGTCATCCAAGAACTTGCCCTTTATAGAGGTGAAGTTGGGAGTGCAATGAGTCATCAGGACTACACTAGATGGGACAAGCATCCTATAGAGGCCCTGCATGGAGAATTCTGTAGGTCCATATTAAACATCTGAAGAGAATTACCAAACAATGCTTGTAGGCTGTTACTCATTGATTATTAACATTAAGAAATGAACACTTCGATTTTGGTTACATCTCAAATTGAACACCAAAGACACACTGAGAATGCAAGTGCTACCAATTCAAAAACTGAACCCCCATTGAAGTCCCTTCTGTCAGCTAATCCTGACACTTATTGATCAAATAAAACCCAATACTGTTCAACCTCTGATTAGCACAGATTTCTGACCACTACCCCTGGAGTAAAAAAAGTATGAAATAAAAAAAAGATGCTTATGTGGAAATTTGGATAAATCAAACCAAGATAAAAGCAGAGACAGATCCTAGAAAGGAAGAAACAAGTCTTGGTTACCAACAAAGGAGAGTCACTGCACAGCAGATAAAGTAGACACAGAGAGGCATTTCCTCTTAAAATGCTTCAAAAATAATATAATAATAAAGTGAAATACTTTAAGAACTTTGATTTGTTAATCCGAAACTCCACAGAGTTAGATGACAGAGGAGAGCAACAGATTCTTGTAGGAGAGGGACATGTACTGCACAATATGTAACTGCCTGTCACAAACCAGGGGACACATAACATCACTCAATGGGACAAATAATTATCCTCTTATAACCTATTATGATGTACATATCGAATACACAAAACATGTTTATTGTTATCCTTTTGCCATTTTTTTGTTCTTTTTACCTTTCTAAAAAATATAATTTTAATATAAATAGTAATATTTATATTTTCTCATCATATTATTGAATTGTATTATCCTGACACTTTGGCAATATTGTTCCAGACTTTCATACAATACTAAATTTCAAGATTTCAAGATTCAAGATGTTATAAAACAACCATAATAAACAGTACAAACCTACACAATCTGTAAAACAATATTCACAGAATCCAAATCATCTCAATACACTGCCAGAATTGGTTCATCATCCATAACACAGCAAAGCATATCTGTACCACATACTGCAAAATCTTTCCAGATTCTTCATCATTCTGTAACAAGTAGAATTTACTTTTAAACAAGCTTTCAAAACTTTTACAAACTCAAAAGAGAAAAAAACAGCATCATCATCCACAGCTGTTTCTTGACATGGCAATCCCCCTCCTGGGAATGAAATTAAAAAAAAACTTGCATTTGTCTCTGTTCTCCTGAGAGTACCTGTACCACAGAATGATCATGAGTTTTGAGAAAACTTCCCAAAACAATCCAAAAATATTTTCCTGCATTCTAAACAGTGGCAGCAGTTGCCAACACACCATGAAACAATGCAGAAAAGGTGCCAAGATTAGTAGAGTTTTGGCTTATATCAGACCTAATGACAGAGACAAGATAAAAATAGAATTCAGGTAGTTCCCTAATGTCAAGCTGATTTAAGTCCACCTCAAGATGGGGCAAGCCAGCAGCCCTCACACTACAAAAGTAGGACCACACAGAATCGTTTGTAGGAAATGGAAAGGGAAGGTAGCTCCCCTGCAGTTCAGGTGGATCAGGCTTTGTCCTCCTTCATCCCACGGCAGATACAGCACAGTATGGTAAATGGTAAATAGACTGCATTTATATATTGCTTTTGTAGTCAAACCATTCAAAGTGTTTTACATTGTATGCCTCATTCACCCATTCACAAAAGCATCCATACACCTTCACACGCTGAATGAGCATCATCAGGAGCAGTTAGGGGTTCAGTTTCTTGTTCAAGAACACTTTGAAAAGGTCTCTGAGGGAGCTATAGATCACACTGGGAACCTTCCAGGAACTATGATGTACCAAGTCCCAGGAAGAAGTCAATGAGAACAATTCATGCCCCAGGTAAACTGAGAATTTTCTCCAATAACACCAAAATGATTAAATTATCTGCATAGGCTGACAAATTTAAAGTGCATTACAAACTGGTATAATCACACACAGAAGGTCAGATCTAAGTTTGAGTAGTAAAGGCTTAATGGATAAAGAATACATAAATCAAGCTGCCAGGTACACAGCTGTCTGATCAAAATGAATCCGTTGTTCCATCATTTCACTCAGTCTGTTTTTTTTGCTGTGTGTGCACCTGCCTCCAGTTTTTAGTCAACTGTAGGTAATCTTTCTTAGGCTGTAAGGTAAGGACCATCCTCCTGCAACTCAGTGGCAGACGCCCTCCTGTGAGATGATCCCTCAGTACTGATGGCAAATCCAACCCCAATCACTGACCAGAAAGACATGTGAAAGTCAACAGGTAAAGCATCTGTTCAGGGAACTTTCCAAATTTGCTTGTTCTGCAGAGCAGCATAGAGGAAGAGAGCCGCTTCCAACATCACATTAGTCAGCTGACCAACCTCAAGGAGAAGAGTAAAAAAGCTCTGAGACACTACCTACTGTAAAAACTGAGCATACTTACAGATGACATTATGATTTTGAAGTTGTGAGTGAACCTCTTCTCTCCATTCTTACGCCCCACTCTTGAAGTGTGATGAGATATCTACAATTCTACAATTCATTTGGCACGTGCTTTCATCCAGAGTTACATACATCTGAGAGCTGAAACAATGCAAGCAAGGATCTAGTCAGGAGGGAACAACATGAATAAGTGCCATGAAGCAAAGCTAAGGTCTTGATGGGATATAGGTGCTTAAAGACAGTGCAAGAGGCAATTCTTAGAGTGCATAGGATGCATAACTTTTTTTCAGTCTACTAAGTACAGAGGTGTTCAATAAAGAGCTGGGTGTTTAGTCTTTTCTTAAAAACTGAGAGGGGATCTGCAGATTGAATGTACCTTGGTAACTCATTTCACAGTCGGGGAACCACAAAAGACAAGACTCTAGCTAGGGACTAGGGTTCCTGTTGTGATGGTTGCATCAGGCAGCTTCCATTGTCAGAGTGTATTGGGAAGGAGAGTGTGTAGGCGTGAATGAGTGAGTTCAGGCACTGAAGGTATTAAGGTTTTTTGATATTCTGGCTATACAGTTGATAAAATTGTCTTATTGGGACTTTTCCAATATCCTACAACTGTTGTAAAGACAAAAATCAGACTGATTACTTTGGTGGGTTCTCCAAAAAATACAAAAGCTTGTTTGAAGTTTTTGTCCTCCAATAAAGCCATGTTACAATTCCAATAACCACAACTGGATTTTACACAGGAGGTGTTACAATTGAGTGATCAGAAAAACCAACTGGGCTGACTTAGCAACTTTTAAATATATTAAAATGAAACAAAAATTTAAACAATCAAGCCTGACCTTTTCCCTTCATACCATGTCCTCCATAAACCCCGTAAAGATACACCATTGTTCAGCCATACGCTGACTGAATGGTGAGTTTCCCCATTGGCTGTTACTCTTTCAAAATGTAAAGGTGCATGAACTTAGGACCTTTGTCACTAGATTTACAGAGTTTTCACACCCCTTTACTAACTTCTCTTCACAAAAGAACCTAGAGATATTCTAGAAACATTTCAGACAAATCTCAGCTACTTCCATAGTAGAGCTGTCAGTGGTACCCCACAGTTTCATGGTTGGCTTTCTCTCTGCAGGCACACCTCTCTTGTGTCATATTCAACTGGTTGCACAGAAGCATACACAGATGTGAAAAAGCTTCCAATTACGTCTTTGACAATTTCTACAAGTAATCACAGCTGAAATCACAGCAAAGCCATTGTCTTTAACTTATGATCTGATGACATTGCAGTTGTGAGATCAGGAAATTAGCACTGCAGAAAAGCAGCTTGGAAATGCCTTAGAAGTGGCTGCTGGTTAACATATTGTCTTATTGGGCAGTGTTTCAGTCACTACTACATACTCATTTGATCGTCTCATAACAGAAAAGGAAAAAGATGTAAATGGGAACAGTTTTATTGGGAATTTCTGCTGTATTAGAATACTGTACATCTGAGCACAAAAACTGCAAACATAAAGACTGTATACTATGTTTTGAACCAATCTTGCTAGATGATAAGCTTGCTGATCAGTGAAAACGTTCTCCCCCAAAACACAAGTGCTTTTCAAAAAAGCTATAAATGAATCAAAGACCTCAGGCAACTCTCTGTCAACTTTAACATTTCTGGCTCTCTTAATGCATACTTATATTTACAGACCCAACAAGCAAGCACTTAGTGAAAGTGGCAATGAAAAAACTGTTGTATAATTATAACACTAATAATAAAACTAATAATGATTGGAGGAATGGCAGAAGGTATTTTTTAATAGATTAAAAGCAGAAGGCGATTATTATGATATTGTCTTCCACTACAATAAATGTAATAAAGGCAATAGTTATGCATTCTGATAGAGATTACATCTAGTAGAAGAAGTATTTTAAATTAAATCATTGGTAAAATTTGTATTTATTTTTGTATTTGTCTGAACAAATTACAATTTAATTATTCATTCTAGTTGCAAACTTTACACTGTCGTTTCTGAAAAATTTCACCAATTGGTGAACTGCAATCTTCTATAGAGTAACGAACAAATGGGCAGTTTAACACCCGCCAAGCTTCCCATGGGCTGTCACCAGGGTCTGAAATTAACTTTTTGACTTACCGGCCAAGGTGGCCAAAATGAGAAATTTCCTTTTCATGACACATATACATATATGTCAGCATTTATTTGTGATAATAAGGTTGTGTGTTGAATATGTACTTAAAGAGCCAGTGCAAAATTTGCAAGATTATTCAAGTATATTGATCAGCAGTAAATAAATTAATCCATAAATCAATTACATTAAAATTGAGTTAAAATTTATTTATTCAATTTTATTTCTCTCCTTAAAGTCAGAATCAGCAGAAATGTTTAGGCGATTGTTCAGAAACCTTTCTGGTACAACTTATATATATTATAAGCTACTAAACTATACTATCATTATATTTGCTCACCACTCTCCCTCTCCCTTTCTGTATCTCTGACTGTCTCCCTGTCTCTGTCTCTCTCTATCAGCTAGTAGTAGACCAGCAGCCTTTATGTGTGGTTGTGCGTGTGTGTGTGTGTGTGTGTGTGTAAAAGAGGACAGAAGCAGAAGACAAAATGCAGTAAAGACTGGGCAGTGTTCAATGACTGAAAACATTTACCCGCCAGTGTGGCAGATAATCTTCTGAGATATATTTGCCAAATGAAAATCTACCCACGACTGGCCCTTGGTGGGTATTACTTTTCCGCCCTTGGTGTCACCATGTCCATTCAGTTCTGTTTGCTCAAAGTCTTTGACATCATCTTGTACAGAGTTTTTCCCTGAGGCATCATAGAAAGGAGCACCTAGAGGGCTGATAATGGCCAGGACCTGGGCAGGGAATATGGGTGCTTCTCTGCACTGTAAGAGAGGACAAATTCATTTTTGGACTAACACTGATATGCCTCTGGATTTTATGTAAAAGAAAGAAGTATTATATTTTTGTAAAGGGTACATTACTACAAATAAAGCTTTGTTTTAAATTTTCTTTGTCTCTCTTTCTCTTTTCTGTCCTGTCTCTTACTTACTCCTTATAAACCTTGTCTAAGGTGTGAGAATGTAGAGAGCCCTCACAGAGAAAGTTTCTATTATGTGCAAAATTAAAGGAGGAATAAATCCAAGTACACAGTCTGAGCGCTATGCTCCCATTTACTGCTACTGACATGGGCCAAAAACAGGTGTATAGGCACTCACCAAATTAGACCACCCCATACAGAAATTAAAACTCCACTGGGGCAGCAACTGAATACTGTACAGCAACACACATTGGAATTACATTCCCTCAGGGCACAACACATATTATTGGATTACAGGCTGAATCACTCCCCACTTCAAACACACATGCACTATCAGGGCACACATGCAGCAGCACCTGAGGATGTCCAGCTCCCTCAGCTGCTATCCCACCCCACCAGTGAGACATCTCCACATGTAGCAGGAGAAGAGAAGCTGAGGAGCCTTTGTTTGCTGTCAGCAGTCCTAAGCAGCATGTAAGTGGCACCTGCTCCCCAGTAATGAGTGCAGACAATTATTAGCTCAGCTGGACTTCCCAAATAATGTTCATCAAGCTCTGTTCCCCAGAGACAAATGTGTCTGCTCACTCTGCTCCTTTCACTGCTACTCTGTTACTCTATGACACTACCTTCCACAGGTGCAGACTCGGGCATCTCCTGCAATGGCGTTGATCCCCTCTGCCTCTCTCCTTTCCCGGCAACCTGGCCAGAGGATGATTCTCTCCCCAGTGATGTTGATCCTCTACTTCATCTCTCCCCTTCCCGGCTACCCTGGCTTGAGGTCTCTGTACTCTCCATCCCTGGATCTCCTAGTTGCTGAATACTTCATGTCAGTTGTCCTGTCTGCCTCTGTCTTTCCACCACTGGTCCTGGATGTGCTGGTCGATGAGCCTCTCCCTGTCCAGAACTCCCAGCAGGACGAGGGGCTTGCAAAGAGACCCAGCCACTGCCACACTTGTTCCTGGACATGAAGACATAGTCTGCCGCCTCTGTGTATCCTCCTAGTCACTTACCAAAACTCTTTGGCCAGTAACAAAGAACCCGATTTAAGTACTGTCAAACTGCTTCTATCTTTGTGAGTTCAGCTTCCACACCCCTCACTGGCCTTTTTCGGTTTGTCTTTGGGATCCACCTTGACATGCCAGTAACAACTATCTATGTCAAGAGTAGAGAACTAACAAGCCTTGCTCAAGCTGTCAAGGGCATCATCAATGCAAGGACATTGACTCCCCTCTAGTGCCATCTACACAGGCTGAAAACAGGTGTATGGGCACTCACCATTTTAGACCATCCAACAAAGAATTACACCCCCATTAGGGCAATGGAAAATGAATACTGCAAGGCAACCGGAGTCGCAATGGAATAACATCCCCTTAGTGCACAACAAGGAAATCACTTTCTACTGCAAATACACATGCCCTGTCAGGGTACACATGCAGCAGCTACTGAAGACATTTAGCTCCCACAGCTAGAAGGCAAGATGGATTAATGTCTCAGGAAATTTATCACTGGACTAAGGAGAGATCTAAAAGTGCAGTGTCCATCTCTGTTCTTTTCTATTTGGCTTCTTACTGGCCAGTCTTCAGTTTTGTTTTGTTTTTTTTTTTTACAAGAAACACATTGATAGAACAAATGGAATAAACTGGGGCTTATGGTGGGAAGAGCAGCATGTCCTTAGCCATGGGATGAATTTTAGTGCAGGAGTTACCAGTTTATATTCCGATTTTCAATGCAAACTTATATCCAACAAGGAGATGGTTAAGGGCAGAGTCCTCATGATGAGAGCTGAAATGGAGTGTATCTTTAGTTTTATCATTGTATCTGCACCAAACCAAGGCTATGAGTGTGATAGGCTTTTTAAAATATTGAAGGGAAAATCAAGTGGCTCTGATCCAGGAGAGTGTAGTGTATTGGATGAAGACTGGAATTGTTGCACTGATTTTACATTGGATAGGATTGGAGAAGGGCCACACCTTCAGTCATCTGCTGTTTGTCTAATGTCTTTAGGTAATCTGATTTGGTTGATTTGTGGAGAATGAAACACCCTTAAGTACATTTGGGTCAAAATATCAGATGGTGGAGTTAGTGCAGTTAGATTAGATAGGTTTTATGTGTCTGGTTCTTTTGGTGCTTAATTGTCAAATCCTCCTTGTTGCTTTTTTAATTTATTTTTTTTTAATGAAGCTGTTTAGTTTTCCACAAGAAAGCCAAAATCATTTTGCCATTTTAACATTAAATTATATGATCTTAACTTTTGTGAAATTTTAAAATTGTTTTGGGCTTACTGGAGATCTAGGAAAGACAATTTTCTCCCCCTTACTCAGGGGTGGGAGTTAGAAGATGAGATAAGAGACTTAGAAAATGTCTCCGTCTAACAAATTCATCAGCAGAATACTGATCTCTTACACTCTAAAAGACAGGAGTTGAACTCATTCCTGCAGGAGAGAGCCATCAGAGTTTTAGTCTGAGCATGCACTAAAGCACTAAAGTCAAGGATATGAATGCACCATCAACTTTTTTTTTATTTAGAAAAGTCAGTCTTTTGAAATCCTCCTCCTCCTCAACTACAAAGCCCTTAATGGCCAGGCACCATCCTATCTTAAAGGGCACATAGTACCTTATTATCCCAGTAGAACACTTAATTCCCAGAATGCAGAACTACTAGTGGTTCCTAGAGTCTCCAAAAGCAGAATGGAGGCAGAGCTTTCAGTTATCAGGCTTCTCTGTTGTGAAATCATCTGGAAAGTTTTGGTCTGGGAGGTAGACACCCTTTCTATGTTTAAGAATAAGCTTAAAACCTTCCTTTTTGATATAGCTTTTACTCAGGGCTGGCTCAGGCTCAGCTCGAGCCATCTGCTGGCCATGCTGCTATAGGCCTAGATTGCCGGGGGACTCCCCATGATGCAACGAGCTGCTTTCTCCTCTGCCTCCTCCACTCTCCCTGTTTGCATTAGTATCTCAAAAGTGCTCATTACTAACTGTTCTTCCTCTCTCACCCATAGTTTTGTGCATCCTCGTCTCTCTCCTCTCCCCTCCTGTTGCTTTCTGCAGGTTTTTTGCCTCTGATGCTCCTGAGTCTAGATCCGGGCCTACAGGCCACCTAGTGCTTGTTCATGGGGGAAATGTTGGGTCTCTGTAAATAATAACCATCAAGATTAAGGTCAAGACCTATATGAAAAGTGCCCCGAGATATCCTGTTATCATGCAGCGCCATTTGAATTAAATTGAATCGAATTGAAAACCATTGGTGTGTCTTCACATCCCCTATGGAAAGGTGACCACAGATCCAGCTGAGATGAAGAAGCATTCATTGGACTTCTACATGGACTTTTTCATGCAGACAGCTGTAGTAGGGATTCTGATGCAGAAACTCTGCAGGAGCATCCTAAGCCGAGTCAAGAGGATCAGGACACCTTAAGGTCGGACATAACTCCGGATGAACTGGCTGCTGCTTTGTCTCAGATGGCTTCAGGTAAGGCTTCAGGAAATAAAAATAGCTTAACATCAGACTTTTTTAAACACTTCTGGAGTGTTTTGGGGAAGGACTGTTTGGACGTTTTTAAAAAGTGATTTAAAAATCGGACAATTCCAGCTTCCTGTAGACATGCTGTTCTCTTTCTGCTGCCTATAAGGGGAAATTTTATCCCTTGTAAAAAACTGGAGACAAGTAGCTTTTTTATCCACAGTAAAGATTATTTCCAAGGTTTTATCCAACAGACTGAAAATATTTATTGAACCCTTGACTGATGTAGATCAGTCCTACTGTGTCCCAGACAGGTCGATGTTGGATGACATATATTTTTTTAATATCTGTAAATGATATAATATCCATGTTGGAATTATATTTATTGACAAGAGGGCTTTTGACCATGTACGTCTGACTTGTAGGCTTAGTGTTGGGCTTGGTGTCGTTCTTGTAGTATAGTGAAGGTGGGGGAAGGGTTGAGCTGTCTTGTGCCAGTTAGGAGAGGGATCAAGCAGCCCCATCTCAGGCCAGCTTTACAGCAGGGCCACCAAGCCTCTTCTTTGCATGTTGAGGAGTCTTTCTATGCCAGAGCTGGCTCAGAGCCCTCCTGTTGTTGTGTCAGCATATGCTGATGATGTTAAAATGTTTGTCCAGGATCAGGGATATGTCCAGAAATTAAGAGAAAGCCTGGTCTTTTATGGGAAAAGCTTCTTCAGCCAGGTTTAAATGGGGGAATAGAGGGGCTTGTTTGGTGGTTCAGTTAATCTTTGGGAGAATTCTAATTCAAAGGTGCTTTATTGAAATGAAAATTTAAAAAGAACCGTTCTTGCCAAAGCATGAAAATACAATACAACCAATAAAATATACAATCAAACATCAATGAAAACAAAATATAAATCATACAATACTAAAACATACACTAAAACAAAACCAAGATCAACATACATATATACTAGTTATATGTTTATAGTATATTCATATGTTTGTTTGTGAATGTACTGGTTCTAGGTAAGTCACAGTCCCTCAGGTTGTGGTATGTTGATACATACTGGTCTACAAGATATGCAGTGTCTCCTTCTTGGTGTAGCTACAGCATAGCTGTGTACCCTATGCCATAGCCTATGGTTTGGCTCACACCATAGTAGACAGCATAACCTGATGCAAACCTGCCAAAAAAGGTAACTACACTTTGCAGCAATGCAGACTGCAGGAGCTGTGATTGGTCAGCTTGGTAGCATCACATTTCCAGCTTCTCCTTCTTTCCAGTGGCAAAGAAAAATCTTTCATTTTCTTTCATATCTGTTGCAGGTATTTCAGGAAAACTACTGTCCAACTTCTATATGTATCAAGTCCAACAAGATCCACTCAGTTTCAGAGGCCATAGTTTCAAGGTGCATCAACAAACTTGTGGAAAACCAATGGCGAAGAAACTCAACACACCGGCATATAAACGCTTCCACCAATTAGTAGTTTGGCGGTGTAATTGCAGAGTGACAGCAATGTAAAAGTATGAATGACTCTGTGTAGATTCACCTCAGAAGCATAAATTCAGCGTTAGGAAGAAGTACATCTCCATCTCAGTCTCACCTAAAAGTGACCATATGTACTATTTTCTTTTGAATGCCATGACCTTTTGTGTCTTCCTTCTTTGATTGCAAGTTTGTCGTCACTAAGCCTAAATTTGGTTAGGATCTGCCTCTGGTTTCTATCTCTTATATTTAAGAGATACTGTGCCAATTCATAATCAGGGCCGATAATATTTTAATATACTCTGGCTTTTAGTTTCTTCTTTCCAGTGATTCAGACAGGTTTCTCTATATTGTGTTTGAATTTGGTTTAGTCTGATCAGTGTCTTCTTGGAAACCTTGGGTGGGGATAAAACATTTGCTCAGTCAGCTAAGAACCGGGCTGAGCTAGACACGAATGTAGATTCTTTAGCTTCCTCTCAGTTGTTGGCTCACAAACACCGTGGCTACTCTTCAATTGGCATTAACAGATTCCTCAAGGACACTATAGGAGTCATGCATGGTAAAATTAAAGATGTGTTCCCTGAATTCAGTTAGGAGGTTTCAAGAAGTCTTGAAGGTTTGGTGAAGAAAATATTCACTGTTCAGAAGACTTACCTTCTAAAAAATTTTGTTTTGAATGCCACAGAACAATTAATGATGAATAGGTCTCATAATTATTCTTTTTCTTCACTTTGTTTGGTCACTTTTGCATCACAACTCTTCTCTTTTCTAAAGGTTATATAAGAATAGGCAGCCTGAATTTAAATGGAGCCAGAAATTAGAGAAAAAGGACTTTTCAGACTCTGCTCTTCTGAAAAACTAGATCTCGTTTCTGTATCAGAGAAACAAAATAGTGCTGATAATGAGGCTGACAGGGAGTGAGAATGGATTGGGTAAACCTTTCTAAGTCACAAAACCAGTAAAAGTTCAGGGCTGGAATTTTTTTTCTTTTTCAGAAATTTCATCCTTCAATTTGTCGAAAGTGAATAAGTATGTGTGGCTTACACCCAGAAAACAGTATATGCCTGAATGCTGACCCCTATAGTGAGGGGATCCAGTGGTTCTGTTATGCTGTGGGGCACATTTTGCTGGCACAGTTTGGGTCCACTTGTCCCCTTAGAGGGAAGGGTCACTGAAAATCAAATACAAAGTTGTTCTGAGTGATCATCAACTTCTATCCTGATGGGTCTCTCAAAGGATGATGATCCCCCAGTCCATAGGGCATGAGGGGTCACTAAAAGTTTTGATGAGTATGAGAATAATGCGTATCATATGCAATGGCCTTCACAATCACCAGATCTCAGCCCAACAGAACACCTTTGGAAGAGTTTGGACCAGCATGTTAGACAGTGCTCTCCATCATCATCATCAAAAACCAATGAAGGAATAAGAATGGAAATATATCACTCCAGTAGAGTTCTAGAGACTTGTAGAATCAATGCGAAGGTGCATTGAAACTATTCTAGTGGCACAACACCTTACTGAGAGCCTTTATGTTTTTCCTTAATTTGTCACAAAAACCCTCAAGAGTTAAGTAAAAGCTCTGGAGTCTGAAGTGAGGAAACTCCAGGACTTAGCTTAGGCCATAGGAGATCATCACTATACTGAGACACTAGAGGTAAAGAGGTCAAAATATAGCTTAGAATATAGTATAGAAATGGCCAAAGGAGGTTCATTTGCAGCTTAAAGTCTGACACTGACCATACTGCAGTCTGTGAGCATTTTGTCAGCTTCTAGAGTAACCTGTTTAAATGTGAACACCGGGAGGGGCAGGCATTGTGTCTGAGTCTTTGTAATTGTCTTCCCTGGGTTAAACAGGGGAGAAATGTAGTGCTTGAAGCAGCTCTCTCTCCTGTAATGAACTCTACGCTGCTCTACAGAGCATGCAGAGTGGAAATGCTCCTGGAATAGATGGTCTGCCAGCTGACTTTTACAAGTCTTTCTGTTTGTCGATCGAGGGGGGGGGGTCTGCTGGTAGTACTGAGTGATAGTCTCACTGGAGGATGTCTGCCATTGCAGGAGGGTACTTACCTCACTGCTTAGGAAAGGTTAACTTCACTTTATCAAAAACTGGAGGCCTTTGTCACTGCTATGCACTGATTATAAGCTCTTCTCCAATGTGCTCGAAACCAGACTGAGGGAAGTTATTGAACGGGTAATTCATCTTGATCAGACATACTGTTTACTTGGCAGCTTAATTTCTGGTAATATTATATTGTTTTGAGACTTTCTAGAAACCTTTTAAAGTGTGAATTATATCAGTTGACCATGAAAAGGCTTTAGATTGTCATGAACATGAAATTTTATGGCAAACATTAAGTGCCTTTGGTTTCGGTCCTGTTTTTTGTCAACAAAATTATGACTTTGTAGTGCAACATTTAGAGTATGCTAAGGATTAATGGTAGGTTGAGCGTTCCTTTTCAGATCCAAAGGGGATCTAGAGAAGGCTGTGCCCCATCTGGCATGTTGTATTCTTTAGCCTTTGAGTATTTGGAAGACGGCTGACTAAAATATTTAGGAGTGTTCTTAAGGGTTGAAGCTGTTAAGAACTGGGAGAAAATTCTTGACAGACTTAAAGGTCCTCTAGCTAGATGGAATGGGATTTTAATCAAAATGTCCCCGATAGACAATGAATCCTCATCACTGGTATCATCCACTGTATGGCAAAAGCTTTCATATGGTCACCGGAGAAGTTGTGAAAGAATCAGGCTTTCCTTGTATATATCTTCTGGGACCCATTGCATTCCTCAGAGTGTATTGTTTCTGCTGAGGGATTAACCTGAGCGGGAGGGGGGCTATCTTTCATTTCCAGTTCCTACGAAGGTTTCTCTGTGATCTTACTGATTTAGTATGGAGGCTAATGGCTTGCAACATCTTGAGCCAGCTCAGTGGCTTTGGACTAAACAGATCTTTGTTTCTGATGGACTTAAAACAGCTCAACATTAGTGGACAACCTGCTTTCTACCATAAACTGTTTAAGGTGTGGAATTATCTCAAAAGGAGAGGCTTGGGTACCATAGATCACTGTACTGGCTGCTCCAGGAACCAGTCATATAATGGGGGCCTGCCTCAGTGTAGTCTGTCAGGTGGAGCTGACTCTATTCAGTCAGCTTTGTGTGTCAAATGTAGTGACTCTAGGGCATGTGGTTTAGCTGGCAGGTGCAAACATGGACAATGATGCTCCTCTTGCCTCTTTTTTAGAGGGGGAAACTGTTGTAATTACTCTGATGCTCGAGGGGGCTCTGACAGACAGTGAACGTAGACTGCTGCATCATTAATGTCCAGTCTGATGACAATGATATTTTTCTTCAGCGAATGTTCTTCCAGATTTCAAATACTACATCCTTAGAGGTTCTGTGCATGATGCCAATAAGAAATGAGTGTATAGGTTGTTTGTTAAAGTTCTGCAAAGAGACAAATTAGATGGCAAAACTGACACTACAGGTAGTAGAGCTCACTTAGGTCTGAGTGACAGCATTGGACATAAATGGGAAGCGCTGTATAAACCGCCATTGATGAAAAGAGCTGCTGAGCTACAGTGGAGGGCTCCACATAGAACCCTGGCTTTCAATGCTTTATTGCTGTTATTAAACCTGCTTTTAGACATGACTGCCTCCTCTGCATTGCGTTATGGATTGCTGCCATTGTTCACAATGCTGGAGAATCTGTTTGGTATATTTGGTGAAGTCTTTTCACAGCAGATGTTCATTCTGGGTTACAGGTATTCTCAGAAGAACAGAAGGTAAGGCCAGCTCTTTCATTTCATTCTGGGGAGAGCTAAGATGGCCGTGTATCTGAGTAGAAGAAACAGAATATAGAGATTTGCAGATGACAAAGCTGTCTTTGTGTTTGTCAAAATGTTGAGGGCTTGTTTAAAAATGCATTTGAATTATTACAGAACGAAGGATCTAGAAAGATTTTCCAGTTTGTAGTGTTGTAAAGATGTGTTCTTCTGTGTTATGAAGGATGAAGTGATCTTCAGAAGTGTGCTGAGTTACTCTGGATTATGTGAATTCGGATTTTATGTCTGTTCTGTTCCTATCCTGTTTTTTGTTATGGGACATGTTAACCTTTTAATTACTGTATATTAATTCAGTATTGCTAAAATTCAGAATTCACACTCTCTGTACCTTTCTCTGTACTTCTCTCTGTTTCTCTCCCTCTCTTGCTCTCTTGCTCTCTGTCATACATCTCAGTGATGGATAGGCTCAGCTCCATCTCTCACCAGCCCGACACAGAAGTCAGCTGCAGTTCAGCCTGATAAGAACTGAACAACTGCCTCATTTACATGGAATAACAGTGAGTGCTGGCTGTGTGTGTGTGTGTGTTTGTATGTTTGTGTGAGTGTGTATGTGTGAGTGTGTGTGTTGTCCAACATTTTGACAATTCCTTTTCTTCGGCATTGATCATTTCAGCTCTCATTCATTAAAGAGCTGTGTCTCACCTTACCTTCATCTCAATAATGTGTTTATGTTTGCATGCTTTTCCTCACTCACAGACTAAATTATGTTATTATGTTATATTATGTTTTCCAAAATTGAACCCCAGACTCTTGCAGTGCAGATACAGGGATTTAAACTGTGTTGCTTTCCTTGCCTAAAGAAAATCTGTAGGTATTTCATTTCAATTTCCGCCTGAAAATCCCTCAAAACTAGATTGTGTATCTTTGTTGTTCCACTGTGATCTCCTGCATGATATCCTCAAAAGAATCAGCTTCTATGAGTTTACATATTCACATAGGGCCTGTTCATAGCATGGAAAAATACTTTGACAGTCAAATCATATGCTGTTATCATCTTTAATTAATTAACCTAATTAATCCCTCTCTCTAAAAAATGGGGGGGGGCGTATTTGTGTGATTTGGCTCTGGATATTCAGAGTATTGTTGTTTTTTGTCCACAAGAGCACAAAGTGTTGGGTTAGACAGCCAAAAGTCATGTCAGCGCAAAAAAGAAAAGGACATGAGAGCTTCTTTAAAACAAAGCATGGACTTGGCTCACCACTGCTGGGTTTAGAATGAGTGTCTGAGGACAGAGCTAATTGTGGGGAATACAGAGCTTTGGCAGAGCCGTGTTCCTCTATCAGATGCCAGCGTTTGTGTGTGTGTGTGTTCTGGGCTGTGCATTCCCCCACTCGTTTGTTTGCTCACTGTCTCTACTTCCTCCAGGGACTCCAGTGGAATTAGGCCTGCCGTCCGGCTGCCAAACAAACCTGATTTAGCCACACTAAGTTGCCATTTTTCTTCGGCAAAACAATCATATTTGGCCCCGTGGCCAGTGGCTGGTGGCTGGTGGCTGACTGTTGCTGGGATGCGGGGCCCTAAACTGGTCCAGTCTGCCTGCAGGTGACACAGAAATGCCTATGACAGGTCTCATCAGTGATTTAACTGCTTCTCTTTTGATAGACTGAGCTTCAGTGTTTCTGATGAAGCTTCCCACAATAACAGATTTCTAATATCACTGTTAAATTTAGTACTAATGAGTTCTAACCCTCACAAATTGTTGTAGCAATGACATTCATATGCAATGCTTATGTTTAGAATTTGAATCATTTTTGATATAGTCAGTGTATGTTTACCCTCCAAAGTCACTTTATACACATTATGTCAACTTATAAAAGGTAAAGCGCACTTCTTTTTTTTCTTTTTTTTTGAGCAATTACACCTGCTTGCCCTATTTCCTCCTGTTTGATTGATACTCGATAAACTAAAGCAGCTGTTTCAGGAAATTGCTTGCCATATTTAAAAATGAAACTATATGCTTTGAGCTGTTTTTAGAGATGTATATGTACAGCAGGAACCGATGGTCTTGGAGCCTACAGCCACAGACAAAGATGGGAAGTCAGAAAAGAGTGACACACTTTTCGTTTTGGGGCAGTTACCCAGATACACAGAACTGTACTTAAGTTATATAAACTATATTAAAACATACATATTGTATAATTTATACCAATACATAGTTGTGCATAAAAAATGACTGGCTATAAACAAGTAACAAATAATTTTGTGTCAAGGTACTGTTGGACTATACAAAAAAAATTTGCACACCAATCACTGTTTCTTGAGTAATAGCCTAAAGAGTACAACGGTCTCAATGTATTGTTATTTTATTGTTTTCATCAAAAGCATTGATGAGCTGAGTTAACAAACAATGATAGGCTTACATTAAGAGAAGTCTCAGTAGTCAAATACTATAACATTGATACTTAACTTTTTGGATTTCATGATTGACACAGCCTCAGTTCCCTTTATATGATGAATGAATACATACATGATACCTCACACAAACGAACTGCTCTTCTTTGCTACCTTATATTTACTTTCCTGTAGTTTGTGTTCTGTCTTCCCCTGTTGACTTCACATTGGTATTATAAATAATTGTAGAAAATAAAAAGGGAAAGTTTAATGAAAAAAACCCTTTTTCACTGGCTTCAACTTTAAATTTCAAAAGTACCAATTTTTAGTAATAGCACTTTGTGAATGTGGTTCATGATTTCTCTCAGTATCTAAAAACTAACATGAAACCATTGGAGGGTTGGCCTGCTCATCTATAATCCCTAATTGAAGGCAAAGCTAATTAGGATGCTACACTTTGAGTTGAGACAGAATTCTCTTTTTTGCTCCTCTCTCTGCCTCATTATGTGAGACTCTGAGTAATGACCAACATATACATTAACCACTGATATAATTGTGGAGAAATTAATGATTCTGAAAATAAATCTCTTTGAAAAAAGAAGGGGATGGAAAAACCTGAGAGTGAGTAAAAGGTCTTGAAGTGGGATTGCACGTGTGTTTTTGTGAAAGTGTGTGTGTTGTCAATTTGAGTGCAGTGCTGCTGCTAGCTTTTTTTCAATAAATCTATGATAGTGTACTTTCCTTTTAAAAGAAATAATTTCAACTTTGATATTCGTAATTGTGCTTAAGGCTTTCTACGTTCCTCTGCTAGCCCTCAAATGCTTACTCTTCAGCCTATGCAAAAACTATCACAGCATGGGTTTATACCGTTAAACCTTCATTCAAAACCTGTTATAATGGGCCTCACTGAATACTATTTTTAATAACCCATTACAACACCCAAATAGTAGTTTATCCAGGTATGTAAAGTGATGAAATCAGAATAATGGACAGCATGCTCCCTGGGAGTGATCATTTTCACATAGGCTTGGACACTAAGCATAGAAAACTGTGCTAATCCAATTGAGGCATATAAAATAATAAGAAGAGGTGTACACATAAACTAACAAACAGGGCAACACACTCCCAGTGACAGGGGAGCTTGTTATTTGCATGTGGCAGTGGCTAACCAATAGAGGGTGGTGTTGCATTGCGGGTCTGAGAGGGCCATCATGTTCAGCTGGGAACAGCATGGAGCTTATCACATCAACACCTGCTTTTCTAATCTGCTTTTCATTACTGATGACTGGATACAGAAAATAAAATCATCAATTAATGGATGATGCTGACATTAAGACTTGATGTTTGCCTTTGAAGAGGACTTGTCAGCTGCTCTCGGATAAACAGAAGTCTTTTACATGTAAGTTGTATCTTGAATCACAAGTAATGTCTCTTTCTTGTACTTTTTTCCATCTTAACTCAGCATTAAAATATTTCAGGAATGTTTTATTTTTTAATTTGTACACAATTCTGTGTTTAAATATACTTTGACTCAAAGAAAAAAACTAATATTTTTTCTTTTAAGTTAACAGTCTCCAAAAAGTCAATTTTACAGCTTTTTCAGCCATTAAAAAGGCTGTTTCCAATGTCCAGAATAACAATAATAATAACAATAACTTTGAGCCTCAACTTTTAGGCCTACCTTGCCCAGAAGAAGTCCTTGATTTTTTGTTTTTTCAGGCCACTGCCTGAAAAAACAAAAGATCTTTCACACCTTCAATTCCGTAAAATCTCTGCAAATACCAGTACTGGTTGAAGGTCATGTGATATGATTTAAAACTCTGATAAAGTGACTACATGGACCCTATGATGCTTTTTCCAAGGTCAATAGGAGGGAGGTAGGAAAAAAAGGCTTAATTAGCATTTATACACACACACAGACACAGACACACACACACACACACACATATATATATATATATATATATATATATATATATATATATATATATATATATATATATATATATATATATATATATATATAGTGAAGGCTGGAGCATCACTTCACGAAGGATGAATTTATGATTTCACAATAATCAAGATTCCAAAGCTTTAGATGACGTGAAATGGTCCAAAACAGCAACACTGCACCTTGAAAACATTAGAGCTGAAACAAGAAGTGATTTAAAACTTGTTGTAACATCAGCAGGGCTCACACTGATAACAGTGTGGACCTGAAAATTTAGTTTAGAGGCATCCCTGATGTATGTGTGTGTCGACTGAATATGAGCGACAATGAAGACAGCTTCTTCTTTTTTCCTCCGTCCATCCGCCAAGCTGCTCAAAGCAGTTTTAATCCCATATCTTCATGAAAAAAAATCACTGGCACTGAGTCGCGCCTTAAAAATGACAATGATTTACATTTCAACATAATGCTCTCTGTCGGCTGTTATTGTGACAAAGTGCTGCATGTATCCCTCCCAAATGAAAGTGGGTGTTCTGTTATGTGTGCAACAAAGACACTTGGACGAACCTGCCATCCTCTCTTTTTTCTTGTAAATGAGCATGGGAAATCTATTTATGTCCTCCTACAGTATACTGGTGGAATGAGGAGAGGCTTTTGGCTCATTGTGAGACAGCCTGAGCAGCCGAGATGAGCCCCCGTGAAGATATATAGAAAAAGAAAGAAGAAGTAGGATGAAGGAGCAGAGCGGCAGTACTTGAGGCGATGCAGGAAAAGTAGCGAGAAGTCCAAACACAAAGCTTGGTGGATGAGGGACAGTGAAAGGGGTTCTCGCTGGATGATCTGCCACTCTGACAACACCTGGCCCAGGAACAAACTAAAGGCTTGTATGCGAGGTGGGGAGGGTTAAAAAGAACCCTCAGGCCTGCAACCCTTCCCCCAACTCCCCTTTTCTTTTGCTACCAATGGGGTTGAAGATAGAGATGGAGCCATGAAGTTGAAATGCAGACATGCAGATGAAGAAGAAAAAAAGAAGAAAGGTTTTTTGAATGTGATAGCAGCTTATCCAGCTCAGATGTGGCTGGGAGGGATGAAGGGGTTGGCAGCTGTAGGTTGTTGTTATGGCTGACTGGCCACTGATTCAAACCTCTGATTTAAAAAACACAGAGGTTCCTCTAATATAAATCTGTGGTGGGGTTTCATCATAGAGATGACACTGCTTTGCTACAACAATTTAGACATTTACTCTCCTCCACTTTCTATCTGTATGAACATACACACACACACACACACACACACATTCACACATGTTTCTCCAAGTCTCCAAATGTTACCTTTGCTTTTGAGTCTTGTCCTTTCTGACGGGGACTTGTGAGGATGAGTATCAGATGTTCCTCATTGTACCTGCCTCTCTGTAAAACACTAGGCCCTGCTCAGAGGCAGTCAGCAGCCTTCACCAGACCAGTTATCCATCATCAGCCTGCATCCTCTGACAAAAAAGAACTCACTGTACACACACACACACACACACACACACACTCTGTGCCAATACCTCTACCTGCATTTGATGGGTGATGGAGATGTGCCATTAGATATTACAGCTTTCTCTTGTCTTGTGTTTTAATTGTAATTTTACTTTGGAAATAAAATGAATTTCTTGATAAATAGTATGATAAATAATTTCAATACTGACAACTGGAAATTAAATCAAATTGAAACACTTTCCAATTTTAATCTTCCACTTCAGCTTTAGTAAATTGGTACTCTAAGGTCAATTTAAGGTCACAGACATGCCCTATTATAAGCCTAACATCTTTGAACATCTATATCGGTGTTTAATTCACTGACATTTATATCACTTAGGCTACATTATTAATTGATATGATAAAATAATTCAGACAGAATGATGTGTGTTTTGTAAAACTACAAGCTACATGCAGGTTATTATTAAATTATTTGAATGAATGAATCTAATTGAGATTTGTGATCCATAAATTGGTGCATTTATCTAGACCAAGAGGACGCATTAATCTGACACCGAGCTGTTAAAATAGAGCCGGCTATATGAATTAAAGATCTGATCTAACATATACAGACACATTAAAAGGTCAACTTTTGAAAATGTTGATTCATTCAATTGGCTAATCAAAGTCATAAATTAACCACGTATCTTTTATGTTTCTGTGCATTTAAACGTCACGAGGACGGTACTATATTTTATGACGGGCCTTTATTATGGTGAAGGTGTTTGCACGCGCACGTGTAGGTGGTTTAAAGGGGTCAAATGTTAAGTTTCAATAACATGCAATCATCACAGATATGAAAGCATGCTGTCCAGCAAATGGCAGAAATGTGTAACCCAGTACAAGCCTAAAGTCAAAGCTCATGCAAAGTGTCCAGCATCCCGTGGACGAGTTACGAAGCCCCTCAGGTCACCATTTACCACAAATAAATCCCGTTCTCATAGCGATGAGACACCGACGGAGACGACTTGAGCGACTCTGACCACTGCCGTCGTACGCGCCACGCGCGCGGGCGTGTGCGTGCGTGTGTGTGTGTGTGTGTGTGTGTGTGTGTGTGTGTGTGTGCCAGCGTGTGTGAAAGCCACCACTAGTCGCCCCCAGTGCTCTTCAGTCTCCACTTTCCCTTCTCACCGCAGACTGAACGTCACGTCCGCACTTGAACTTGAGTTTTCTCCCATTGTAGAAACCAGAGAGCCGCACACAGCCGCACACAGCCGCACACAGCCCGGGGATGCGGGAATCTGCTGCTAGCACAAAGAGAAAAGAGGGTGGCAGCCTGTCCTCAAAACGGCACTGGACTTTGACTTGAAGAGTTAAAGTCTAAACCGCCCTCCTGGCTGGCACTGCCAGTGTAGCAGAAGAAGTGCCCACCACTTTGCGACACCCAGTGAAGTGCCGACGAGAAAATTGGATTCCTATTTTACACACTTTCCGACGTTAATTGGCGTCCTCTCACCCGCTTTCTCTGGACTGGGACGCGGGGTGTCCAAAGTGGCCGGAGAGTGGACACAGGTAGAGATCTACCGTCCGGAGCTGATCGCCGACCCCGCGCCTTGTCGCGTCTCTCCTTCACTCCACCACGCTCCTTTCTCCGCTCTCCTCTGACAGATGGTTTGACAGCAGCGGAAGGCAGAGCCGGACTTTCCCCCTCCCTCACCACCGCCGTGACCGAAGAAGGAAGGCGCACAGCCACTTTGGCACCGAGCTCCGATCGAGCGCCCGGACGCCCAGCGCTGCGCCACGGCCGGTCACCGCAGAGCGCAGGAGCCGCTGCCCGCTGGAGGGACATCCGTCGCGGAGGGGTCAGTTCGTTGGCCAGATCTGGGGCCAGTGCAGACCGGTCAGTTTCGGGTGGCCAGCGAACGGCCGGTTCTTGGGCCAGATTGCGGTCGGTACACAGGAGCAGCAAGAGGAGGAGGAGAGCTGACCCTTCCAACGCCGCTCTCCGGGCGATGCCAGTGTAAATGCCAGGGCGATGTCCCGACGCAAGCAGGGGAACCCGCAGCACCTGTCCCAGAGAGAAATAACACGTAAGTATACTTTGAAAATTCACATCATCACTGCACAGGATTAAATTTTGTTTTTAATTATTTCTTATTTATTTATTTTATCTCAGTTGCCATTCTGAGAATCGGTGCGTAAAAGGGACATTTTCAAACTTGGAACAGAAAGTTTGCCGAAGTGCTCCCTAAAGGCCATTTATCCTTTTTTCCTTCTCCCTCTTTATTTACAGCATTATGGAAGGGCCATAACTTACTTATGTGATCATAATGATCTATATAATAACCCCTTTTTTATTTGGAGCAAATTTACATCGTCACCGGGAAAGTCTTTGGATGCGTGTTTTACTTTTACTGTAAAAGCAGCTCGCGGAGATCCATCCAGGTATTTCTTTTTTGAGACAATACATCTTTATTATTAATGTTTTAATGAAATTATAAACAACTGTGTCAATAGAGATAAAATTACACATGATTTCAGCTGATACTGAAACATGATTGTAACACCTTCAATTTAAATCCGCTGTTACTCTTTGACGCAACTTCATAAGCAGATATAGATGAACATTAAACAGCTGTTATATTCATATACGACGATCACATAAAAATATACCGCTTAAAAATTCGAAATTTTTATTCCAATAGCCCCTGTTCATCTTCCACTTGACTTTTCAAGAAAAGGCCGAGGATCGACTTTGTTCAAAGCATCAGGAAACTCTTAAACTGGATTCTTTTATCGGCTACCCTAGAAAGAAATGATCATGAATGTAATCAAATAGAGATGATTCTCTTCTCTCCGAACTCGGTGCCTCAGGTTTAACAAATTGAGTTTAATTTCTTTTCCTTCAGTTTATTGAATCTTTAATTGATACATTCCAACCTAATGGCAGCCTTTTGGTTATTATTTTAGGTAGTTAGTCTCGTTTATCGTGTTTTCTGCTGCATGGATGCAAGGTTTATACTTCCCTTGTTTATAATATTAATTCTTGAGTCAGATTATTTTACACCCTGCATGTCTTGAACCCGAAAAATTAAAGGGTTTCCCTCGCCGCAATTTTATGCAGAATACTCTAAGTGACGTCAGTTAAGGTCAAAATACTTTTAAAAGGAAGTTAAATTTATGTAAAGGATTAATATAATCTTCAGGGCATTTATTGACAGACGATAAAAAAAAGTATTAGAAAAGAAATCTATTATTTTTAATAGAACTTTTTTTTAACCTAAAAAAACCCTTAAAATACACAAATGAATTCAAAGAGGAAATACATGGCCCTCCTTTTATTTGAGGCAAACTATTGATGTTTTTGCGCTGACACTTTTGCTGCTAAACTTCTCAACAGTGATATAATTTTTCTGGCCTCTGGTTGGTTTACCAGCTGATGTGCCTGCAGCCTTCAGGCGGATGTATCTGACAGGAGCAGCAAATCTTGATACAGGGACTTTAAATACTGAAAGCACAAAGTAAGAAACACTTAGTGAGGAGATAAATCCAACCAAAAACCACTGTTATTGATTCACAGATTTGATCTATTCAGTCTAAATGACAAAGGAGGAGGTGTAGATGTAGGGTTTTTAACATGCAGCTCAGTATCAAGATTTTACATTTGTTAAATTTTACCACTCTCTTTCCTCCATCTTGAGGTTATTTGGGGAGACTTGTGTGAAGCCCGCTAGATCAGATCACTTACACTACAATGTATCAGTGTGCACCTAGGTGGGTCAGTGACTATAATATAACACCCATGTTTACAGTAGAGACTCAGCAGAGTGTCTGTGCGCAGGTTTTGGGCCATGCTGCCTGACTGTCTATAGGTTCAGACCTCTATTGTCTTGCCTGGCTTTTCGGTGTTGTGCTGTCAGCCCACATGGTCGTAAACAGAGGAACGCATAGACCTAAAGACACCGCATGTGGCATATATGTCAAATCAAGTAGATATATGCCTGCTTAACAGAGCTACAACTTGTGTGTTGCAGCTCTTGTGTAGGCCTGTTGTGTAGACTCGGTTACTTTTAAAAATGGGTCACTTTGTGCATGATGCATGCTTTGCTGTGAAGTTGGTTTCTGCAGCAAAGAGCAGAGAATATATACTAACATACAAACAGGTAGAAAGATAGTCACAAGATGTAAAACGACAAACATTCAGATGAAGGCTAATAATTGAGCTTTCATGTCTGTGTGTGCTTATGCATGTGTATGGAGCTTAAAATGCAGTTTGGTATTTGTGTCCTCAGAGCAGGTCTGATCTGTCTGTCTGAATAATCTTACACTTTCTAAAATTCTTGTGTAAAAGATGTTCCCCAATTTAGTAAGCTGAGTACACACACACATCTATACATGTATGTAGGTTTCCATGGAGATCAACACACATATATTCAAATGAACACATGTGAACCCCCCCTCACCAAATTTTGAGTAATTCTTCTCAAGCGATCAGGTTATAAAATCCATTTGACCTGTCTTTTAATTGGAGCAATTTAAATTTGGATTTTGCAACGTGATGCATCACACACACGCTAAAAATTATATTGTGCATAAATTCTTGATTTCAGTAGGAAAGAACAAGAGTTACTCCACCTCTTTTCTCTTATAATATCTTTTCCATAGTGGGAGGAAGTGTTAGGGGCACTGAAACAAATTTTCTGGAGGTTAAATTGATGGTTTTTTTAATGCAGTTTGGCCTCAGTCAGAAAGCATCATTCTAACACTCAGTGTTGAAAATATTATGGACTTTTTCCCTGCTGAGTAGCAGCAGCACACTTTACATCATATACAGTTGTCCTAAAGCGAAAAATTCACCCGATTATTCTGCTTCCTTTGTTTCATCTGTTTTTTTTCTTGTGTTTAGATCAGATTTAAAAAAAAAGTAATCAATAAGGGATCTCAATTTGGACTGGAATCAACTATTCAACAAACTCCATGAACACTGAATAATAATTTGCATGTTAATTCTCTTCTTCTGCAGTAAATATGTCTGATGCTGCACCAAATCCAGCATGGTATACTTTCTATCTCCCTCTAATTCACACTCATTTCCTGCTATGTTAAAAATCAAACAATCTGTTCTGAATGGGTAATCTTCACAACAATTTGATGTAATTTCTCCCTCTAAAACACACCGAATAGATACATCAGTGGAAATTCATATATTTTGTTTGTCAGGCAGATTTACTGTGTGTTTTTGTGTCACCATGCCGAGACAGTTTACACCCAAAGGTGCAGGCATGCCTTTTGCTTCTCTTTCACTGCAAATAACCCTAGCTTTCCTCCGAGAGGCTGACTTAGTGTGAATCGACGCAAGCCGGAAAAGGGGGGGGGTGCTGTAAATTGCAGTCACCTACTTGAGATGCATGTTTCCCTTTGGCTTGTCAAATAGCCATGCACCCTGCTGGGGCTAAGTCTTTGTTATATAGAGAGAGGGAGAGAGGGAGAGAACCTGGTAACTCCTTCTTTTATATGCAGTGAAGTATTCTGTAGATGAGCCTTTTTTAAGATGCCATAAATGAAAATGTAGTGTCACAGCTGATTGGAATGAGCAGATAATTGTCAAATTATTCACTGTTTTAACAAATGTCCTCTTTACAAGTAGAAGTCAGTTTACACTAATAAACATCATATTTTTTGTATTGTAAGCAGTTTTCATTGAAGCTAAAGGGATGGCGCAAATAAAAAGAATTGAAAGTGAAGACTTGATCTCACACAGATTAATGCAGACACAGTCTGTGGAAGGACACATTGCTATCAAATTTTTAAATGTAATTTCTGAAAGTAATTAACAGTGCCAACAAAATTTTATTCACCATAATAGGTAAGTGAGAAAATGTTTAAAATTCTATTTTGAGTAATTTCTGATTTCTAGAAAAACACGCAAAAAATACTTTTGGAGGAAATTTTATATAAACATTGAAACTTTTTAGAGTTTGTGTACACATGTGTGTGTGTGAGCACGTGTATAAGGGTCTATGAATCCTCACGACAAAGAGCATGCCTAAGCCATGTTGCTACACACACACACACACACACACACACACACACACACACACACACACACACACACACACACACACACAAATCAACACACAAACACAAATACAGAGCCTGCCTTCGCCTGCATACCAGAGTTGGTTTTCTCAGTTGAGGGTTGGTGAGCTGTCTGTTGTCGCTTGCCCCTCAACCCCCCCACCTTCTCCCAGACCAACTCTCATTATTTCTTTATGTCTCTGTCCCTTTCTCTCTCTCTCTTTCTGTCTGTCTCTATGTGTCTTTCTCTCTCTTGCTGCTAGGGGGAGCTCTCAGGCTGTCAGTGCTGCACTTGCGCTGCCTGTGAGAGGGGTAGCAGAGTGCGAGTGTGCAGTGTGTGTGTGTGTTTGTGTGTGTCTGTGTTAATCAGATTACTTCAGCGCTGAAAGACCACATTCACCTCTTAACTGCCAACACCTGCACACCCTGTTCTTGACTGTCTATCTCTCTGTCAGACTTTTAATTTACGCCATGTACTGTAAACTCATGACAGCAGCTGACTGATATCAACAGCAGTCAGTATTATTATGTTTGTGTGTATACACTGTAATGCATTGATATAATGCAGTAGTGTGAATGATCATTTAGTTTCACTTTATTTTTGTTTTGTTTTTGTGTGTATATTCTGCACCTTGGTTTGAAGATTTTTTTTTTCCTTTTAATGTTCACTTATATTTTCTAAACGGCTTTGATGGTATTGTCTGTGACAAAGACAGCAAACTCTGCAGATGATCCATCTTGAGTTTCATACCAGTATTCATTTGTTGATGGTTAATTATTAAGCTGTATCATGAAATCTTTCATACGATTGAAAAGCTACTTAAAATATGCTTCAAGGTCAGGTTTTTTTTGGGAGTGAAGCACTGCAGGCCTTTCATGCTGTTTCTGAAGTGGAGTGCATTCCTACCACAGCACCTCCTGGGCAGGTGGCTCTGTGCTCTCTCAAACATTTCTTCCTCCACTTGTCTGAACTCTCTGCCACTCTCTATATCATCCCATGTGAATCCAGCTAATACCACAGTCAGACATAAACAAATGTGTCTATGTGTCTTTGGCTCAACACAGTAGTCCAGTGTCTGACCAGAGTGGGGGATTTACCTCATGATAAACTTGAATCAGCTTTGAGGTAAACAGGTTTTCATTTGAAATTGGGTCAAATCTGAAAGTAGGCTGTGAGTCATAAAGGTGGAACGTTAATTCTCAAACACTTCCTCTGTTTCTCTTTTTACACATCAATAATGTCCTGTCTGAATAAAATCTATTTCACTGAAGTAAAAGTAAAAATTCTGCTGTAAAATGTACATTATTAAAGTTTTTCAGGTAATCTATTTGATTTTTGAAAGCTGAGAGGTGACAGGAAATGAGGGGAAGGCAAGGAGACAACATGCAACAATTATTCAAACTGGAGACATTGTGATTACGTGATTAGCACCTAAACACTTATGCCAACACATGACCCTCTACAATGTACACATATACCAAAGTATAAGATAAGCACATTTGAAATCTCAGAGTAAAGTGTGGTAAGTTACAGTTAGACCAAATCTTATAAAGGGAAAACTCGTACAGTATATGTGATGACACATTAATGGCTCCATTTTATTGTTCATGAGCCTACACAATTTTCAAAATAAACAAATCATGAATACATCACAAACACTCAGTATGATTTATAGATCTTTTGTATTATCACAATTGGTTTTTCAAAACCGACTTTGGAGAAAAAGCCACTTCCTGTTTATAAAATTGTTGATGTCATTTCTTGAATTTAACTGTCTATCGGTTCAACAGATCAGTTTTTTCCTTCACACTTCTATTCTCACCATCATGTATGTATATCATACTCTGTATCTATGTAACTGCTGCCGGTGATCAGCTCTACTAACTGATAAAGCATTCGGATTCTAAAAATAAAAGTAGTTTTCAGCCCCAGGTCTCTGGAGGTAAAACAGAGCAGGTGTAGTGACCCAACTTTTTAAGTGTGTGCCTGTCTATACACTATATGGTAACTGTGAAACTCTTCAGGATTGGAAATGCATTGGGGTGTAGCATGAGCTAAAGCCACATCCACTAAGCTAAGTGGATAATGAATGACTTTGAAGCTGCAGCTGTGTGTGTGTTTGTGCATTCTGTGTGTGTGACAATTACATGTTTACTGGTTGACATGTGAGGCTACGCGTTTGTGTTTGAGTATAGTGTGTGTAAGTGTATACGTTTTTGTGTGTGTGTGTGTGAGTGGTGGAGGAAACAGTAAAAAGCAGAGCAGTAAAGTCTTGTTTTTATAGTTGAAAAAAAAGTCTTTCAGTCCTGTCCCACTCCATTCACACTTACATACACACAGAGACAAACACAGTCATACACACACATCATTATCATTGGTGTTAACGGGCAGAACTTTTCTCTTTTCAGGGAACAATTTTCAGGCTTTCATCAGTCAAAATGGGGAATGTTTTGATGCTACTTGAAATTGTAAAATCAGTAGAAAAAACTTTTGGAGAGAGAGGAAAATAAATATTTGAGAAGCAGTTTGCTGCTAATACGTTATCCCATTTGTGTCTGTGAATATAATGTGATGGTTGTGTGGAGAGTATAAAGGGTCTAGATGGATTAAGAGCACATTTACAGTGATAGGAGGTAAACAAAGGAAACTAAACTCCAAAGATGGTAGCTCGGGGGAAACTTTCTTCTTGACAACAGGAATTCAAAGCAGCGCCTTTTCATGCAAACAGATGCTGCTTTAACCTTATTGCAGGTACTGTAGATGGTTAGTCAACGGTGGTATTTTTGAGCTGTTCATTTTTAGACATTCCATTTTCTTCGAGTTTTTCATTATTCCTGAGCCCGGGTTAACTGAAATCCTATTAACGCTCTTGCCTGACTCACCCGAGCCTTATTAGGTATATCAGGCCAAAGTGATGCTTTCTCCTTTGCAACACTCATTGGTGTATTAAATATGGGTGAATAATACACAAATGCACACTGCAGTCTTTGAATATCTCCTGAAACTGTCTTCGGCTGCTGTGAACATAGTGGTATGTAAAGAATGTTTATACAAACATACATATCAGAATTCAAGTGTAAACGTATTAATACTTCAGTGGTTTCATAGGAATTTGAACCTGCTCTTGTTGATCAGTGCATCTTCACTATCTCACTCTCTCTCACAAACACACACACACACACATAAACATGCACACAGAAAGTCAGCTTTGTAGTTGGGGTATATGTCATTTTCTAAAACCATATTTCTATATAAGTGTTAATTTCTCAGATGAAGCGAGGTTTGTGGGGGGTCAGTGTAACTGTGGAGCGTGTTAATTCCAGGTCAGCACACTGGCTTTATTCTCTCAAATATTAATGACTGGAGAAACACACTCTACTTTTTATGGCTGTTCATTTGAATAGTTGAAGACAGATGGCTGCAGCCCATGGGCCACTCATGCACACACACACACACACACACACACACACACACACACACACACACACACTTGCATGCGTGTATATCCACACGCGTGCAAGTAAAAACATGATATGACACACGATGCATTCAGAACAGTCAGCACATACACACTTATGGGGTGGGGGGGTTGATGTGTGGAAATGATTTCTGACAGAACTCTTGCGCTGCACACCTGCTCACACACACACTGGCCTTGTAGTCCTAGCAGTAACATGAAAGATAATAATAGAAATCTTAAGCCAAAATTTTATTTACATCATTCACATTTTATTTTTTTTGGAATATGAGGATGATAAAGATGAATGATGCGTTCAAGAAATTATGCAATTTATTGTATATAATACTTTAATTTCTATTATTATTATTATTATTATTATTATTATTATTATTATTATTATTATTATTATTATTATTATTATTATTATTATTATTATTGTTGTTGTTGTTGTTGTTGTTGTGAATAATTTTGATATTTTAAGAGTTTATTTCAATGTTTGTAGTTTGTAGTACTTTTTATGACACTTTATGTTCATTGATTGGTTATGTTGCCACTAATCTCTTTATATAATATTGTTTTTTGTAAAGCAATAACATTTTCTTATTTATATTAATTCATATTATTTTTATGTGTATATGTGTTTATAGCATAAGTGTATATATCTGAATGTATGTATTTTCTGTACATATACAAGTGTTCATTTCTTTGCTTTTCCTTTGCTTTTCGTTTTTCTCTTTTGTAATTTTTTTTTAAATCAAAATTATTAATAGGTGGAGAAATATTAATATTACTATTACCACTACAAGTAATAATATAGTATGTGTAAATCTGAACTATATTACAAACACTAGTCATAGACCATGACATCAGAACTCCCCATGGTATCCAAATAAATCTGATGGCTCACAGGATCATTCAGTTTTTTCTATTATTTTTTTTGTTTTTGTAAGAAAGGTAAGGAACTCCTGACACTCAGTCTATATCTAAAATGTATTCAAAGGGTTCAAATAGGTGTTTCCAGTACAGAAAGTAGAGGGCTTTTCAGTGCTTTGTTTAAAAACAGACATCAACGCAGGTATGCAGTGAGGTGGGCTGCTCCATCTGGAGCCTTCATCTTCATTTGACACCCCAAATGTGTGTGCATTTCTAATGTGGAGGCTAAGACAAATGGCCAACCTGCTGTTAATTCATCATCTTGTTTTAGAGAGACAGACACAGAGAGAGACATAGAAGATGATGATGATGATGATGATGATGATGATGATGATGATGATTTTGCTCTTTTTCCTGTTGACCTCTGTGGGTCACTTAATTTCTCCAGACTCATAGAAACCTCCTCAGTCCTTCACAGATGGAAATCTAAAAAAATCCCTCACTGACAGCCTTTTTATATAAGCTTTTACATTTGTTATTCCACCACACATCTGCTATCTGATCGCTATTTCCCAGCAAACCTCCTCAGCTGCTCAAGAAGGAAGGCATAGAACCTTTATGGCAGCAGTAAATAGCTCTTTAATTTAACATTATTTGGTTTAACATAAGTAGGAATCATGGCCCAAATAAATGTGTTAATTCATGAACTGAATGCTGAAAAAATGCTTGGAACTTTTACCAGTGCCTTACTAAATGCAATGTTGCAACTACATACATTGATTTGTTTTAGGCTTTCCTTGGCTGGCCCACCCAAAGAGAGCCTAAAACAAATCACTCAGTGTTACCTTGATGCCTTATTTCACTCTTTTCAAATGAAGCAATTTTTGGTCACACACCTATGTTGTGTGCGCTGCAGTAATTGAGAGGAGACCAGAGGCTTCCCTTTGCACAGCCATCTAGCTAGTGTCTACCGCAGGCTGCATGTGAGGCATTTAAAGGATCTCTTTAAATTGTAGCTACAGAAAATAACATGGGTTACTCTAACCCCCTCTACACTGCCAGAGTCTATGCACTTGGTCACACACCGTACCACCCACCACCAGAAGTAAATCCATAGCTAGTGGGAACCACTGTCATGTCTGTAAAATGGAAATTTCAAGTCAGAGTGGATATGCTGAAACATCTTTCTACAAAACTTGGGCTTAAATTCTAGGAATGCAATGTATCTGAACCTCTACGCACAAGTGCCACTGCTTCCCAACCAAGCAGCATGTCAGCACGTCTATCAAGGGTAAATATCCTATGTTATAATAACATTAGCACCACGCAGGTTGAAAATTATTTGTTTAACAAAGAAAACCTAAATGAAAAATGAATATTGTACAAATACGCTCTCATTTGATCCGTTTTAGATTATGGCAGAGCGACTGTTGCTACAGCTAGCTCAGAGGAAACTAAAACAGTTCCAGTGATAATGAAAACCTATTTAAGCCTACTTTTTTCCCCACAAGGAAAATTGATCAGAAATTTTTAAGGTAACTGATTAAGAATTGGAGTGGTTAGAAGAATTGATAAAGTCATTGTTATCAAAAAATCTAATCAATTCCCTTCCCTATTGTCCATATCACCCAACATACACTAGTTTTTGCTAATTATCATGGACCAATGTGGCTCAATCAACAATTTTCCAGAAACACATGAATCAGTGGGTCTCAAAGTGATGGTCAGGGACCCCCAATAGGGTTCACAAGATAAATTTGAGGGGTGAGTTCTGCTTCACAAAATTATTCTTATTTTTTTCAGACTGTAGTTAATTGCTTTTCTGGAAAATCTTAAAAAAAAAAGTCAGGAAAATCACTCTTTGGTTTGTGTTACATGTGCAGGGTCATGAGATTTTGCAAGAAGATATTTCCTTGTTTTAAGGCAACAAAGTTGGGATCCACTGTACTTCTCTTTATTTTTTTCTTTCTTGAATTCGCTTCCACTTCTTCCTCAAAAAAATTAACAACTCTATCAAAATCTTAGCAATATGCACATACGTGTAGAATGCTGTGTGGTATTCTCCAACTTTTTAAGATTGAATAAAAGTCTCAGTACACTTCTAATGCATTAGACTGAATATAGTGTTACCTAAAGCCAAAATTGTTTGCACCTGTTCTGACTGGCTACACTTGAAGGTATGAAAAGACTGTCATCATATAGAGGGGCAGACATGATAACTCACAAAGAAGGATAAAGGTGCACACTTTCAGAAAGTAACTCCTTGAAAGCATTCATGGTGTTCCCGTCGGTGTGCACACAAAAGATTAACGGAGTAGTTGTTTGAGGAAAAAAAGAGAGCTTGAAAGGGAAGTTTGAAGCCTTCCTGCTCAAGATATGCTTGATTGTTGGATTGTTTTGGTAAATCACACAAATATTTGTCTGGTGGATCCTGCTTTACAGTTAGCTTAGGAGACAATATGAACCCCCCCCCCCAAAGTTTGGCTTGTCCAGCAATTTAAACCACCATCTTTTTTTCCCCAGCAAGTCTCACTAAACAATATGAGAATGAAACATTATTACTGTTGTTAAATCATCTGACTTGTCTCTTCTTTTTTTCTTATTGGACAGCAGAGGTTGAGCATCCAGATGGCAGCCTGCTCTCTGACTCCTTACCCCCCCACCAGCTCGGCCTGCCCTCCCACCCACTTGGTTTACCACCCCATCCGTTGGAGCCCAGTGTGGCCCACACCCTGCCACCTGGCCTCCACACAGACCACGACTTACTGACCTGTGGCCAGTGCCAGTTGACCTTCCCACTGGGAGACATCCTCCTCTTCATTGAGCACAAGAAGAAGCAGTGCCAAACACCGCTGCTCACCAATAGCTGCTACGACAAGATGACAGACCGGGGAGGAGGAGGAGGGAGTCCCACTCTGCAGGCCCTACATCACCACGCCCAGCGGTTGGAGCTGAGGAAGGTGGTTGAGCCAGTGGAGATCGGCATCCAGGTGACACCAGAGGAGGAGGAGGAGGTAGGAGGAGGAGAGGGAGGAGGTGAGAAGGGAGAGAGGATGCCCACCAAAGGAATTTGCCCCAAGCAGGAAAATGCACCAGCAGGTAGGCATGGTGAACACACACTCTGTATAGCACAGTTCAACATTTTGGGGAATACGCTTTTTTGGTTTCTTTCCAAGCCGGGACCTGGTTAGCCTAGCTTAACATAAAGACTGGAGTCAGAAACAACTAGCCTGATTTTGTCCAATGCTCAGTCTCCTGCCACCAACTCTGAAGTTGTCTTAACATGAGCCAAAATGTGAAAACTTTTGAAGCTGTCTTGTTTTTAAGGGGAGTTATATATTGAAACTTCTTTTTTGACACTCCCTGTTTATCCACTTGCCCAGTTGTAGCAGATTAGGCTAAAGACAATTTTAAAGTAATTGGTTTAAATTCTTATTACTCAATATTTCTACTATTCAATGTGGATGGGGATGTGTTTCTAGATGAGAGAAGCTTAACACCTTCAAAACAGTATACGGAATCTGAGTTTTGGAGATGTTGTAAAGATGTTGATGGGAGCCACCAATTTTTCCCTATGATTTATGGGGAGACCAGTGTGACAAGAAAACTTCTTTTTCCTTTCGTTTTATTTGTTTGCAATATTACAGCACTTTGTTACTGCCCTCAACTCACGGTTTTGTGCAGTGTTCCCAACTACAGTGTAGGGTGAAAGATAAGGTCGGTAGGGAAAGGCTGAGGTTTTGTTTTTTGTATAGGCATGATAGTACCAAACCTGGCAAACTGGATATTTCACACCCTCTCTGTGTCCAACTGTTTTTAACTAAGAAATACTTCAAAAAAATGCCCCCTAAATTCCCCTAAACCCAAAGTTGTAGTTTTTGCAGTTGTTTTTTTATTTTGAGTTCAACAGCAAAATACAGTGTACTCATCAGTGAGCTTTAGAGGTGTGTTAAGGCTTGTTTTAGCACAGAATCATTCTAGCTGTGTCAACTTGTTTCCAGTCTTTATGCTAAGCTTGGCTGACCACATTTTGTTTCCAGATCTGTACGTAATGCATGGACATGACACTGGTATCAATTTTTCTCATCTCACTATCAAAAAAAAGACAATGAACATATTTCCCAAAGTGCTGAAGTATTTAACTAAGAAAGGAGAGAAGGGCTAGATAGAGGGATGGTAATGTCCTTGGTACAGTACCAAACAGTTTTTTCATCAAACTAAATATTCTTTTTTTTAACATAAAATACAGCCACATGAATGTATGTTTTCAGTTTTTGTGGAGGCATTCTGCTGAGACATAGGCCATTCTCTCCAGCAAAAGAGAGAGACAGAGAGATGTTCATTCTATTAGAAGGAGAGGACAACAGAGAGAAGGGAAAGAGGGGAGAGACAGACACATTACCCACTCAAAGCCCTAAACCCCCTCAAGGACTCGGCTAGTTGAAACAAATTGTGCAAAACATGACAGAGACTCACCCCGACTTTCATGGAGAAATCCAGCCTAAGCCATCTGCTTAAAAAGGTGAAAAGCTCATTAAAATTCAAATAAGCAAAGGAGGAAAAAAACACTATGAGAGGGGGAAGGAGGGGGAAAACAGAGAAAGGGGGATTATTCAGTTTGGTAAAGAGGCATTTTAGCAGGAGAGCAGCTGCAGGAGGAAGAGCAGCAGCAGTTATCTCTCAAACCAGTCAAGATACTCATAAGGAAGCCAGAGGGGAAGAGCGAAATATTCAGTCTGCCACAAGAGCTGATGTCAGCTGTCCTGCCTTCCTACAGGTCACTGTTTGTAGAAGTAGAAGTCTGCAGCTCAGTGCTCAGCAGCAGGTACCAACTAACATCCAGCAGGTGGTAAAATTACCCACAAGTCAATGGCTAAATAAGATAGACTAATGGGAAAGATGGCTGCATGTAGAAAAGAACATTTGTCCAGTCTGACATGCGGTGTATTGTAGGTAAAATAGGACAGAATGCTATTTAGTTTCAAATGCTGTTTGGGTTGGTTTTGTCCTGTATCCAGTAGGTCTGTTTGGATTTGAGGGCCACAGTAAATCTTAATGGTTACAATTCATATTCGTAGTTTCAGGGTAACATAAAATCCCTCCTGGAAAGTTAACTTGGGACTTTTATTCAGCCCCATGCTTCTTAGAAAACTAGAAAAGCATGCCAAATGGAAGACTGAAGACTGTTTGGAAATAGCCAAAATTCTGTTGGACCCCTCCTGGTTTGGACAAACACTGTAGATATTTAAGCCTTTCCAAGGTAAGCCATGTTTATTTTTATGGCAGTTTGTAACAAAAGCAACAAAAGGTGCTGTGCACAAATATTTATGATATAAAATCTACATGTAATAAAACAACAAATCGATTTGCCTTTGACTCAGAACTTCCAATGTCCTGCTATACCTGAAGGATGCTTCATACAGAAATAAAACTTAACCCCTAACCCTAGTGAGACGGAAATTAAATAGACTAAAGTGAAATCTAAAATGAAAGTAAGTAAAAGGTAACAAAAAAAAATAGGCAAAGAAATACAAGTTTGTCTACACAGTAAACAGTGAATTATTTAATAAGACAAAAAAAAAACTTTTTGGTTATTGCTGCGCAGGCCTCATAAAGTTGTTTTCATTCCAGACATGTGCACTGTACTGAATCGTATTTTACTAAAAAAAGACAGCAGATTTTTTTAAGAGGATTAAACAAATTGATTATATATATATATATATATATATATATATATATATATATATATATATATATATATATATATATATATATATATACATATATATATATATATAAAGGTTTACAGTAAAGGATGTGATATGCCTTAAAAATACATTCAAAATTTGCTAAATTTTAAATTTACTAAATAAAATTAGGAACTGCATTTTGACCTCAAATCTATGCATTAAATCCCATAAGTATTAAAGCTCAGCCAGCACTAATGTGTTTTTATGTAAATCAGGAAGCCAGTGTATTCTCATTCATGAAGGCACCTGTGGGTTGTTCTGCTTCTAGCAACATTTCAAAGGTTTGTGTAAAACCTGCCTGACATTTAGACAGAAACATAACTAGGTCCATCAGCTGCACCGAGCTAAACTTAGAAGAAAAAACCAGGCCCAAAGCCACGAAGGGAAATGCTCACACAAGCAACACCCCTGATTCATGAAGTTGGACTAGGACAGAGCTCCTCTGAATGTGTCAGTCTGTGGTTTGGCCTGCATCGTAAAACACTGTGTTTGGGTCTGAACTTCATCAATATTTTACCAGGCTTGTACAACTGTGCCAGGCAGCTGCACAGCGCTGCTTTGGAAAGCCTCCGAGAGCATGCCACTTAGCTCTGTAACTGTGCCATGGCTTTACATTTAATACATAACAATCTGAGCTTTAGGAGGGTGCACGTAATTCCAATACAGTCCCAGAGTATCTGCAGAGGTGCACTCAGGCATGTGCACTAATTGATTGGCGTTGGTCATGTTACAAGGTCGGTATTATTCATATTTATGTGCATAAGTATATTCATTTCTCCTGTGTTTAAATGCTTGCAATATATCTAACTGTGATCCTCTTGTGAAATCAACTCCACATGTGCAGCATTGGAAAGCTTAAAATTGTAATTGCACAATATTTCTTCATAACAAAGCACGCAATAATTTTCGCATTAAAAGCAAAAACATATTAGCAGCTCAATTGGATGTGCACTGCAGCAACTGTAAACTATATTGCAGCAATAACATTTTATGTTTCAAAATTACACTTGATATTTCACAATTTCCACTGGAAATATGTCCAACTAGCACCTTATTAACAGAAGGAGAGGACAAAGGGGTTTATTAATGGAGCTGGAGTTTAATTTGGAGGGAACACACTCAGCCCTGTTCATAATCACAGGGGGATTGAAATATGGCAGGTGGAATTTTCTGTTTGTAACTCAGAATGAGCTTTTCCTCCAGTAAATTTTTACAACTTTCATTACTCTGTGAAAGGGGAAAAAAAAGGGAAAGAGACAAAGAGGAGGAAGCAAGAGAGCAGAGAGAGAGAGAGCGAGGGGAAAAGTGATCAGGGAGTTTGAATGTCAGCTCAGAACATGACTGACGACAACGCTTCGTAATTGGCTCCCAGCAGGTCAAACCACTCCTTTATTCTTGAGCTTTTTTACTTCCATTTGTTCTTCAGGTCAAGTGGAATACACACACACACACACACTTGCACATGCACACATGCACACACGCACACACACACACATACACACATATGCACACACTTACATGTGCATCAAGGCAAGTTTTTAATTAGAAGAGGTGTTCCTGCTCTGTGAGTCTTATTTCTTTTCTCTGTATCCATCTGCAGGTAGCAGAGCAGAGACTATATTATGAAATTAACAACGCACAGAGCTTTTTTTTAGTCGGAGCAACCTAAACTGCATTCAGAGCTGATGAACGATTCCACGGTTTTTTGTACAGAAAGGCACTCACTAGCATTTTTCTCTTGTAGCCCATACACCATCTTGTGTTGTTTTGCCATGTTAGTTTGACTGGTCTCCATCTTTGCTGATTAACCACACTCAATGACAAGGCCACAGTGAGGAAGGTGTGTTTTTGTATATCTTAGTTGTCATGAATTTGTCAGTGTCAGTTGATCAGTTGATGGTTTAAGGAAATAGTCATCTTCATTTAGAAAAAAAGTCAGATCAAGTCCTTCAGATTTTTTTTTTTTTTCAAAATCAGTGCGCCTTTATACACTATAATATTATATAAAGAAATGTAGTGGAACTATAGTTGTATCAGAGGTAAAAACACAGTTTTTTCCATGTACCTGATTGCTACTGATTATTTCAGCTTACTCAGAAAACCTGAAAGTTTCCCAGTATGTCCTCGATACAGAAGAGCATCCTATATCATAAAATAGGGAAAATAGAAAAGGCAGGCGTACCATTTAAATACGTATCTTTAGCCTGGACCTGTAGAACCTTATCGCACACTGTTTAAAACTTTTACTTTCTTTCATGATTTCATTCTGTTTTATTTTACAATTTCTTTTCAGTTGTAGTTAAAATGATTTGGTTATGGGATGAAATTAAGTTCATTAGTCAGTGCTCCTCTCCTTATGCTTCTAATCGCATCTCCTGGGTGTTAATGATAGCCATCAGTTTAATGGGTTGCTGGGTATGGGTAACATTGCGTGTGTGTGTGTGCATGCATCCATATATCACCACGGGTTGATGTTCCATCTTAGCACAACCACAGCTTTTTACTATTTAGCGAGGTCTTGCTGAAATGCACTTTGTCTTTGTATGTGGGAAGTGTGTTCCTGACTTTCAGCTGATTGTCAGGTTAACTATAAACACCATAGTGGTGAAAACCTGACAGTATGGATTAGAGAAAAGAGAAGGAAACATGTAATTTTTGACTATAAGACACAGATACACAACCACGTAGAGTACACATATCACTGAGGAACGTTTAACACCACCTGACACAGTACTGTGTAGCCCTTAAAGCCTTGTCAACCACGGTTTAATTCAGACATTTAACTAAGTCCAGTCAGAGTGATGAGGAACTCACACAGAAAAAAGTGTGAGTAGTTTTGACAAATTCAAATATGATGACACCTTTTTAATCTGACGGAGTCTCTTGATAGTCTAAGAGTGTGTGTGTGTTGTGTATGTATGTGTGTGTGTGTGTGTGTGTGCCTGTGCTGTCTTGCTCTACTTCTGCTTTCACACCAACCCTTTCTGTCTTTTGTTTCCCAGATGACTTTTTTCTGTTAGTTCCAGTTCATTCTCTCAGTCTCTGTTTGTCTCTAACTGTCTTTCACACACAGATCAGTTACAGTTACATGTACACACCAAGATGAGAGGCCTTCTCTATTTTTTACAAACACACACGAGCATAACACACACACACACACATACACACACACGCACACTCACAGCTTTAAGCTGATTATTCAACACAAAAGAGAATAATTAATAGAAATTATTTCAAACAGGGTGTGCAATATGCAGAGACATGACAAAAAAAACACATATAAAAAAATTATTTTCAAGAATGCATGTTTGAAACTTATGTAAACATTGGTCACATGAAGACACACACACACACAAACACACACACACACACATCATTAATAAATAATGACTGAGCGCAGTGATGTGTCCTCAGAATATTTACCATATGCTTATTTATCTTCCAAATGAAAGTGCGCAAACTTAACAGAGAGCTACAGTACAGTGTTTGTCTATGTGAGTGTGTATGACTGTGTGTGTTTGATATAAAAGCCTGTACTTTAGAGGCATTACAGCACCCGCTGCTCTTGTTTTTTTGTGTTGTTTCAATAAAGCTGGGAGGCCTCTCGGTTGGAGCAACAGTCTTTTTTGAAGTGGTAATTACTCTGGTTTGTATCGCTGCTTGCTCTCTCTCTCTCTGTCTCTCTACCTCTCTCACCCTCTGTATCCTGTGTGCTTTTGGCTAGTTTCAGTTTTGGTGTTTGTGTGCATATGAATGTCTGTGTTCATGCTGTACAATCCTGATGCATGCTTAATAAGCCTGATAGGATGTGGAAACACCCCCCCACACACACACACACACACACAAACACACAAACACAAAAACACACAAACACACCCACACAAAAAAGTAAGGAAACTACACTTGCTGTTTCAGTCTTTAACAGTGTTGGAAAAGTGACTTGAAAAATGCAATTACTTATTCTGCAGTGAAGAACTAATTACAAATGACAACTGTATTTACAAGTTATTTTAGTGTTTCAGTAATTCTTCCAGACTGTACTATATTCATTAGTTAGTTTCTCTTATGTGGCTGTGCTCCTTTAGATGTGCCATACAACTCTAATGTCATGTTTATTGCTCTTCTCATAAGCAATAAAAATGGTTTGTAGGGAGATAAATTTTCATATTAAATGTAAAACAATTGTTTTGGTGTCTGTACAGAAATTCAGACATCACATTGGCACAAGTATCAACAGATTTAAACAATGACGGGTCCTAAATATACTGAAAGTGTAGAAATAGAAAAGCAGACACTGTGCTTTCAAAAGCACCTGACCTAAACTTTAGAGCATTTAGCATTGACTAGCTAGTCATCAAACAAGACAAAACTGCATGTAACCCCAAAGTTAGAACATTTCCCCTCTTATGTTAGGGGTTTGCCGCTTCCCTCACAGTTTGGCCTGAAAACATTTTGCTCAGTACTCTCTCTCTTGTGAGAGAGACTCCTTTTCTACTTCCTCTCCTCCCTCACCCATTTCTTCTGAATGATGCTCTACCTTTCCTCTGTAAATCCAGCATCCTGGACACAAACCAGACATCAATAGCAAAAACAAGCAAAACATGAAGGCTGGAAAGACAAGAGTGATCACGGTAGAGAAACACTGAGAGACAAAAAGAGAGAGAGAGAGGTTTCAGCATTAATAGAGCATAAAAAGGCAAAGCAGCATCTCATGTGCTTCTTAGCATTTTCAAAATCCCTTTTTGCGATTTTCGCCTTGTCGCCTCTGCCACGTTAATCACTTTGCATGCACTCATTTAAATATTAATTTTTTTTAATCATCAAAGCCAGTGAGCATCATGCATATTCATATCATCTTACCCCCCCTTCCCTTCCCCTCTCCACCATCCCTCCATCCCTTGGATCTCAGGTTCATTACTCTGCCTTGTAGCCATTAGCCACTTCCCTAATCATACAGTTTATGTGGACACACACACACACACACACACACACACACACACACACACACACACACGCACGCACGCACGCACGCACGCACGCACGCACACACACACACACACACACACACACACACACACACACACACACACACACACACACAGAAAAAAAATACACACACACACACACATACACACTGAAACACACACACACATACGCACATACAAACACAGCTAGCTACTAGTTCTAACCAGTGCTAATCCGCTAACTAGACTAAAGCACACAATCATCCCTCCAGTCTAAACTAAGCGAGCAGACTTGTGATCCATCCTGGCTGCTAGATGGCTGGAGCTGGGAGTATTTGTCAAGAGGCTTGACGAAACCCTCATTTGCATAATGATTTTGTAGTTCTGCATTAATAAAATTTGCATATGAAGCCATGTTAATTACTCCTGATCAGCCTTTTTTGCATTCATGCATGGTAATTTTCGGCGACTTGTGAAAATTGATGTCCTGGCATCAGGGATGAGCTTGTGGTAAAGGCAGTGTGTGTGTGTGTGTGTGTGTGTGTGTGTGTGTGTGTGTGTGTGTGTGTGTGTGTGTGCGTGTATTTTTGTGTGCGTGGTTATGTTTGTGAATGAGGATGAAGACAGGATGGAGATGTTGAAGTGCTGGGGGTGTTGGGGGTTTGGGCCAGATTGGTGCGGTTTGTTTTTCAGGGAGCATTTCTGTCTGTACCTAACTTTTATGAAATCTCCGTTAATAGTGGAGAGTAACAGGGGATGCTTTTCAGTAAAATCCTATCCTCATTCTGCCGTACAAAACACATACACCCACCTACCCTCAAACACACACACACACACACACACACATACACACAATTTCAAATAGCAGAGAATTCATTTTTCTCTCAGATCCTCAAAATGTGTTGGATTCACAGCATTTTGAAGATGGTAATTTGGTTCTAATTTTGGTTCTAATGAGAAAGTTATTACCCTATTCCCATTTCCTACTTTGAGATACCCCCTTTTGTATGTTTGTGTGTGCATTTTTGTATGTGTTGTGATGGAATATGGTTAAGTAGATTTCTTTGATGCAGCACCCATCTAAACAGAACCACATGTAAATAAATTCAATGCCATATAATTCACATTGTATCTATTGTACCAAAAGTACAATACCCTCAGCGGACATATACTTTTTGTTTTTTAATAGCTAAGCAAGAGAAAATTTTCTTTAATAGAAATAACAAACAAGTCAGTGAAGGTTGATTTTAGAAACTCTCCATTTATTTAAAGCTTTCCTTCAATGAGCTCATTTGAATTCCTTACAGGGCTGATCATTTTTACAAATCTCCTGCTAAGCCCAGTTTAAGAGTTTCTTCATGGTCCCTTCAGAGTTCAGTCATTTAGTTATGGAATTTCTTTGGCTTTTTGCTTGTGGTTTTGGAATAGGGCTTTTGATATATGTGTCATGTGTGTTTTTCTTAGATGTGCAAAAATCACGTAAAATGGAGAGACCTGGTGAGAAGGAGAGAATTTTTTTTTTTCTTGGAGGCCCTCTGATTCATATCAACCCAATGACAGAATTAAAGCCAAAAGCTATTAGCAGCTTGGAGAGTCCAGGGTGCTGGCCAATACAGAGACATTTCCAACAGGATAGACATGAGTCACAGGCAGCCTTGCATAAAGGTTTAAAGTGATAATACAGGTTAAAAGATGCTTTGTTTTGTTTGTTTTCCTCTCTGTTTTTAGAGGTGAGAGCTCACTAGAGGTTTATGTCCTGCTCTGCACTTCCCACTGATCACCTGTGAAGTGTAGGCTCTTCCCTGTGGGCTGTGTAGGTGGCACTTGCTTTTGTCAGTTCAGCCTAGTAGCTTTCACTGTTCAGACATCAACCTAACTCTTTGTTCATTTTGTATTTACTAGAAGTGCAAAGCCAAATTTCTTTTCCTTTCCTTTCTTTCTGTCTTACTGAAAGAATTAATCATGTTCTTGGGCTTAACTCTCCTCTCCTAAATGAGAAGATACTGCAGCATTTCTTAATTTGTGACCTCTTTGACTATAACAAAGTTAAACAACACTTATTTTGTTGGCATTTCAAAAACTAAACTCAGTTGTATTCCCATATACTCATATTTTACCCATATTCACCCGTGTGGTAACATGAAATACGTCATCATAAGTAGACATATTTATGATACCCACCAACATTTGGGTCTATGGTCATCTTTCCCATCTTTTTAGGTATAATTTCTACAATAGCATTCCGTTAAACATGTGAGGATCTTTTGCTTATTGGAAAACATCTTCCAGCAAAAAACAGAAATATTAAAATAACGGTATTAGTTGGCTCTTATCTGGACATCTGGAAGTGACCTACTTGACACCGTTGAGAAAGTGTGTTCTAAAGCTAGACTTGTAGCAATGCATTACAAATATCATTCTGATTTTGTGGAGCAGAACCTGGAAGTTCACTTTTTGTTGTTTTTATTGCAATTTCACTTTGCTGTCTATCAGGAATTAGGGACTGTCAACCACTAAAAGTCACTGTTCTACACATGATTACAAGCTTGCTCACCTTATCCTTGATCTGTTTTGATTATACATCTCCTGATCATAAATTATTAAATATATATTATATTATTCCTAAAATAGAAAAATAAAGACTTAAAAAAAGGTAAAAATAATGTTACTAAATTAAAGTTCAGTCATAATTTTATAAAGTTAGACTAATAGAACAGAGCAAAACGAGATGTAGTCACATGAAAACGTCAACACCATTCACTTCAAATGTCATCAGAGCTGTAATGATTGCTACGAGGGAAATGTAATCTCCGAATAAAATATAGGTTCCTTGGTGAATAAGCCCTCTGTGGATCGGAGAGGCTTTCATACATTGTGTTGGCTTTTGTGACTCTGAGTGATCAGATCAGGCGATAAAGCACAAGCTATAGTTTGTTTCTAATTGTGTGCCTGAGCGGGGAGCTGTTGTCAGACAGGTAGTATGTAAGTGAATAGAAAGAGAAGAACGGCTGAAGGAGGCTGATTGGGGAGCTTTGTAGAGGTGACAATGGCTGGATGCAAAGCTATACTTCTCCCTGTGTTCAACTGGACTCAATGCTGATATTTCAGGACAGAAATAGGAAAGGCTTGCACCCTGCGTTCATTGCGAAATCCATTGTACACTATGTAGGCTGCATTGTGTGTGTGTATGTGTGTCTCCTTACAGAAAAACTCTGCCTCCTACTTCCAGTATCCTGTGTATGTATTTATTTTTGTATCATTTCAGAACATGTGCATTTCTGTCTTTACTCCGTCATTTTTTTCTATGCAAAGTTGTAATTTGTGTGTTTACTCTGTGTTGTCACCAGGCAAATGTGTATGCGTACTTATGTTCACATTGCAATTTCAGAATGTGGAATGTGTGTAAGTGTGTGTTTGTAAAATTGTGGTATTTTTTCTGTCAGAAGTGGGTTCATTCATGAAATTTTCAGGCAGTCTGAGCTCAGTATGATTGGTTCTTACAGTAACCCAAGACATTTAAACAGTGAACTTTAAACTTGCCCTTTCCAACACACTCTGAGGTTTATACAAACTAAAAGAATGAAGGTGGATGTCATATCCTGGCATATCCAGAAAATTCTCCACCTGCACTTAAAATAATTTAAGTGTAGATGTAAATAATTCACAATATTTACATCTAAATAATTATATGTTTTACTGCTTCTTGTCTCTGATACGTGCAAAACAAGACAACCTATATAAAAGCTTTGTATATTTAAGATAGTGCCTTGATGAAATTATTGAATTTTTAGGGTCTTAAGGTAATAAAAAAAATCAATAAATAATAAAGGCAATGAAATAGAGTACATAACTGCTATACACATATTTTGACTGCAAAGTAGGGAAGTAAGTGAAAGTCTGGTTTTTCTGACCTGTCTTATTACAGACAGGTATAATATAAATACTGTACTGGGTGTATTTTTCTTGGTGTAATTATACATAAGAATGCTTGTTGTAACCTACACATATATGTAAGTATGTAAGTTAACTTGAGTAAGTCAACTTGCACCTTTTTACTTAAAGTGCCTCTTCTGTTATACATAAGTCTAGCAATAACTGTGGAAACTGAAATGTACCTTGAATAAAGATTACTGTGTCAAACTATTATTTCCAAGGTCAAGAATGAACTTTGACACTTAAATGATCAATATGTGTATGGAGGGAAACAGGGCAGTGGCCACCACAGGGGGTTGATTAACAGAAGACAAAAGTATAAAAAAAAATATTTCAGCTACACAAAGTTCTGATTGTTTTTCTCAGTCTTGCCTTTTTTCTTTTAAATTATACTACAGGTAATTATAAATTGCATTAATTGCTGTCTGGAAGGTGTTCCCTCAAAGAAACTGTGAACAGAAAGTTCCACTTATGTTAAAATACATAAAAAAACAAACAAACAAAAAACTGTGTTGTTGGGATGAGACACAGCATTCCATTGAAAATGTGATGCAGCAACAAACCTTTAGCACCAAAGATGGAGACAAAAATAAACAAAAAGTGAATCTCCAAGAATACCACTTTACCAGATTTTTGCATTTGTATTCATGCAAAGATGAACTTGGCTAAACACTGCATCCTGTATGAATTAGGGCACAAAGAGTTACCATTTTGTACCATAAAGACATCAAACTCCATGTGTGTAACTCAATGCTCAGTAGAACTGTGGTATCTTCCTACCACAGCATGTGAATAAACTTGACAGTGTGGCCAGGGATTGGCCATAAAAATGTTTGGCACACAGGTCATTGCCAACTCTCTCTTAGCAGGTCTTTGGTCTCCTTCTGCCTTTTCTATTTCATGAAAATATCTCCTGCCTTTCAGCTCTGTTATAAGACATTGGAGAATTCTCTGAATTAACTCCTGAGTTTTGCTCGGTCTGAGAAAAAGTCACAGGGATTTTCTCGGGCAGATTTCTCCCTGCTGAGTCTCAGAGACGACACTGTGCTTTGTCTTGTCTCCTCCTGCCAGTGCAGGCTGCTCTTTCTCACCAGCTTTGAGGATCTGAGTCTGCAGCTGTTTCTTGTGTCGTCTATCAACCTGACATTGGTGGTTTTCACTACAACTCTGCATACAAGATCTGATTTTGTCAAGTCAAAGATGGCAGCAAGAGTAGTATGAGTCTTGTGTACACTGCAAAAAACACACGAGCCTTAGAAATAGGTATTATATATGTTAAGCCTTTCTAGCCAGGCTGACTTTAAAACCTCTTTGGACAACAAAGAGCGAGACATACAGATGGGTGACAAATTAAGGGAAAAACCAGCATAAAATGGTTGGTTGTGGCAGCCACCCCAAGCAGCCAGAACAGTTTTAATGCACCTTGACATTAATTCTACTGCTCTGTGGAACCCTATTGGATGGATGGAACACCATCTCCCAAAAGATATTTCCTCATTTGTTGTTTTGATGATGGCGGTGGAGAGCACTGTCAAGCATGTCAATCCAAAATCTTCCATAGAATTGGGAGTGTTCAACTGGATTTAGATCTGGTGACTGTGAAGGCCATAGCATATGATTCACATCATTTTCATTCACATCAAACCATACAGTGACCCTATGGATGGGGCCATTGTCATCCTGTTTGTCCATTAATTTTTCAGTTTTTTTTATCTGTCTGTAGCGCTCAACTAAAAATAACTGGGGATATATTGTCCTTGCACAATAGAAGGCAGAAGCAGGTACAGGCCAGCTACATGGACAAGATGGGATTACCACAGTATTTTGCTGCGTTGGGGGGACTCATGACTGCCCCTCTCCTCTACAATGGGATGTTGGCGTTTAGCACTGGCCAAATCACCACTTAACAAAAGCTAATTTCTCACTTGGTTAAACTGGGAAGGATTAGGGGCCCTGTGTCGGTGCAATCCATGTTTGGTGAAGAGTGAGGGATGGGGGGATGTTAGGAAAGGATTTAAGCCTCAATTACATAGGACTTTTGTGTGTCCGTGGCAAAGGTGGGATACTGAGGTTTAGCAACTTGTGAAATGTTTGCTGCCTTGTCGTCCACATGCTTTTGTGTGTTTGTGTGTGCGTGTGTGTGTGTGTCTGTGTGTGTGTTTGTGTGTGTCTGTGTATGTATGCAGCCAAGGGTGGCACAGCCTGACAAATACATGTTGATTCTATTGTTAAGGAGGGGTTTGAGCCTCCTTAGTTTCACATACTAATACCACTCAGGCTACACACAAGGAGGGATAACTTACAATCAAGGCTTATGACACAACAGCAATTTAAACCCTTCCTGTTTGTTATGTCATGGAAACAGCAGATGGTTTGGTATTACACTTTCTGGCCATTGCAGCTCCCATCCCTTTAACACCCTTTATTGACTTTAAAACCACAAAGAACTCAGTAACAACCCTTATTCAAAGTGAAACCCCTTGAACTATTCTAAAAGCCCTTGCAAAATCATCAAATTTAATAAGGCATCAATATGCTTCAGACAAAGTGTATTTCGTACCATTTAACACTGAAAACCATTCCACAGGGGCATGGCTTTTGCAGTTTGCTGTATGCTGTTAAGGCCAGTGACTGATCACTACATTCAACAAACACTATAATAGCAGATTTGGTTTCATCTCCAAGTGTGGCCAAACACGTAAGCCGAAACACGTTTGCCCTTAGGAATGTTAAGAAGATATTTAGTCTGAACTTGTCCATTTCAAAGCCATTTGCATCCTATTTTACCTCCTACAGCACCCTCACAACTAAGTCTTAGCACACAATAGAAGACTTTGCTGTCCCTTGAAATCCTGTAGCATCCCCTAGCACTGCTTAAAGCCCTTTCCATCTCATCAAACCACTTAGCACCACATGTACACCACTGTAGCTTGATCAACTTTTACTGGCTGCTACCTTTACCAACATTTAGCAGCTGTTGCTGTCTTCAGCCCTCATTATCATCTATTTATCTATGGTTACGGACATTCCTGGTGGCAGTGCAGTAAAACCAGAGCAGTGGTCTCTCTCTACCCATCTTTCAGAATCAGATTTTTAACTGATTTCAGCATCTCTCATCCATTCAAAATTTTTTGGGAAAGAAGAGGGGATAAGGAGGAGGTTAGATTTCCCCTTTAACAACAAACCCTTTCGTATGTATCGAAGCTTTGCCTCACCCACACAGACACCCCTGAATTATTCACTTAGAGAAAAAGATAAACAAAGCTTGCTAACTACACTTGTCCTATTGATTTCTATGGGGAACATCACAGATAACAAAAAGAGGGCCGGAGGAGAGGTACTAGGCTGCTGCTGTCTCTTTTTTTAAGTCTGTAAATGAATCAATAGCATGTGTAGCTTTTCTCCTGAGAAAGCAGCCCATGTCCTGTTCCCCAAGAAAGAAAATAATGCATTTATATTATATTTTCTTTTTTATTTAGGAAGTTAGAACGTGTAGCTATTGATTGGGAACCTTCCCATGTGGGAACAGTCTTTTCTACCTGTTGGTTTGGCAAAACTTCCCTATCACTGGTGGAGTGTGCTGTTCTGAGTGTGGCAGAGGGTTGACCAAATAAACAATGCTGGATGAGGGCCAGTAACTGGTAGTACAACCCCTCTGATGAGAAACATGTAGATCCTCTCTCTTCTTTTTCACAATTCTTTATGCACTGAGAAAATTGGAGTGAGAGTTTTAGTTTAGAAAATAAAAGCTTCTCATAACCTTCTCACTTCATGTGTGTTATAATTGTTTTTTCTGTGAAAACACAATACTTTGGATTGGATATTGCTATTTTAGGAACCATCTTCACATGTTCTCCCATATTCCCTGACTAAGAATGCTTGTGTGCTATGTCAGAGTTAGTGTCTGCACACACATTTTTACATGTGCATGACACACAGCTAAATTTTTGGCCCATTTAGCGACAGTTCTGGCCAGCCACAAGATCCCTTAACTGCTCCTTTGGCACCACTTGAAGGCTTGCAGATAAAAGGGACCTGGGAGAAAATTGTGGGTTGGCAGGTGCAGTGTTTTCTCTCTCCCTGTCTAAGGCTGCTTAATCACCAGAGGGCTTCTGCATTGTTTTTGCTCCCCCAGCCCCATAGCACATTATTATGTCATCAAGATGCTTAGGTACACTGCAGCACTATATGACTGCCCATGCAGGCATTCACACCCATCTCAGACCTGAAACATTTTCTACCTCTGCCCGGCTCGGACTGGTCAGTGGATACAGTGTGACTGGCCGCCAGCAGGACTTGGCCCCTTCAAGATCTCCTGTCATGGCTGCCAGCACAGCACTGCCATCTGCCTGGTTGTTTTGGTACGAAGTCTTGCTAGCAAGAGACATCCTGGGTAGCTTGATGTAACTTTGTTTGTGTGTGTGTGTGTGTGTGTGTGTGTGTGTGTGTGTGTGTGTGTGTGTGTGTGTGTTTGTTCATGTATGGGGGGTGAAAAGGCTCACGGAGGTTGAGACCACACATAGGCTCATGGGATGATTTACTACAAATGCATGCATGTATGTGCATCTGTGTGTTAGTACAACTCAAAAATGCACAAACGTGTGACACCTGTGTGCGCATTCTTTGACTGCAAGGGATTCTTGATAGGCAGGCTTCATCTAAACTCTTCAACTTTATCTAGTTATCAAAGTAAGTATTTGGACAGTGGCGTAATTTTTGTAATTTTCACTCTGTACACCACCACAATGGATTCGAAATAAAGCCACCGAGACGTAACTGAAGTATAGAAATGGCTTTAATTTTTGGTTAATGCAGTATTTTTGTTAAGCCCCCTTGAATTAAACCTGGATCAAAGTCTAAACATCAATCAAATCTGGATGGCTTGGTTTCAAATCAACTTGGGTGGTATACAGAGCGAAAATTATGAAAATTCTGTGACTGTCCAAATATTTACATACCTCATTGTATGTATGTATGGTTTTCCATCAAGTTGTTACTATAGTAATTATTTGGTTAAATGATTTATGTAATTATATTGGACCAACAAGATTTTAGCAATAATTCATACTTATGTAATTAATGTTACATTACAGGCTTTTTACTTCACTGTATTTTGAGGATAAATCATAAGAGGTTACTTTTGCTAAATAGAGGGTTGGAAAAGAGCCTATGATGAGCCCTGGTAATTGGGTGTCTCCTTCATAAAAAGGCAGAATATTGATGATTTAATGAAGCTAAACACAGTGAACGGCCATACATAACTGCATTGAACTCTGCTGTGGCACTTCTCAGAGGCTACAATTTAACATCATATCAGTTCAGCTGGCTTCAGATGCTGCAGGGTTTTAATGAATTGAAGGAGAAGCTCTTCATACAGTATAAAGCAGTTGTGGACAGCAGATACTCTAAGAATCACCTACATTCATTCAAAGATCAGTGCAGATTGATTTACTGACTTTCCTGACCACATTAAATGTTGTTTTCTGTTAATTGAAAAAATAAAATCTTTTGAGCAGTAATCCATTGTAGCAGATAAAAAAAACCCTGAAACAAAACAAAACAGGAGTTAACCCACTAAACACGAGGGAGACGTTGATTATTGATCACCTCTGCATGCAGCACATTAGAAAACTGTATCCAGAAAAATGTGATGGACATTTTCTGTGGAGGGTTACACACATGTGGAACTTAAAGTAAATAATCACACACGCATATGTACATGTGTCTAGTCCTCTGTAAACCTTTTCACCCCCCCCCCCCCATTTCCCATAGCGTGTGTGTGTTTGTATGTACCTGTGTGTGTGTTTGTCATATACAGTATAAGTTCTATGAAGTGAGAAAGGCTGATCTACCATGCTGCAAATAAAAGGTTTTTAGATGACCTAGCCTACTGTAAAGGGTTTAAAAATTATAATTCTTATGCTATTATTGATCCCTATCTCTCTTTTTTCTGTCAGTCACTGAGATACACCTCTAACAAACAGACCCAAGCACTATGAGCCTGAAGAACTAAACTCAGTAACTGGAAGTAATTTGGGTCATTTCTATTTTTAAAATGGAAAAATGGCAGTGAGAGATGATGCCACAAGCCAATTAGGCTTAATTTCTTTGTAATCAAAATACTTTATTGTTATTGTAATTTATGTCTTAGAGATGATATAAAAGCATTCTTCCCCTACTCTAAATTAGGCCCTGTTCATACCTGGCATTCTTGGGTTGATCCGATCACAAGTGGAGAGCTCTAAGTACAGGTGTGAATGCACCTTAGACGCATTGCGATCCGATTGTCAAATCACATTCAGCAGTCCCGGGCTGCATATGGTCACATTCCTTTAGCAGTGTGTAAGCGAATGTGTCCTGGGCCACACTGAAGGACCTCTGTGTAAATGGACGTACATAGTCATTTGCAAACAAATACAAGTCATACAAATCAAGTAAACTGTCTTTGTCTATGATGGTTGAAAATTTCAAAAAAGGTTGGTCTGGAACGGGCCGAGGAATAGACCCAGTCTTTGTTGTTTTGATTTCTTCTTCCTCTTTAAATTTCCAGTAGACTAATAGAGCAGGGAGGTGAGAGCTGATCACAAATGGTCCCTTGAGAGGCATGTGGAGATTTTTTATAAAAGGCATGAAGTTAAAGATGACACTTTGATATTCTAAGCAGGATTACTTTTTATTTCCATCTTTTACAGTCTTAAAATAACAGAAAAGGGAAAGGGCTTGAATCAAAATTTTGGTGGGACACATGAAAGGTTCCCTCTGATGACTTTTTAATGATGGTCACATTTCTACAGGTTAGAACAGTGCACCACCACTCCAGAGTCTGCTAAATCTTCCTGAAGGTCTTTTGCTGTCAAACAGGGGTTCTGATTTGCCTTTCTAGCAGTCCTATGACCAACTCTCTGAAAGCTTTTTTGGTCTTCTCGACCTAAACTCGACGTCCTCTTTTCCTGTTAAAGGAAACAGCTACCTGAAAAGACTGCTATTGTGTCATATCCTCCTGCTTTGTGGGCATCAATTATGTTAATTTTCAGAGAGCCAGGCAGCTGCTAAGAAGAGCCCAGATTTTGGTATGTGTGGTAAATCAGTAAAATACACTATTTACCAACTAATTCTCTGAAAGTCTTAATATTTTTACTCAATGCTGACTATATGACAATGTAGCTGTTGTTTGAAATAATAATAAACAGATGCATTTCTCCTTTAAGAGAAGAGGCAGGCTTGCTAGATTGCGCTTCAGATTTTGTCTGTGTGTGTGTGTGTATGTGTGTGTGTGTGTGTGTGTGATGGTATGAGGCTCAGCAAATGAAAACACATTGGAGTGGTTACGGGAGCAGGTCTGCTTCCAGTTATTTCGGAGACAGCATGAGTACTGAGAAGCTCCTTTCCTCTCCTTTCTTTTCCTTTCCTTTCCTTCCTCTCCTTTCCTGTCCTTTACTCTTCTCTAAGATAAAAATTGTGATACTTTCATGTTTTGACTAGAATATTCCATCCAATGATCATGGCTGACTGTTGAATCCGTTAGTGAATCAACTGTAGAAAAAAATGAGTATAAATAAAGAATGTACTAACAATACCCTAGAGAAAAATTAGAAACCTGAAACATTTTCCTATAGTTATGGTTTGGATGTAGGTCATTTTAGTAACAGAAGTTATTATGACAGAGCAGTTTGGAGCAGAGTCCCTAGTCCAAAAAATTATAGCCAACAAGCTCCAACAGCCAACCGATGTTAATGGAAACATACAGCTGTTAACTACTGTTAACTCTCACCAGATAATTTCAGCTATTCTACAAATTGATTTGTTGACAGATGGCTAGATAATTGCCTAGAAAACTGGATTGTTGTCTGACTGAGAGTAAACCAGTCTGGCTATCTGTCTCACTGACTGGATATAAAGATAATGGTGTGAAGACAAATGGTTAACCAGAAACCCTACAGTCTGTCTTTATCTTACTCCTCATCCTTCTCTTTCTCTCACTTTAGGGGTTTTTAAATCAAATATTCAACAGAATATTGATGACTGAATTGAAAAAGTTTGGTCAGAAATAGTAAAACTTCGGGCTTCAGACATTGAAACTGATATGGAATACCTTGTGATACTAAAAGTGTGAAAATGAAGAAAAGCTTGGAGACATCCAATCTAAACATCTACAGCAACATTGCTATTCTTGTACTGTTCTCAAACATGTAGCAGTAAATATGAAGGGGAAAAATGTATGCCTGTGATCAAAAGTGTGGTAAAGCCATTTATTTTAAACAGAAATATTACTTTTTAACACGATGATTTGACTTGAGTCCTAATCCAGGCCATAGCTACTATGAAGACATTGAGGTCATTTCCTCAGTATTTTTTCTGGAATTAGGTTTCGACATTATATACATACAAACACAATTCAAACCCCAGATCAACCAGGGCTTTTATGCGTGGAGTTTGCATGTCATCCCCAAGCCTGTGTAGGTTTCCTCTGGGTGCTATGGCTTCTTTACACAGTCTAAGGACATGCAGGTTAGGTTAATTGGCCGCTCTAAATTGTCAGCAGGTTTAAAACTGAGCATGAATGGTTGTTTGTCTATAAGCATCGGGCTGGTGATAGACTGGTGACCTGTCCAGAGTGTACCCTGACATTTACCCAATGCCAGCTTGGATTGGCTCCAGCCCCAGTGACCCTCAAAAGGATAAGCCGTATAGTTTATGGATTTATAATTTATGTTAATTTAAAGTGCCCAGAAAAAATAGAAATTTCAGCATATACAATTCCATTATAACTCTGGGTACTCCATTTGCTGATGACAATCAGATGATATGATCATAAGCTTAAGAACAGCTACTAAGGTTGGTATGGAGATTCTCAAACAAGAATCAACAATCATGTAGGGTGAAAAAATTGACAAAAGATGTACTCAAACAATTAACTCAAGAAATGACATGGGAATGATTTAACATTACTGTAACATTGTACGGTGTTTGGTAAGTCATCAAAAAATCTTTTAAGGGGTTGGGGGAAGCATTGAGGAAGTTTAGACACCTATCCTCTTTTTTTCTTAAATGCTAGGTACAGCCCTGAGGGTCATTCCAGTTAATTACATCTTAGGTCTTATTTTTTTAGTTTTGATCTTCATCTTTATTGGTATTATTAACATAGTACTCAGTAAATTCATTACTGACTTCTTGGAACATGATAACATTGCTAAAAAGAAGTAAAGAGCAGTTAGACAATCAAACAAACCCACCATCTTTCAAACTTATTTGGAAAGTGATTGGTAAAATCATTACCAAACTGTTTGACTCTGACTTACTATACTTACTGTAGTGGTGGCGCGCAGTCTTCTTGTAGAATTACATTATGAATGATGGAAAAAACAACAAGACCCAAAATCTTTAAATTAAATATTTAATAGCACTTTGGAAATGCCTGAGTATATGGATAGAGTCAAAATAAACATGAGTATGATCTTATTCTGAGAGACTGTATGATAAGAAGGTAGTAAACTACGTTCTAATGTTAGTTATACTGACTTTATGCTGGCTTTTCCTGCACTATGTCCCTGCCTGCAGGTATATATTTTTTTCAGTGACACTGCTGTCTTTCCATAGCTCACTAGTCATCCAGGCCTTATAAGGGCCTCCAAGACAGACCTGTCCCTTCATCCTTCCTTCCACCCCTCCATCCATGCCCTCCTTTAACCTCCATCTGGTCTGGATCTTCTCTTGTCCTCGACCTGCCCCCCTCCCAATTCTTGCTGCCATTTCTGTATAAACAAGCAGAGTCTGACCATAACACTCAGACCCCAGGCTACACTCCTTCATTTTCTTCCTCCTCTCCTCCATGCTTCACTCTTTTCCACCTCAGAAAACTATTTCTTTCTACTCGTGTCTCTACAGGTGAATTTAGTCAACTTAAATATGACTTCTTTTGTTCTGTCACTTTATAGGAAGGGAGATATTTAAATACTTGCTAAATGCTACATTTACAACAAAAGATCTCTGCTTCACTCTGAAATTTGAGAAGGTGAATATGATCAGAGGGCATTATGTTGAATTCATAAACTTGGACTTACACTCAATTCTGTGGTTTAATGGTGGAGCATGAGAGGGGGATGAAGGAACAGCAGAGAGAGAGACATCTTTTCTCCTTGATGCTGCTGTCAGGCAGCATTGTAATATGTCTTACATAGACAGGAGGGGCACTGCTACATCATAGTTTGGGATGGGGCTATGGTATGAAGTGTGTGTGGTGTGTTCCAGGAGACTCCCATTTGGCAGTGTACAATCTGGATGAGCTTCATAAGGGGAGGGAAGGTGGGGGAGGATTTGGATGGGACAGGTGACAGAGAGACATAGAAGAGAGAGAGGGCCATCCGAAAATGTGTTTGACTCTTGTCCAACTCAAATCAGGCTCATAGAAGAGATTCTGTATTGTGGCTATGGACACCAGTTCAACTCATGAAAGGATGTCAATGACTGAAACTTTTGAGTCTTCATAGAGGATCCATCCTCACAGGATACTGAACACTGAAGATCTACCTCAGCATGCCCCATGAGGGATTGCTCACCTCATAAATTCAGCTATAGATATAAATTACAATCAGGTGGAACAGCTTTCCTTTCATATGCTATTAATTCCTCCTAATATTTTCATCTCTGCTGCCACCATCAAAATCGTGTATTTGGTTGGTCCTTTTTTTTTTTTTCTTTTTAAAGTCATATGACTTCCCACTATTAAGTTTAATTAGACAATCAAAAATGAAAAAAACACTAAATTACTATAATTACTGAGCCTCCAAAACATATATTGAAATATATTTTTGTCAGTATATAGTATTTCTAATTCAACTCAGAACATTTCTCATTTCTTTCCTTCACAAAAAAAAAAAAAAAAAAAAAAAAAAAAAAAAAAATATATATATATATATATATATATATATATATATATATATATATATATATATATGTATTCACAAAGTATATTCACATTCATAAACCAGCAGGGGTTAGACAGGACCAATGAACTTTAGATACAAATTTAAGCTTAGTATCCCTAGGAGTTACATATGTATTACAAAATGTATGTTTATTGCTAATATTCAGTGCGAGTGCTAGAAGTAGTGTCTCCTTTATGTAGGCAGACAAAACTCACAGTTTTGGGATTTGGATGGACATGTGGAGAATCTGACTTTCATGCAGGAGACCAGAATCCGTGTTTTGTCACAGACTTGAATGATCCTTCCCTAACCTTAACTAGCGCATAGTTGTCATAATATTGAATTGATTTTTAAAAACATTGACATTGGATGTAAAATGTCATCAAACTTTTTCATTCAGCTTTTTCAGAATCATCGAGTACTACATCCATATGTGACAGTTGAACATCTTATAAACTATTGACAATGCTGCTCTAACAGTATTGTAATGCTCATAGCAGTTGTTGAATCTAGCTGCAGGGATTTGTTACCATTTAGAAATGAGCATTATCAAAGGTCCAACACTGATGTCTGGTTATAAGGTTATGCTCACAGTTGGTGTTCAAACAGGGTCAGAGCCCTGAGCAAGCCTAAGTTCTTCAAAACCAAACTGGGAAAAGGATTTCTTTATGGAGCTGGCTTTGTAAATAGGGGCACCGAAATTGTATCCATATTGGACGATCCTGCAAAACGTCACATAACATTCACTGTTTGTTTTGTAAAATATCTACACATGGCAACTACAGCACTCTAAGGTATGGTTAAGGTCAGGCAAGAAAACACTTGGTTTGGATTGGGAGAGATGATGGTTAATAACAAAGGGACACTCTAATTACAATAACATTAACACAAACTTTGATCCTCTCCATAAAAATCAGACACACTGTATGCTTATCCACTACTCCTGACATCTATCCTATACATAAAAGACACTACTTACTGCAGTTGCACTGAAGATTTGAATTGACCAACAACTGTGAGGTGCCCAAAATGGGATGTATTGTCTTGTTGCAACCAAACAGCATTCCCCAAACTGTTGCCACAAAGTTAGGACCACACTATTAAAACAATAGTATCATATATGCTATAGTGTAGTAGTAGTTGCCTTTAATGGAACTAAGTGGCCTGACCTAAATGATTAAAAATGCTCCAATCAAGGTGTACCCACAGATACAGTATGGAATACCCACTCCAGAATTTCTTCATGAAATCAGCACCAACCTAAGCTTGTAAAGTATTGTAGCATCTATGTTAGAAAAAAATCCATCAGCAGTGTGAGTGCGTGTGTGTGTGTGTGTGTGTGTGTGTGTGTGTGTGTGTGTGTGTGTGTGTGTGTGTTTGTGTCCAGGATTAGGGGGACCACTGGCACCAGGGGGTGTGTTTGGGGGAGGACAGTGCCCCTTCAGAGCCCCTTCTTGCCACCCCACCCGTCACATACACACAGTTCCACAAACACAAACACACTTCCCAGGTGCAGTGGTGCGGGCCAGTCTGTGGGATTAGCTGCTATGCTCTGGCACTCTCTTCTGGTAATCCCTCTAATTTGTTAACAGGGCACAAAGACAGGGACACACACATGCACAAACTCACACATGCTCTGTGGTAGTTTGTTTTGGAATTCATTGCACCTTCTAATTTAGACTACAGAACTACTGTGGTGTGAAGGACGGAGAATCACTTCTTCATCTTCCTCTTCCTCTTCCTGCTGCTTTTCCTCATACCTTAATGAACTAAATACATTCTTATTTGGCTATGATCAGCTAAGCCTTCCTTTAAAATTCATAACATAAGAATGTGAAAGCCCTGTCCCTCCCTCCCCATCCTGTCTTGACTGTCAGGGCTTGTATACACAAATGTACACACACACCTTGCAGGATGATAATCCTTTGTTGGCTGGATAACATGTGGAGAATACAGGCTAATGCTAAAGTTCAAAACAGGCTGGGAAGAAAGAGGGTTGCTTAGACTCTGAAAGAGACAGAGAAAAAGAGAGTTGCAGAGAGAGATAATGCAAGTAAATGCAGCTCATGTTGAACTGCATTCACTTCCTGTTAACCTTTCCAGAGACCAAGACTCGCTTTGTTTCCACCCAGCTGTCAAGTCAGTTTGATAAAACGTTACTATTAAAATAATAGTATGTAGTAAATATTACTAAAATTGAAATGTGAGTAAAGCAGGTGTCCATCAGTGTCACTAAAAGAAATACATTCTCGTGGATCTTCCTGCCACCAATAGCAATGATGGTGTCCATGACAGAACTTTATAAGCAGGTTGTGGATCCTGGTACTGACACCGACATCTGCAGGTCTGGTGTTGTATTCACTCATGACTATTTCCTTGTTGGAAAAACAACAGAGCCTTCCAGAGTTTTGTAGGTGGGATTAAGAATAGGGAATGTTTTCTTCCTGTCTAGAGCTAGAAAGGAAAAACAGGTTATAAAATGGAAACAATCATGGATGAATTCGATGTCAGTCTATAGCTTTTTTTAGGTCAACTTGCTGAAGTAACAAGTAGATCAGATGTACTGTAAAATGTTATCCACAGCTTCTTTGTCAAATGATGTTGGGATGGATATGTCAGTCACTACTGTAATGTTAATTTAGTTCTTTCAAACAGAAAATGAGGAGCATGTAGATAATTTCAGATTAAATTATGAAGGGGAAAGAAAATGGTGATGGAGAATCTGAAGCCCTGACATTAGGAACACCAGGCTAATCTAGAAGCTTCTTGCACCTGTCTGCTAATAGATTCTGCCACTCTTTCATGTGTTCAAGCCCTTTAAGTTTGGAGGAACTGTTTTTGCAATGGCAGTATCAGCTCTTTCCAAGGGGTTTTCAATGGAATAAAGGTCAAGACTCAGTCCAAAATTTCCATTTCAACCATTCTTTTGTACTGCTGGATGTGTGCTTTGTTTTGTCCTGCTGAAAGACCTAAGACTTTCACCTCAAACCTAGTTTGGACACTGGGTAACACATTTCGTACAAAACATCCTTTGTAATCTTCTGATTTCATAATTCCTTTGATACATTCAATTCCTCCAGTACCAGAGGCAGCAAAGGAGCCCCACAGCATGACAGACCCTTCACCATGTTTTCTTCTGTAGGTAGCGTGGTCTTTTCCTCATTGGCTTCATTTTATCACCTGTAAAGAAACAGATGCACTGCATTCCCATAGAGCTCCCCTTTGGTTTCATCTGTCCATAGAAAATTCTCCCAGAAAGACTGTGACTTGTCTATATACTCATCTCTAAGTTTTTGCAACTCAGTTGTTACCTTTTTGTGCCTTTCTTTCAACAGAGCTGTCCTCCCTAGCCTTCGCCCAGGGAACCCTACTTGGTTTAATGTGTGGTATTTTTTATGGGCAAAAACCACCACTCCAGATTGCTCCAGGTCACGCTTAAGCTCTTTAGATGACTAATGTGGTGTTATTCCACAATCTTCACCAACTTTTGCAGGCTTCTCTCATTCAGTTTCTTCTTAGCACCGTGTGCTGGAAGCGTCTCCACAGTTTCATGACCGTGAAACTTCTTGATAATATTATGAAAACAGAGAGTGCAAGACCTTTGGTGATTGCCTTTTAGCCTTTGGAATTGTTGTGTTTTTACAATAGTATTTCTGAAGCTCTCAGACAGCTCTTTTGTCTTTGCCATTGTGAAAGAGAAACTGGAATTAATCAGCCCCTTTTTTGCACGAGTGAATCTTTAATTTAAATTCTCTAAACAAGAGCACATAATTATGTTAATGGTATATTTTATGTCTTTATTTATTGTTGTTGCTCAAGTAACTTTGGACAGTTTATTTTATATTAAATATTAATATTCTTGCATTCATCTCTGAAGACAAATTCTAACCCTAACCCTAACCCTAACCCCAATAATTTCAACCAGGACTAACAGTGTAAGACTGTAAAAGACTGTAAATACAATTTAATATTTAACAATCTGAGGGAATGAGTCTGTATTTCGAAGACTCAAGTCAAAAAGGCTACAAAGCAGTGACTTAATTTTTTTCCTACTAAAGGTCAGATACTTCCTGGAACCACAATTTATTTTAAAAATCATAAGCAGAGATTTTGTACAGTAAGCCGTAGATGAAAACAATGATGATGAAGTGTAGCACAAAGGAGGAGGAATACTGTATAAACTATGGAGAATATCACAAAGAGAAGTAAGATGCCAAAATAGATTGACCACAAATCGGGTCCTGATTCTACTAGCTTTCCTTTCATTCCTCTGGTTCGTGTGTTACTGGTGTACTGTCATCTCCTCCTTCATCTCTCAATCAGGAAGACTAACTGTTTAGCAGTCTCCATTCCCTCCATCCAATCAAAAGTGGATTAGAGACCTGAGCTGGTCTGCATACAGGAATTGCAGCAGCAGAAGTTCCTGATGTTAGGGGGGACAATGTCAGCACTAAGGCATTCAAATACAGAACAAAGCTGACATGAGCCAAGGGTATATTGTGTGTGTGTGTGTATGTGTGTGTTTGTGTGTGCTCTTGGCCTTTTGTTGCACTATAAAGTTTCCTGACATCTTTTTTTTAATTATTGAGCCTGCAGTGTCATTAGCATGTGTGTGATCTTGTGGTTACCCCCCACCCCAACACAGGTACAAACTCAGTCACACAATCACCGACGCACATACGGACAAGGATTCCTCACCCTGCATGACTAATATCTTGTTTATCACTATCACAGCATAGTGACAATTCCATGCAAATCAGACAATGTGTGCCTGTGTTTCCATCTCTGCAAACACAACACACACTCCTACATATCTATATGCTGTACATATATCAATACTAAAGTGAGAACTAGAGAACAAATTTTCTTTTTTGCTTCAGGAGAGTGAAGAAGTATTTATCCTGTGTTTTTGTCTCCTAAAGGGATCATTTCAAAAAGCAGAGAGCAAAGTCTCCAGTATTCTTTAAGTGGTCTGAAGTGGTTTGAGTGCAGAATTTTAAGATCATTCAACAGACTTTTAAACTTGCTTTAATAGCATCTACAATTAATACAAGACCTGACAACAGCAACTTTAATTAAATTCCCCAAACTGTACGGGAATGAAAATCCCATACAGTCAGTACCAGCAGAGCCCAAAAACAGAGTCAGTACTGGCTATATCTGCTGTGTCTTAGTCGATGATTTGCTACAGCTCCCAGAACTCTGCTCGGCCAGACTAAAACTCCTTCTGGGGAAACTGAGTCATCTCTGAGCTCAGCTCACCACAGATGCTGCTGGCTAAAGACCAAGAGGCAAACCCCAAACTCTTGGTTCTATACAGGCTGTTACTGTCAGCCTACATGCCCCAAGCTTGGTTCCCATCCAACATTTTCTTATCTTTTATTGAATTATAATGTGATGAAAGTGAAAAGCTGAATGGAGAACTCAGTACTTGCCTTTGAAGAATTTTATGCTGATTTACAGTAAGGATTGTTCTTATGAAAGAAAGTATTTGAGAGAGTAAAAAGTGGTATATTCTTCTTTACCCATCAGTTGAAGGGTAGTTATTGTCCCATTTTTACTTTCTGTCAGATATCCTGCAATGAACTTCCAGAAAATGCTCATTCAAAATCACATTGACATTTGTAATAACAGAAATTACTCAAAATCCAAATTTTCCACTATTTCCAAAGCTTTGCAGGAGGAGCCAGCTGAGTGGCCATGGTTAATCCAGACACTAGCTCTAGTAACAGACAGTTGGGAAGTGCTGCTGAGATTATCACTCAAAGATTTATGAGGGGTTAATATTATGGATAAGTGAGAAACAATTACCTACAATGGCATATACAGTTAAGTCCATAATTATTTGGACAGAGACTCAATTTTTGTACTTTTACCTTGTAATTCTAGAAAATAACACAATGAATTTTAAATGATGCTATCAAGATGCATTTGAAGTATACACTTTCAGCTTTAGAGAGCTTCAGCTGATAGAGAGAGAGAGAGAGATGAAGAAGCAAAAGAAGAGAGAAAGAGAGAGAGAGAGAGAGAGACAGACTGGTCAGCACATATAATAATAGTATAATGTGGTAGCCTATAATATAGATAAGTGTTCAGAGACTTTTCTGTTGCCAATCTGTCAAACATGGCAGCTGATTCTGACTTTGACTAGAGAAATTAGCTGAATAAAGAACATTAATTTAGTTAGCTAGATACTGTTATTTATTCTCTCTCTCTCTCTCTCTCTCTCTCTCTCTATATATATATATATATATATATATATATATATATATATATATATATATTGATATATATAGATATAGATAGATAGATAGATAGATAGATAGATAGATAGATAGATAGATAGATAGATAGATAGATAGATAGATAGATAGATAGATTGTATATTGTCGTATATTTATATAAGGTAATTTATTATTTTGGCTGGTAAAAAATATGCTTGGCCAAGGTAGTTTTTCATCTATCACAACTGTACAAGAAACAGATCCAGTCAATTGTCAAATTACTTTTGAGTCTCTGAAAATTAGGGACTTTGTATAAAGATGGCTGTAATTCCTAAATAGTTAATTTGATATTTTTGAAAAACCCCTTGAATTAAAACTGAAAGTCTGCACTTCAATCACATCTTGATTGCTGAGTTTCAAATTCCTTCTGGTGCTGTACAGAGTAAAAAATATGAAAATTGTCAAAATACTTATGGACCTGACTATATTTAAAGCTGCAGTGCCCTATTTTTTGTATGTTAACAAATTAATTGTTAAATTGTCATATAAAATACTACCCATAGGTTCTTTGGCATGTTGGTGGGAGGGATATGTCAGTCACTGCTGTTAAGTTAGTTTAGTTCTTTCAATTCAATTTACAGTTTCAGATGTTTAAATTGATCAGTACCCTGGAATTCTAAGTACAGAATTGAGAATATCTTCAGAAATAAATGCAAATTTACCAATCTTGTACAATCAAAATCCTGTCCTCCTGGAAGATCCACTTTTTTCAGCATTTTTTGACACTGGGTAACATATGCTCTTAGATGCCTTGGTAATCTGATTTCATCATTCCTTTGATACATTCAATGCCTCCAGTACCAGAGGCAGCAGAGCAATAGAACCAATAGAACCAATAGAACCTCCACCATGATTTACTTGGTGAGTGTTCTTTTCCTTATAGGCTTCATTTCATCGCTCATGATGTTTCAGATATTTCTGATGCACTCAGACAGATCTTTTGTCTTCGCCATTGTGACAAAGAAGCTGGAAACAATCATCCCCTTGATGATCCCCTTGATGATTATTTTAGATCATATGAACACTAAAAATTAAGCACAGGTGAGTTTTTTTCTTTTTTTATCTTGGGAACTAATTGAAATTCAAAAATCGCTTGAATTGCATTTATTACTTAAGAAATTCTAAATTCTGTACTTAAAATTCAGGGGTGCAAAATTTTCAAAAATTTTAGTTGAAACAACAAATTTTTGAAGTTTTTTTTTTTTCTTTTTTTTTTTTACACATGAAGAGTTTAGTTACATGCATTTCCAGGTTAGTTTGGCTCTTCTCTTGCTCTAACAGTTCACTCTCACAATGTTTGCCTTCTCTTCGGCCGCTGGCCATGGGAAAAATGATCTATATAATAATTTGATGCAATGATCTGGCGGCGCTCTTCCAACACTGCTACATTAACACACTTTAAGGCAATCTGTGCTTCCACTGTAATTGTACATATTTGAATCCCTGTGTCCTCTTTTTTTCTCTCTGTCTCTCTCTTTCTCCCTCCTTCATCTGTAATAGCTGTGATTTAATTTAGCTATTTAACCTGTAATTCCAGCAACATTTATTGAGAAGTGAGGGGGAGAAAATTGGGCCATTAGCCGCCCCAGATGAATACACTGAGATGAAAATGAACGCTGCTAACTGCCAGTTGACCTTCGCACAAGATTTCTAGCCATTCACTCACTTGCCTTTTTTATTAGCAACAGCCACAGTAATTATGGCAAATTGAATCATAGTGAAAACTGGAATCAGTCAGTAATGGGAGTTTTATACTGTGTGAAACTGAACCAGGAAGGAGCACCACACAGGAGTGAATACTGGGAGTCAAGAGCTACTGAGGGATGAAGGGATGGGGAGGGAGACATAGATGTCAGTCTCTTTGTCAATGCTTATTGTTTCTGTTTGGATGGTTTTTCTCCATATGGCTGCTGCTGGAGGACACAGATACACATAGCAATCTACACTGTAGTATTTGTAATTTCTGCACACTGTGACTTCACATTTTTGTGACACATCTTCATCTCTTAAAATATGTTTGTGTGTTAGGGTCCATAAATGATCAAACCTTTTAAAGAAATTTGGAAAAAAGAATATAGTTTTTATTATCCACAACACTGCACATTTTCCTTTTCACTCACACTTGTCCAGACAGGTTTTGTTGCCAGAGTGCGTAAGAGTTTGTGTGTGCGTCCGTGCATACATGAATGTATGTGTGCATGTGTGTGAGAGAGAATGTGAGCCAAACAAAACACAGGCAAAAGGCCAGACCACGCTTCTACTGATAGGGAGAGAGGCTTAAAAAAGCATGAAACACAGACAGTGAGCAATATGTCAAAGAATGGTTTTGAACAGAGTCTCCTTACTGACAGACTTAAGTCACTCTTTGTCAGCACCTGTATGTTTTATTTAGCATTGTGATTATTTTTGTGAGATTGTGCTTTCAGGTCCAAACATCCAAAACCTTTTGAGCATGTGTGTGCGGATGATTTAGTGATCCTTTCAAATAACTTATTTGCCAATGTATAGCCAATTATTGTGCAATTTATATCCATGCCAAAATATTTTGAAATACTAAACAATGATAGATTTTCACAACTGTCATGTTGGCAAGCCACCAGTGCGTAACGTTAGATTTTCTTTGTCTGCTGTCTCCCTGCTTGTATCTAAAGCCTGATATATGACAATACATTTTTCTTAAATGATGTATCCTTTCGGTTTTTATTCCAAATAATTCATGCTAAATATATATTTTTTTACATTTAATTATACATTTTCAAAACATAACAATTCTCAGTAGAGGTTAGAAATTATAACTTTAAATGTAATAGCTTAATTATATAGTGTAGGGCTTTTCAGTGGAAAAGAGCCATCATACTGGACTGTATTGACTATGACAAGACAAAATTTCAGCTGTGAAAAATGTCTATGCAGCACCATGCAGCACAGAACATCATGCTGAGCCCCATTAATCTGGCAAAACTAAATGTCTAATAAGACTTATTAAGATGCAAATGTGTTTCAAACATTATGTTTAACTTACAGCTTTGAATGAAGAGTTTCATGTTTCAGAGAATTTCCGAAAAGGAAACCAAAAAGTATGTTTACTAATTAGTGAGGTAGTGTTATCCTGATTGGTGAATAGCTACACAGCTAACATAAAAGCAGCGATGTCATGGTAAATAACAGGACCTAATTCAACATACAGTAAGCAATGGACAAGATGTTTTTCATTGAAGCACTAAATTCTATGTACTCATATACATATTTATGTAAAGAATATATGTAAAGAAAATCATGCATTACTTAATATTTATATAAAGAGCAAGCCTTTGCAGAGATGCAGTTTTAATTATGACCAACTGTATATGCATATACAGTACACATGGAGTAGGTCACAATTCAAACCGTGTGTGAGTGTGTACATAGACGCAGGTATTTCTTGCAGCTAAATACAGATAAATAAAGACATGTACATTGTATGTAAATAATATTTTTAGCATTTATATCAGAATATACAACTATGAGAAGCCTTTTCTTTTTCATATGTTTATTCACTCATCTACAATAAGTGTCCACTTTACTTCCCTTAACTGATTGTCTGGAAATGCATTTCCTGAAAAGAAAATATATCTAAATTGAATGCATGCAAAATGCCAAAAATATAACCAATTCAATAAATGTAATCAAAATATATATAGTAAATTTAAATCCAGCAAATTCGAGGCTTGAAAGTTTTTACAACAATATTTGCTACAAAATATAAATTCTGTGGAAATGCATTTAAAAGCCTAATCAAATATATCGACAATAATTAATTTTTTTGACTTTTGAAATTAGCAGCAAAAAAAAATCAGAAACTCTGATTTTTCCTTTTAGTCATGACACTTTTAACATTTCTCATTGAAACTTCTCTTCATCTCTCATCTATGTGTGTGTGTTAAGGAGGAAAGGCAAGAGGCAGAACAGCTATTCACTTCACCAGTCCTGTAAAGCCTTTTGACTTAATTATAGTGGACAGCAAACCCCCATCCGCCCACCCATCAACACACACACAAACACACACACACTAACACACAAGTATAATAACATCTCCTCATGTCTCGTCTATACTCTGCACCTTTCCCCGTCACTATGCTTTCTCAGACAGACAAATAGACACACACACACTTTCACTGTTTACTGCAGAATCTTAAGACCCAGAACATTCCAAAAAAGAAACACACCATTTCTCTCTGGCTGCAGTGGAAGAAGCAGTAGTGGTATTTATTTTGGGGGGAAACTTGTGTGTGTTTGTGTGTGTGTGTGTATGTGTGTGTGTGTGTTTATGTGTGTGTATGTGTGTGTGTTTATGTGTGTGTATGTGTGTGTGCGCAAGTATTTGTTTCTGTTACCTCTTTGGGACCTTTTACGGTATAAACACTGACCTTGTTGGGACCAGCAGTCTACATGGGAACAAAAGCCCGATCGTAATGAGGCAGATTCTGAGGTCCTGGTTAAAGTTAGGGGTAAGGTGTGAATTGAGGTTTGGTTAGGGTTAGGGTTAGGCAGTCCACAATGAATGGATGTCACTGCAGTGTCCTAACAATAATAGCTGCGCAAACTTGTGTGTGTGCGTGCCCTACTGGGGGGAGGGAGTCCAGCGCAGATGGCTACTAAAGTATGCAGCCTGGGGCGAGAGCACATTATGCTAATTCTAATGTCAGCTGTACTTTAATATATGACTCTATTTAATCACCCCATTATTTTCTATTTCCATATGAAAAAAACAAAGAAAGAAAGGGAGAGAGAACTGCTCATCACTCTATGTAGTTGAATGCAGAGACCAATGTATTGAGGAGAGTTGTGTGTGTGTGTGTGTGTGTGTGTGTGTGTGTGTGTGTGTGTGGGACTGAATGAAAAAACAGTCTCTCCTAAGCCTCTGCATAGACACTTTCACCCTTTACTTCTCTTTCTGTGTCTCCATCTTTCATGTGCACGCTCACACACAAATACACACCTGCCAACATGAATAAGTTAAACAATTACGGCAGTGTATGTTTTCCATAGTGTCTGAAATTAGTGACCTAGGTCAGGGTATGAGCTCTCATTTGATAATTATGAGAGCATGAACAATAGCACAAATATCATTGTTACCCCACGCCCCATCCCCCAGTATACTCTTAGTAGGAGTGCTCCTAAGTCTGTTTAGTGTTCTTTAGTTGAAGATCAAGCTTGTTTGTGTCATGGTGGTAAAAAGTTCCTTTGGAATTTCATGTGCCTGCATATTTATGTATATGTATGTGTATGTAAGATTCATTGATTACTAAAATCGCAGAATAGAGTGTTTTTCCCTAAAAATTATATCATTACTATTAATTGCCTCAGATTCATTTTCTAGCATTTAGTGACAAATTAAATAACACTAAATGAGCATATGTTGTTCAGTGTTTATGATTTTAGAGTCAGAAGGTGAGGTTCTTAACAATTTTTTAAATGCTGGGACAGTCAGAGATGAGGAGTTTGAAGTGATAAGCAGATTTTAATGTTTCCTAGTCCACATTATATTAATAGCCACATATAACGTATCTTTATAACTCCTCACTATCTATTTTTCTTTTTCTTTGTATACTTACTGATATGTCTTTTCCACTCGATTTCTTTTCTATGTCCTCCAAAGAGCAGAGACCTTTATTTGTTAGTTTTTAATTTGTTTTCTTTAAATTACTCTTCTACTTGTACACTCTCCATCTTCACATATATGAGTTTGAAATCCTTTTGTGCTTGGAAGGGTTCGCAGCTTTTCAAAATCACTCATACATCTACCACCATGTTTACTGTATATGTAAGCACAGATGCAGACATATACAAACATTCAAACACACTGTAATCATTTTGCATTTTAATGGGGGCAGATTCACTCTGAGTACCTCTCAAAACATTGTTCCAGCTCCGGCCAATCCAAGGCAACTGAGAAAATCAAGTTCTTAAAAAAAGTACAAATACATAGTATTTATGTAACAACATGATGAGCCAAGCCCTTCCAAGCTACTTGGAGAGTATAAAACACACATACTTATCACATCTAACAGTCTTCAGCCAAAAGTTTACACACTGCAAATAAGCTGTTATTAAAAGAGAAGCTATTATTAATCACAATTTGAATCATGAATGAAGTAGAGTTTACTTTGACCTAAAAACATCTTTAAAAAGGGATCTGTTTCATTTTGTATTGAAAACAGGTTGTTATTTCAGACATGCGTTTCCATCTCTGACTCAAGTTCTAAGGGCCATGGTATAAATGCTCAGGGCTCAGCTGAAGTATTCAATGTAATGTATTTCTCTCTTTGTGTGTTGCAGGTGGCAGGGATGAGCCTTCCAGCTATATATGTACCACATGTAAGCAACCCTTCCCCAGCGCCTGGTTTTTGCTCCAGCATGCCCAGAACACCCATGGCATTCGCATTTACCTGGAGTCTAACCCATCTAGCACAGCCCTCACCCCACGCATCACTATGCCTCCGCCCATGGGCAATGACTCAATCTCACATTCCCCGCTCACTAACTTTCTCGGGGACAACAATCCCTTCCACCTCCTGAGGATGACGGGTCCTCTGCTCCGGGAGCCTCCCCCAAGCTTTGTAGAGAGCCGCCTTCCAAACACACCTCCATTTGTCAGCCCGCCTCCCCGCCACCACCTGGACCCCCACCGGCTGGAACGCCTTAGTGCAGAGGAAATGGGCCTCATCTCCCAGCACCCCAGTGCCTTTGAGAGGGTGATGCGGCTAACGCCCATGGCCATGGAGTCTCAGTCCATGGACTTCTCCAGACGGTTACGTGAGTTGGCAGGGAACACCAACAGCACCACACCACCATTGTCACCCAGCAGGGCCAACCCTATGCACCGACTACTCAACCCAAACCCCTTTCAGCCTGGGCCAAAATCTCCCTTTCTGAGCACGCCTCCCTTACCACCGATGCCCCCAAACAGCACCACCCCACCCCAGACACAAAACAAGATCAAGTCCTGTGAGTTCTGTGGTAAGACCTTCAAGTTCCAGAGCAACTTGGTGGTGCATCGGCGCAGCCATACTGGAGAAAAACCTTACAAGTGCCAGCTGTGTGACCATGCCTGCTCTCAGGCAAGCAAGCTGAAGCGCCACATGAAGACCCACATGCACAAGGCTGGATCCCTTACAGGGCGTTCAGATGACGGGCTGTCTACCACAAGCTCCCCGGAGCCAGGCACCAGTGATGTCACGGGTGAGGGCATGAAGAATCGTGATGGGGACTTCCAGGGGGAAGGCAATGAGGAGGAGGAAGAGGAGGAAGAGGAAGAGGAACTTGAGAATGAGAGTCGACCAGAATCCAACTTCAGCATGGAGTCTGAGTTCTACAGGAATAGGGAGAATGGGTCTAAACCACCCTCAGAGGAGAAGTCATCACTCAACCTTGAGAAGATGGTAGAAGGTGGGGAGCTCAACTCCATACAGCAGTACAATAATTTGATAGTTGACAATCGTAAACGGATGGCCTTCTCCAAGAGGGGCTCAGATGGACAGCGGGACACAGGGGATGAGGACTCAGTGGCTGGAGAGATGGACCACCACCAGCAAGAGGAGAGGACCACCATTAATGGTCGGAACTGTGGCTCCAGTGACTCTTTTTCAGGCCTGTTCCCCCGTAAGCCCACTCCCATCACCAGCCCCAGCCTGTCCAACTCTTCTACTAAGAGGATCAAGATTGAGAAGGACTTAGATATTCCCCCAGCACCCCACATCCCCTCTGAGAATGTCTACTCCCAGTGGTTGGTGGGCTACGCTGCCTCACGCCACTTCATCAAAGACCCTTTCCTAGGTTTCACTGACTCCAGACAATCTCCCTTCGCTACCTCCTCTGAGCACTCATCAGAGAATGGTAGCCTGCGGTTCTCAACACCTCCAGGTGACCTACTGGATGGAGGGCTGTCAGGCCGCAGTGGTACTGCCAGTGGGGGCAGCACGCCTCATCTGGGCGGAGGCCCTGGCCCAGGCCGTCCTAGCTCCAAGGATGGCAGAAGGTGTGACACCTGTGAATTCTGCGGCAAGGTGTTCAAGAACTGTAGCAACCTGACGGTGCACCGGCGCAGTCACACTGGCGAAAGGCCCTACAAGTGTGAGCTTTGCAACTATGCCTGCGCCCAGAGCTCCAAGCTCACGCGCCACATGAAGACACATGGCCAGCTTGGTAAGGAGGTCTACCGCTGTGACATTTGCCAAATGCCCTTCAGCGTGTACAGCACTCTTGAAAAACATATGAAAAAGTGGCATGGAGAACATTTGATGACCAATGAGGTCAAAATTGAACAAGCAGAGAGAACCTAGAGCAGGTTCCTTATTTCTATACTCTGCGCCACACTTTGACTTAAAAATTAAAACAAAATGGGGCCACTGGATACTCTTTTTCTGAAATATTAATTTTGGGTTAATTTGTGTTTTTCCCCAAGAAACTGCCAACTGAGAAAATAGTAAAAACAGAGATCTTAACACCAATTGAAGCTGTCTAAACTGCCTCATTTGGTGTTACCTTTTTAAACAATCAGTCAGTTGAGTTATAACATATGTGGAGCCTTTAACTGTGCAATAATTTCTGTATTTATTGGATTTTGTATTTTGGCATGTGCAGGTACATTTTTATTTAGGCATTTTTAAAAAAAAAATTGTTTTACTTTGACTTTGCGTTACTGTTTTTTAAAAACCCACATGATATCCTGAGAGTTTTTTTAGAAGAAAAAAGTTTCAATTAAACTTTTTTGGCCGCTACATGTAGGAAATTGTATATTAAGCTTAATATGTGAAATTTCATGAAGAGAAGCTAATTTCAGTCTTCATTGAAGTGGCGTTAACTGAGAATGCTAGAATTAGTTTATTTTGTGTGATGATGACACGCGGACAACAATCCTTTGGCATTGTAGCATAAACTGTCAATATAATTGGATATGTAGCACTGAGTTTCATATTTGACAGTTAATGTAAAATCAAAGATGTTTCCTCCTGAGAACACCATAACCAGCCAGAAGAAACAAATTCTAGATAAGGCAGCTGCTGACTGGTATTTGTTACCAAGGCCTGACAACGCTACGACAACCATTCCTCGTTTCTTCTGCTTTACACACCCCAATCCACATACTACCATTTTAGCTACATTTATACATCCGTGTATTATATGTTGCATGAAGCCATATGAGCTAGGCTATATTATTTGTTTGGAGTAAACTGAGCATGAAGCCATGCAAGATAGGAATACATAGAGAGAGATGGAAGAACAAGACATTAGAGTGAGCACAGGGACATCTCAGGGTGAGCTATACTATTTATCTTTATTTATCCATTCATTTCTATGTTCAAGAGGCATTTTCATTTCATCACATTGAAATCATTAGGGCCAGTTCTGTCATCTTACTTTCCTGCCCCTATCTGGCTACTGTTCAAGCTTTATCCTCATTACAATTATATTTGAAGCCAGAGCTTCTAATTATAACGCAAATTAGTTAAGAGAGGGTTACATATATGTGCAAAAATGGCAAATGGCACCACCTTAAATGGATATCTCCAGAAAATTTATGTCTCACATCTTAATGTCAAAATTTATATAAAAAAAAGAAATCAACAGCCCTATGCATTTTTGTGATAAAATATATTACAATTTGTTGAAATTACATTAGTAGAAATTTTTTGAATTGTATTGTTATAATGATTCTATAATTGTATAATCTGATTAATGAAGTCACCTCTCCAAGAATAAGGATCCTTCAAAGTTTCAGTGATACTTGTGGGACACTTTTGTGTAGAAGAGGAAGATATGTAAGTCTGTTCTGAAATAGTAAGACTAATATTAAGATAAACTTCACCAGCTTGCTCCATGCTTTTTTTGTAATTTTAAATATCATAACCCCAGTTTTCATTCATAGTGGCAATTTTTAATTTTTAAATCAGATCAGATTTAATGTTGTCAGCAAACAAATTCAGAGCTCTTAACAACAGACCCGCACTTTATGATTTTCTGTCCAACACACACAGAAAGCTGGACAGATAAGGTACTAAAGGGTCTAGAGCTTGGGATTTCCTGAGACTGAAGTGCCCAGGGTTGATAGGCTTGGCTTTCCCAATGCTGGCACTATAAAATAAGAATTAAAAAAATTATCTGTGACAGTTTTTGTACTGCCATTCAATTTGACATGAGTGTGCCTTGAATAATGATCTTCCTGTTTATTGTTTCAGACAAATGCAACAGTTTTTATGACGTATCAATTTGAACAACGACTTAAATTTTGTTAACTTTAACATGTAATTTGACATTTAAAAAGAATTATTTCAAATGAATAATACAAATGAAACAAAACCGGTGTGTCAGTGTGTGTATATATGTAGGCCTATTTACATATAAAGACACACACACACACACACACACACACACACACACACACACACACATATATATAAAATATATAATATAAATTCAGAAGGGCACCTGTCCCTCAATAGAAAATTCTAGGAGTGAATTAAAACCATACAAAAAGTAAAAGAGGAGACTGGACAGATATCAGGAACTGCAGAAATTAAAAAAAAAAAAAGAATTTAGTGCACTCTGTCTTTAAATAAGTTTACAGTATTGAAACAAGTACAAGGGTACAATAATATTTGTGTGTATGTGTGTTTTGAACAAAGAAGTATTTTTTTTCGGGTTTGCTTCTCAAGTTTCTCTGAATGCCATAGTGGCAATGTGTACATTGTTTTTCTTTTTCTTTCTTTTTCTTTATCCTTTTTTTGGTGACGGGGTTTTAGTATATATATAAATATATATGAATATATATTACATTTCTCTTGTTTACTGTAAAAGTATACCAGTATTTGTAATATTGGAGAATGCTTGGGCATTTTACAAAAATAGAAAAAAGATTGTTTTTTATTTTTTATTTTGCAGTCGAATTTAAATTGTGGGTCTCTTAAACTGTTTTTGTCACTGTAACTGTAAAAGTCTTAAGTTTAGTAACTTTTATTCTGCCTTGGGTGTAATAAAATAAAAAAATAAATGAATTAAAAATGACTGAGCTGTAACACACTTCAATTTGGTGCGGGAGTTTGGGGTGTGGGTGGGAGATCCATTACCAGATGGAGGTTTTCTTCCTTGGAGACGATTTAACATTGGTTCTGCTTTTCAGGAAATTCACAATGAGAATCCTGACTTGTATCTATTTTTCTTCTTCTGGAATGAATTATTCTTCATAGATGGTTTTAAATACATGTGTAGGCACTTGCTGTCTTTCCTAAGGAGCTTGTCTTTTTTAACTTGTAGGATATGTGCAACCTTTGTGAATAGGGTACTTTGAGTATCTTGGAACGTCTTGCTCTTATATTTGGTGAAGGGGAGGGTGACTTCATTGCAGTGACAAGATACAACTTACAAGCTGCCACAATTCATTCCTGTCACTGGGCAGGATTAAAAGAACCTGATGAATTTGTACTGTTGTAATTAATCATATTGTACAGTTGGGGATCAAAAAAGGTTGTTTGATGGCCTTTCAGTGACAAAAACACAAATCAATGTTTTGTTTACGGCACCGTTGGTTGTATATAATTTTCTATGGCTACACTGTTATCTTTTTGTTCAATTCATTGGTTATTTCTATCTGGCACTGGCAGTAAATACCTGTGTTTAGTGGGGTGGGGGTGGGGAGTCTTCGGTTTGACCTTTGTGACCTCCATGTCAGTTTTTAGGCACATGCCTTCCCCCACTGATATTTCTCAGCATGAGAACAGAGCACAAATACAAGCTGTTACAATTCTCCATCCTTTGCCTGTTTGTCTCATTTTGTTCTTTGAGCTGATCTGACAGAAAGGAACCATGAAAAAGCACAAGACAACACAAATATATTTTTTTTCATTCACATGGTTTTATACAGAACACAGACAACCAAAACTACATATCATCTACCATCACATTTTCTGCTGCAGAAACTTAACACAAAACTCACCATCATATGAACATCAGCCAGTCAATGCAGTGCTGAAGTGATGAAGATAAAAACAACCTGACTTTTCACTCCTTTAATGCTGTTTACACTTTCAGCAAATGTGTGGAGATTAAATAAAACCCTGAAAGCTACTGACTTTCCCATCAGCAGCACCTCTCTGAAAGAAGCATAAACTAAAGCAGTAAAGTCGTGTTTCATATTCTTATGCTTTTCCGAATGCAGCAGACTTTTAATTTCAGATGCTTTACCTCATGCTTTGTTGTTCCCTCTTTTTATTGGCTCTCCCTCAAGGTCCTTCCAATCAGAATGTAAAAAAACTCTGTATATATGGCTAATTTGAAAAACTCAGTTTATTTTTTAATTGTTTTGATTATTTCAAACCACATACAGTACACCACAGCACATCAAAAATTAACAGTGCAGTGTTATTGACTCCACACACACTTTGCAGTGGAGTCACTATCATGATACCTCTATGTGCGTATTGTATCTTTTAACTATATTTGAAACTTTTCTAACCTCATGGTTTATCAGATAGTATTGACCTGTTTATACAGTAAACTTCATCACGTCATCACTTACTGTTATCCTCTTAATAACTATACATTGCATTATTAACAACATACATTTCTACATAAATTAAAGCTATATCTGAATTCCTTTAGAGTGTCTGCAATTAAAAGGGAAGACTTCAGTGAAAACACTTCCAACACTATATTTATCAGGCTATGTACATAAACCACAGCAGGTTAACACAATTGGTTCTATTTTCCCAAATTGGGACGGATGAAAAAACAAGTAGACAGCAGCAGCAATTTTTTTTTTTCTTTTTTTTTGCAAATCTGGGTACAACATGCACTGGCGCAAACCAGGTGCAACAAGGCACAGCTTAGTGAAAGTGGAGGAGAGGCTGAATACGTTATTAGAAGGAGGAATATAGAACCAGCAGGTGGAGTCAGGGTGAGTTACAGTAAGGACCAGTCACATGCGGTCCTCTTATCTAACTTTAAATGGAAAAACCTCTGCTTGTCTGTTTGTGCATCCATCTTTCTTTCTATCTGTCTGTCCTTTGACCTTTTCGACAACTGCTCATGCGAACAACTTCAAACTTCAAGCGTATAATTGTGTATAGTTGAGGACCCAAGGAGGTGTGATGTTGACTGTTGACTTTCAAGTTTTTCAATAGTGTTTTTTGAGAAAAAATCAAAACAACCAAACCAACATTAAATGACGGTCAGTTAGGGCTGGGTCTTCTCATCCACACAACTGCCATCAATGATCATAAAGACGGTGCATCGCAAAGATTTCTGTGCCTGGTCAAAGCATGGATTCAAAACAAGCTGCAGATAAAACACCCTGCATATGATGTTCTATAGCGTGGGAAAATTTTAGACGAAGTAACAAGCTTTGCAAATTGAAAATAGCTTATCACAGCAGTACAATGGCGAAAGCATTCTGGATCTCTTTATTACTTTTTATCCCCAAGTATGCTGTATTAAGATCATCAACAGGCCTATTTATCCGATTGATTTCAGGTTGTGATAAATGAGAGATAAATCCTCCATATACTTGATAACTTAGTTCACCAAGGTTCTGTGCCTGGACCAATTTTATTCACCCTTTATATGTTTTCCTATGGGAATATTATTAGGAATACAACTTCCATTGTTATGCAGATGACACTGAACTGGACTTGTCAATGAAGCCTGCTGAAACCAATCATTTATTTAAAAAAAGAGATCACATTTCTCCTATGTTAGCTTCTCTGCATTGGCTCCCTGTAAAATCCAGAATACAATTCAAAATCCTCCTCCTCACCTACAAAGCCCTTAATGGCCAGACACCATCCTATCTTAAAGAGCTCATAGTACCTTCCTACCCCAGTAGAACACTTCGCTCCCAGAATGCAGGACTACTAGTGGTTCCTAGAGTCTCCACGAGCAGAATAGGAGGCAGAGCTTTCAGTTATCAGGCTCCTCTGCTGTGGAACCATCCTCCAGTTGGTGACCATGAGCCAGACACCCTCTCCACATTTAACAGTAGGCTTAAAACCTTCCTTACTGATAAAACTTATATTTAAGGTTGGTTCAGGTTTGTCTTGAACCACCCCTAGTTATGTTGCTATAGGCCTAGACTGTGGGGGACATTCTATGATGCACCAGGCTCCTCTGCGTCTCCTTCTCCATACTTACATATTCATATCCTAGTAAAACTTCTTACTACCTGGGCTTTTTCGCTGTCTCATAGTTTTCTGTGCTTTCTCATCTCCCTCCTCTCTCCCCCTGTCACTGTCTGCAGGTATTTCTTCCTCCAGAGATGAAGAGTGTGGATCTGTGACTTCGAACCACCTACTGCCACCATGATCCTGCTCAATATGCACTGCTTCAATTAATATTAGAATTTTTATCTTTAATCTGATGATGATGATGGTGATGACGTTGTTGACGATGATTATGATGATGTTGTTGATGATGATGATGATGATTATTATTATTATTATTATCATTATTATTAGTAGTAGTAGTAGTAGTAGTAGTAGTAGTAGTAGTAGTAGTAGTAATACTAGTAGTAGTCTTATTACTACCCCAGTTATTATAATTGTTATATTTATTATTGGAATTATATTTATACATCTTTATGTGGAATGTGCATTGTGCTATGCACTCTTTCCTCTCGCCCCTGCCCCCTTTCTTCCTCTCTATCCCTTTCTCCCCCTCTCCCCTTCTCTCTCAACCCAGTTGGTCAGGGCAGACCACCATCCACCATGAGTCAGGTTGTGTTCAAGGTTTCTACCAATTAAAAGGGGGCTATTTCCTTCCAGTGTAGCTAAGTGCTTGCTATTGGTTTCTGTAATATCACTATAAAGACAATGGTCGAGAACTGCTCTATATCAAGTGCCCTCAGATAGCCTCTGTTATGATTTGGTGCTATTTAAACAAAATTGAATTGTATTGAAATGAACAAGTAATTTATGCAGTCCTGCAGTTATGTTAACGTAGTTTTACACAATGCATCATCTAAGGTTGTTATTCAGCCTTTGCATTTTCTGTTTCCTTTGACAGCCATGTATGAGTTTCAGATATTTTCCTATGCCAGTGTTTTTCTTAATTGCATATTTACTCCAGTGATTAAATAAATACACATCATATCTATTTTAAGTAACAAATCTTCAGTAAAAGTACTGATTCTACTCTTCGGGGAGGGGGTTACAATGGCATACAGTGATTAAATTAATCAACACTCACTTGCCAATTTATTAAGAACACCTAGATAAAATGTTTAATTATACAGTAGCCCCTAATGAGGATTATGATATTCTGTTTTTACTGCATCTGTTTAAGAGGATCTGGATTTATTTTAATGGTCATTTTGGAGGCTTGTTGGTGATCCTAATATTGTGTGAACCTCGATTCATGTAAATGGCATGGAGGAAGTATTTATAGGTAATAACAGAAAACAGATAAATTCAGATTGAGTTTTGCTGGTCCAGGAAGGATGCAGGTTTGCAACTGGGCCTGTGAAGAATTCTGCCCTGAGATTAAAAAAAAAAAAACTAAACTAAACTTTCTCAATAGCATGTTTTATTTGTTTGTGGCATATATGACAGATAACTTGGTGTTGTTACTGTTTATTGGATAAGCTTCTATGAGTATAAGCCACAACTGCAAATATTTATTGATATGATTGGAAGGGGCTGAACAAAAAACTCCCTGCAATAAAGCTTTTCACATAAGATAAAACACATTATGACTTGGACTTCAGACTGTTGCTTTTAATCAAAATTTCCCAACAGATCTTAAAGATCTCAGGACTGATCAAGAGGAAAGCAGTGTTACTGTTGATGATTTACTGTTAAACTTTGAATTTTTCCAAGTCACAAAACCCTTGAAGAGTTGTGAGACTGTTCTAACCTGGTAATATCAATTATATCAATAATATCAATTGTTATACTAACAAAGAGATGTAAGCCAATAATAAGACTAATAATACTTATTGGTGTAATAATGTTATTAATAATAACATTAGCAATAATAGCAGCAATGAATTAAAAAAGATTTAAAAAATGACAATGATAATAATAGCAATAATGCTTATGATGATTGTTGAGTAGTAACTGCAGATCTGGAGTCCGCCAGAAGCTTCGGCCTATAGCAGGATAACTAAGGAATGGTTCAGTACTCACCTGAACCAGCCCTAACTATAAGCTTTATCATGGAGGAATGTTTTATGTCATGTCTTAAGTGTAGAGAGGGTGTCTGCCTCCAAAAAAAACAGTGACACCTGGTTCCACAAGAGAGGAGTCTGTTAGCTTATTCTATTCTTGGATACTATAGGAACCAAAAGTAAGCCTGCTTTTTTGACAGTGAAATGTTCTATTGGGATACTAGGGAACCATGAGGTCTCTAAGATACGATGGAGCTTGGTCATTAAAGGCTTTGTACATTAGGGGAAGCATTTAGAATTCTATTTTGGATTTCATAGGGAGTGTTTAAAGAAGCTAAAGTCAGAAAAAAATATGATCTATTTTTCTAGTTCCTGTCAGTACTCACGTTGCAGCATTTTGGTTCAGTTAGAGGCTTTTCATAGAGTTACTGAGACACCCTGATGATAAGAACTGGTCAAAAATAACCAAGCTAATGCCTTCTTCTGAGGTGTTAAGGGCAATGTGAATAACCCCTGTGTTGTCTGAGTTTAGAAGTAAAAAAAAATTACTGGTCATACAGAGTTTTATGCCTTTAAGACATGCTGGACCTGTTTAGTTTTATCTGGCTTCCTAGATAAGTACAGCTGGGTGTCATCTGCATAGCAATGGAAATTTAATTTGTACCTCCTTATAATAATGCCTAAAGGAGGCATATATAGGGTGAAAAATATCATCCCTTGTGCATGTGGAACTCCATGACTAATTTTTGTGTGCGTGAAAGAGTCATTGTTAGCACACAGAAATGTTCCAGTCTGTAATAAAAACTTTTTGTTGATGGTGTCAAATGGAGCACTAAGATCTAGCAAAAGATATGTCCATTGTCAGAAGCCATTAGAAAATCATATATAACTTTCAACAGTTCTATTTCTCTGCTATGATGCAATGATTGAAATCCTTCAAACATAACTATGCTATGTCCTATGCAAAAAATACATTAATGAAATCCTGTGCCAACAACAACAACAAAAGGACATGCTGGCTCCAGGTTACAGAGGAGGCCCAGAGGAACACAAGCCAGCATCAGTAACAGGCTGAGGAACAGGCCACGCTGTCCACCACAGCTTATTATCCTGTTAACCATCATCCAGTCCCTGAAAAACAATCTTGTTGGCCTAAGGGCAAGGATCAAATACCAGAGAGATATATTGGACTATAATAAAACCTGCCTTATTGAGCCATGGCTCATCCCTATGATACCAGACCACTCCCGTCAACCAGTAATCTCTCACTTCTTTGCATGGGTAGAGAAGGAGTTTCTGGCAAGCTTAGGGGAGGTTGAGTATGCTTGATGTTTTATCAACAGCTGGTGCAATTGCAGGAACATAGTTCTTCTCAAAAATTCCTGGTTGCCCAACATGAAGCACCTGCCAATCAAATGTTGCCCACTCTACCTCTTTCAGGAGTTGCTTTGTTTGAGCTACTTGACACCCTGATTAGCTAACCAGGCTAACCACTGGGATGAAGCCCTCATCCTGTCTGGGGAGTTTAATGGTGCAACTCTAAAGAAGGTGTGGCAAGACCTTCAGGAGCATAACACATGCCCAACAGGGGAGAGAGGACGCTGGATCAATGCTATACACCCTTCAAGAATGCCTACAAAGCAAAATCTCTCCCCCCATTTGGCCAATCAGACCATGTGGCCATCATCCTCATGCAAAAAATTAAGGCTGAAGCATGTAGCCCAGGCATGAAAAGGGAGGTGACATGATGGACTGAGCGATCAGAGGCTCTGGAATACATAGACAGGGACATATTCTGGTCCAGCTCTGGTGAAGACAGTGACTACAGGGAAAGTGATGGACGACACTGTGGAGAAAGTTAGGATCAGAACTTTTCCCAACCAGAATCCATGTGTGGTTAAAACCATCTACAATATTCCGAAGTCCTGCACCATCACCCACAACACAGGGCTTGCAACTTGGACTATGGATGAACACAAGGCTGCCTCATACAACCAGTAAAAGAGGCTAAACAATGCTATGGCAGAGAGCTGGAGCTACAGCAGTCTGGCTCCAGTGGAATGTAGCACGGACTATAGAGCACTACAGACTATAAAGCGACACCCTCATCTATAGAGAATATTGACATATATTGACTCTCTCACCATGAACTGAACACCTTTTTTGTGTGATTTTTGGCAAACTGCCAAAAACAGATCCCCTAGAGGAGAATGTGTCACCATGAAAGAGCACAAAGTGAGAGACATTCAGGAGAGTGAACACCAGGAAGGCAGCAGAACCAGATAGTATTACTGGATGTGCCCCTAAAGCCTTTTCTGATCAACTAGCACCTGTGATCATGGTGCATTATTTGCACTTGTTTTAAGCAGTGAACCATAATCACTATCCAGCTGTCTAAATGAATATTGCCCAGTATTCCTGACCACTGTGGTGATGACGTGCTTTGAGGGGCTGATCGAAAGGCTTCATCACAGCCTCCTTACATGTGACCAACAGATCCACAGATGACACCATAGCCTAAATGCTCCACACAACCCAGCCGACAAGGACAAGAGGAGGGGAAATTATGCTAGTATGCTGCTCATTGATTATAGTTTGGCATTTAACAAAATAATCTACTCCAAACCAGTTACTAAACTGAGAGACCAATGGCCACAATCCTCCCTGTGCAGATTGGTCATCAGACCACAGGTGGTATAACCTGGTCCAATCGTGTGTCATCCCCACCATCACTGCTGGAGCCTTCCCCAAGGTTGCATTCTGAGCCCCTTGCTTTACTCCCTGAATACATAATACTGCATGGCCACGTGGGACTCCATCACCATTGTCAAGTTTGCTGACAACATAGCAGTGGTTGGCCTCATCTCCAAAAATAATGAGAAGGCCTGGTGCAGGTTATTCACATTCTATTCAACATTTTAAGCAAGATTGGTGTATTAGTGTATTACTTTTTTCACAGCTTTATGGTGAAAAAAGGAAGGGGGCACCATAAAAATGTTTCAGCATCCCAACAGATTTGAGCTCTCAGATAACTTTAACCAAAATCTCAGACCTTAATTAGCTTGTTAGGGCTATGGCTTTTTCACAATCATCATTAGGAAAGACCAAGTGATGCAAATTTCAAAGCTTTATAATACTCTGAGTCCTCAAAACCTCACCCAACAATAAGCAGCCCCTGGCTCCTCTAATAAGCTGCCTAGCACTCTAAAGAAATAAAATAACTGAAGCCCAAAAAGTAGGAGAAGGATATCAGAAGATAGAAAACATTTTCAGGTAGCCATTTCCTCAGTTGATAATGTAATAAAGAAATGTCAGCTGCTCATAGGATTACTAGAAAGGTAAACCAAAACCCCCATGTGGATCCAAAAGACTTTGAAGAAGATTTACTAGACTCTGGAGTGGTGGTGGACTCCTCTACTATACAGCGACATTTGTACAAATATAACCTTCATGCAAGAGTTATCTGAAAAAAAAGAAAAAAAACCAAAACCTTTACTGCATCCATACCACAAAATTCAGCATCAGAAGTTTGCAAAAGAACATCTAAACAATCTTGATGCATTTTGGAAATAAGTCCTGTGGAGTGATGTAGTTAAAATAGAACTTTTTGGCTGCAGGGAGCAATAGTATATTTGGAGAGAAAAGGGTGCAGCATATCATGAAGAGAATACCTCTCCAACTTTTAATCATGGGGGTGGAATGATCATGCTCCGGGCTTGTTTTTCAGTAAGTGGCACAGGGAACATTTCACCAGTAGAGGGAAGAGCTGACTCAGTTAAATACCATCAAATTCAGGGAGCAAATCACTTCAGCCTTCAAAAAGCTGAAGATGAATGGAGAATAGCTCCTGTAACAGGATAATGATCCTAAGTGCACATCAGAATCTGGGATGGACTACCTAAAGAGATGGAAGCTGACGTTTTGCCATGGCCCTCCAACCTAAACATCATCAAAAATGTGTGGAAAGACCTCAAAGGAACAGTGTATTCAAGATGGCCAAACAAGCTCATGGAACTAGAAACTATTTGCAAGCATGACTAGGCAAAAATTCCCCAAATAAGAATTGAAATACTCTTAGCTGGCTACAAAAAGTGTTTACTATCTGTGATACCTGCCAAAAGAAATGTTACTGAGCACTGACCATGCAGGGTACCAAAACCTTTGTTTAAGGCCCTTTCCTTTTTTGTGTAATGTTGAATCTGTAAAAGAAAGAAATGTGTCATCTTTAACTTATTGCCCATGCTCTCATCTTTTAATTGCTTCGCTAGTCTGAATAATAGAAATTTTGACAATGGGTCAAAAGCAGCAGAGGAACGACCACCCACTCAAGATCAACCTGAAATTAAGATCTTTATTTCCCCACACAGCATTATCTGATGGACACCTACTGTAATGGAATTTATTTCCCAAATGCTGTGTAGTCCATGATTGTAAACTCAAATTTAAAAAAAATGGTCAGACAATGGAGGGTTTTGAGGAAATATTATTAATTGTTCCTTTTTATGTGATATGTCACAACAAGATTGTGTTTTGATTAAAAGAGAGTAGTTTCATTTACATTTAGAGGTAAACCAGTTGAGTCTAGTAGTGAATTAAATACAGAACTAAGGCTGTTGCTGTCAACATCTACATGACTTTTGAAATCACCCATTACAATTACTTTACCTTTAGTAAGCACTAACTCAGATAAAAACTCTTAGGGGAAGGTGGACAATATACAGTAACTAGTAGAACCAGTAGTAAAGTTTAGGTCTAGGGGACATTAATAAACTGGATTGGAAAAGTGCTGCTGCCCCTCCTCCTTGACTTGTGCTCCAAGGAATGTGAGACTCAATATGAGTTAAGTCAAAGTATACATATTTTACAGTATATACAAATATATGAATACTATATATGTATAAAAATGCATATGTATACTAAAAATATGTATATAGATTTTAATTTCAATTTACTTTGACTGTCTATACTTAAATCTGTCAGGGACATTTGAAGCAGTCCAGTTTTTCAGAAGTTTCAAAAGTTTAAAAAATATAGGAGTAGGAACTACACTGTGATGCAATCTGTTACAATACCCTTTTTTACATATAGTGTAATAATAATGTAATTCCTTTTGTGCATCTATAATAAAATCAAAAACTCAAAAAAAATCAATGTTTTTATTATAGTCTTAACAATGTACAGTAAAATTCAACAGGTTATAATTAAAAGATATCCTTTTAATGATTACAATTTTCAGTACAGTCACTAACAGGATACCTTTATACATACACTTTAAGGGTATTTGATTTCCTTTTGGTATATAAAATTACACCTAAAAACTGCAGTAAAATTACTAATCCTACATTTATCAGGTAGTTATGATGAGGAAATTAAACTTCAGCACATCAGAACTTCCTGTTATCTTGTTAATGGCGATAATTAAGTATGAAACTTTAAGTTAAACAAAGCAGAAAAAAAAATGTCTAATCCTCAAGTTTATTCAACTAATTTAGAATCTATATGAACACAATTATCATCCACCATAGCTGTCTTGTCTTGTTCTCTGTTCTGATTGACATCTCTCGTCAATAATTGTGCTGCACTTTAAGGATGGCACTGCTACTTTTTAAAATGTTGGAACTTGCCATCAATAAGTGGGGCTCAATATTTTTCAAAGACGATAATGAATAAATAACAAGTTGTGAAAATTGAATCTGATTCTGAGTAAATAGAGGAAATCTCTGGTCACCTGACATGTAGTAATTCTACTAAAGGCAACACATAACAGAGAGGTGGAGATAATTTATTATTTTTGTAACCCAAGCCCTGCCCTCCTATGATTATTTAATGATGCATGACAGCATTTACAATGAAAATACAAAAATCTATATTGATGAGAGTGCTGTCTCTCAGAAATCGTTCTATACATCACTGAATTCCAACATCCTCTTAAGAGAGACTACACATACATGCAAATCAGCTTTCTAAAATAAGGTCACTAACTCTCTCATCACCTGCTTCACATTTTAGATTTTTCCCTCTGATTTTGATTTAATTTCATCTTTTCATTTTAACAGCAGCGAAAGAGAAAAAAAGAAATCTAGACCCACAATTAGTCTGAGGGAGGCAGGAGTACGGAGTCGGATGGACCAGGGCGAGTTCTGATTTGGCTTGAGTTTCAAGGCAAATGGGTAATTAAGGCTTTTCCCTGGTTGGCCTGCACTTTGAAGTCCCCTACAGGGGGGATTATCCCAGCCAAGAGAAAGAAAGTGAGAGCGAAGTAATGAGACCCAATAAGAGAGGGAGAAACTGAGAAAGCAGGGAGGGAAGCCGCGCTGAAAAGACAGATTAAAAATCACATTCACATTCATTTTAAAGTAGCAGAAATGATGAATCACAGATGGATTTGTATTGCTGGTAAAACAACACCCCAAACAAATCTCTGAGGATCAAAATATGTCAAATAGCAATAAAATTAATATGAGAGCTAATACGAATAATCCACCACTTCATAACTTGATCAACAAAAAATTTAAAATACCTTTTTAATAATGAATTAATCATTTTAGCTGTATTTTAATCAAAACTCCCTTGGCTACAGCTTGAGTTTTTGTTTTTTTTTTCCCCCCAAATGTGAATGTTTTCTTAGACTTCCATAATCATCAGCTTGATATCTTTGGGCTACTGGTTGAGATATCTTCAGATGTTATCTTCAAAACAGAGATTTGAAGACATTACCTTAGACTCTGTGATGAAACAGAAGCTGTGATGTACAGTTATCACTACTGTCATTCTATAGACCACTTTACTCATATATCATGTATATTAGATAACTGCAGCTCTAGTTTACTTCCTTTTGGATCCCAGTATTGTTCAGTATCGTGGTATCACAAAAAGTGTCTGTATTTGATGACAGAATTGCAATCTTATGTAAGCAATATAACTTGGTTTACATGATTCAATGGGTCACTCCAGAGTGCTACAGCTGAACTGCATTATGACAGGACGAGGATGTTCCTCTCTCTGCCACCACTTCTCATTATTAGGCCTGCAACCTGCTTTTACTTCCACTGCCTTAAAATTGTGTGTGTGTGTGTGTGTGTGGGTGTGTGTGTGTGTGTGTGTGTGTGTGTGTGTGCGCGCACTTGACAAAGAGAGAGAGAGAGGGAGGGAGGGGTTTGGATTAAATCAGAGAGACACCTCTTGTTATTCAGAGGTATGGAATTATTTCCATACCCTGACTGGCTGTCAGCATTTGCTGCGCCTCCTCCCCTCCTCATTAAAAAAGCAACTTCAAATGACTTAAGCCGCTGGTCGTCAGCACCAAAGCCACACTGTTGACAGGTACAGTAGGGTCTTAAGTCTTCAAGATCAACGCTGCTATTCTCCCTGACAAAATTCCCCCCGCAGGGCTCCTCCCTGACTAGATGGCAAGGGAATGGAGGTGGGGCGTGTGGAGGAGAAAGAGAGAAGGGGTCAGATGACTAGATGTCATAATTTCAGGATGTAAAGCTAGGAGGGAAGGGATGGAAGTGCTGGGGCCCGGCTTTTTTAATTATGGCAGAAGTTTCATGGCCAGTCAGGGAGGAGTCCTTCAATGTGGCTCTTAATTATCAACATTATCATTTACTAACCAACTCCCTGTCCATTTGTTTGGCATGCCTGTTTCATGGCTCTTTCCAAGAAGCGGCTATTACAGTCCTTGGTCATTGCCTCTTCCACCATAAATTTCCTCTGGCAAAAGAATCTTTATCAGACTCATTTTGCTAAATTTGATCCTTGAGTGCAGCACTGCACATGAATAAGGGATATAAGAGGGACTGTCTCCCCTTCAGATCCTAAATAAAGGACTACAAGGTAATGGATTGTTAGCTAAATGCTTAATACATGTGGTGACTTGATTCAACATGTTGATAGAGATCCTTTGTTTCCCTTTGTATCTGCATATTGTTCCACCGCAAAACCTCCTATTTCTGTTTCAGAAATAAATACATATTTTGACAAAGAAGAATCTATTGATTTCTTTTAACTCACCATCACAGCCAATTAGACAATTACACAGGTATACTCTGTAATTATTTGAATGAATCAAATCTTTCATATGTAGGAGAAACAAACTAAATAATAAAGGAAAGCTAAATGTGATTGTCCTCTGCCCTTCAACAAGGGGCACTTTATGTGTTTTATTCTCTTTTCAATACAAGCGAAGTGACAAGCAGGGTGCCTTCTCTAAAAAGCGACAGAGAGAAAGAGGGAGATAGAAGAATGTAGTGCGTTAGTAGTGGAAGTACTGAAGGCGCCGTATAAGAGGTGCATGCCGCGTCTTTTTGATATTCAGATTTGCCTGCCTACACACGGCATTATGACACATTTGGATGATCGCATTGTAGGATTAACGGGCCTGCCTTGTCATTTTCAACAACAATGCCACGATTTAGGGATGCTATTTCTCACATGGCGCTCCGCATTAACGCCTGGCCCAAAGATTTACATAAATCTTTGTCTTAAGATGAAAGCGGAGTGGGGCTTGAGACAATGAAGTTAAGCTTTGGAAATAGGAGGGAGAAGAGAGGAAAGAGAGCCGTCACCGGGCGTTGGTGGTAGAGGGATGAAGAGATGGAAGAAAGAGGAGGGAGGGAGGGGGGAAAGTTTGAGGATAAATCAACCAGTAGTCATGCTGATTTGTAGAAATGCTGTTCCCCCTCCCTTTGTGCTGGCGTCCATATGGTAGAAATAATTGAAAATAGATGTGAATAGGGAAGGAGGAGGGAAATTTGCATTTCTGTATCTAAGAGGAGTTTTGGTGTTAGTGTTGGTGGTGGTGGTATTGGAGGTGGTGGGTAGGTAGGTGAGTGGGTGGGATGGGGGGGGCGCAATTGTAGGTGAAGGTGATGAATGCAATGAAAGGCTTCCTCTTCATTGTGGAAATGCTGCCTCTCTAACCCCCCCCCCCCCCCCACCTCCTCTTTACCTCTGTCCTCTAATCTCTTGGCCTGCAGCAGTCAATGGAAAAAGTGCCCTAGATTGTTGTGTTTCCCCAATCGCCTTGATTGGATTCATCCTGGCTGATTGTCAGTCTGTTACGTTGAAGCCAACGAGAGACAAGTGATACAGTAGGATCAGATAGAACTGACCTCTGAAGGCATTTTTTTTTATTTTTTACTCTGAATTAGTGAGGAGGTTACAGGGGAAAACTGACTAAAGGCCAAGAGAGACAGTGAATGTAGCTAAGAATTTGATCAGTAAAATATAATGGACACCCTGACAACCAATGTATTGTAGGTTCAACAAAGGAACAGAATAAAACCTTGTTTGAATAAATGTTCACAGGTAGATGCACAGCAGTTCACTTGAATACAAAAACCTAAAAAAAATCATAATATTGTAACTACACATCATTTCTCTCATCCACAAAACCGCTCCACTTCCCCACTGCAACCCCACCAAATGTATTCTTTAAGATAATTTACAGACATGGGTATCTAATGGTCCCCGCCATGAGCAAGCTCTTGGCAGCAGTAGAGAGGAAAAACTACCTTTCAACAGGAAGAACATATCTGAAAAAACCGGGCTGATCGGGCTGCAGTGGATGGAGGGGAGAGAATGGGGGGGGCAGCTGTATATACTTTTGTATTCAAGCACCGTTAGACTGGTTGTTAAATTGATAAAAATAATACATATAGTGATACATATAGGTTTGATTATCTCTGGTGTTTATATGGTGTTACACACACAAACACGCACACACACACACACACTCACGGGCACACACACAAACACACACACACGCACACACAAACACACACACACACACTCACACACACACACTCACGTGCACACACACAAACACACACACAAACACACCTGTCACCCTTTTCTCATACTGGCTGTCTCTTTTAGATAGCTTCTTTCTGAAATACGTCATTATTATATTCTCACTCTTCCTCTGTCTCTGCTAATCTCCTAATCTCTCTCACCCATCTCCATCTTTCCTGCCTCAGTCCCACAATAGGAGATATCTTCTCCCTCTAAAGTGAGGAGGTTATTTACATCAGGAGGGGTTGGGAGGTCGGGGGGTGTCGACAACAGCAACTGGACACAAGGTTTCTCAGATAACAACGAGAGGGGGAGAGGAAGCTGAAAAGGGTAAAAGTTGCTGTTTGCAGGACTTGTCTGTTTGGTCACCTCCATTTGTTGTCCCTTCTAATGTTCACTTGCTTGTCCTTTCTACTAATTTCTTCTTTTTCAGTCTTTTCTCCTCCTCCCAACCTACTTTTCCACTTTCCTTAACTTTCTTTAGATTTCTACCTTCTTTCCATTTCCATTCTGTTCCATCTGCTTTATTTTAATTTCATTACCTCTCCATCTCTTTTCTCCTTTTACTTTCTGTCATGACCTCTCACATTCTATCCCATCTCATCTGCTCTCCTTTTTCTCCTCTCCTCTCCATTCCCTTCCTTTCCAATGTCCCCTCTCATCTCCTTTCTGCTCCTTTCAATTCTTTTCCTTTACTCTTGTCTCCTTTCGTTTCATTTCCTCATCTTTTTCCTTTTCTTTACTTTACTTTCCTCCCTTCAACTCTCCTCCTTTTCTTTCCTTTCCTTTCCTCTCCTTTACCTATCCTTTCTTTTCCATACTACATGCTCCCACACAAGCAAACAAGCACAAACACACACACACACACACACGCACACAGTGTAAGGAATCTCCACGAAGAAGGATAATATAAACAATAGTAAACAATAAAGTAAAGCATTTCAGAGTGCATTTGTATGTTTGATCTGCCCTAGGTATTAAAGCTAATTTCTAGTTATACATATGAGTGTGCAAAATGAAAGCAAATAGTATAGGGCAGCTCACCAAACACACACATAATAAAAAACACATGGGCATCGGTTTTTCCTTGCGGATTTCATCACCAGCTGTGTTTATTTTTAAACTAATAGGATACTATGAAAGGGTATACAAAAGTCTTAGCCTTCCAGCTGGACACATACAATATGCACACATAAACACACATGTAACAGAGAGAGAGGCAAACACAATACTGACATGCATGTGTGTGTGTGCCCATGTCAATTTATTGGTGAATAGATTATTGTATTCTTGACTGGTGTTATAGCATGTTAGTTTAAACTACAGTACAATATAGACAAGCAGACAGACAGATGGAGCTGTAGGGATTTCCAGGGCATACATCATACCGGCCTTGCTCCTACACTCTCCATCTTATTACCTCAGATTCAACCAAGTTATAGACAAATTGAACTTAAGATGGTGTTGGATAAAAAGTCAGAGCATAATTACAATAAGTACAATTCTTGTAAGCAAAAATATTTGTAAAGAGGTAGGAGCACTTTTGCAGTTATACATTACAGACATTATACCTTATTTAATCCTCATGTGCTGCATAACGATTGAAGCATAGCACTTGCATAGCTGCTATCAGAGTACACCTGCTATTGTGTAAGAATTTTCCTTATTCATGGAAAATTTTATAGTACCTAAAAAAATAAGAATATGGGACTTATGTTGGCACTAGATGAAAAGTCAGAGGACTATCACAGTCAGTAAGAGTCATCCTCTGGGGATCTTCAGTTTCTGCACACCATCGCATGGCAAGTCATCCAATATTTGTTGGAATGTTTCAGTCTGCAAAGTATCTTCAGGGCATTTTTATGTCAAGGAACTCTAATGTCCATGTAATTATAGCTGTCAGCAAAAAAGGTTGGTAGTTGTGAGATGTCATGTATAGCCCCATAACATCATAGGGGGTAAATTTGGTGGATAGACAAGGTTGACTAAGCATGTGATCTTGACACAGAAGCCTGCTGTTCACTTCCCAGTTTCCTAACAACAGTCAATGTTGGTTTCATAATTCATGTATTTACCTTTTTGTTTCAGTAGTATTATAATGTAAAAAAAAACCAAAACAATACTCTCACTACTCTTAATTGAAGTTTTGGAAAGGCTGCACGTAGGGTTGACATTAAACTTCACTCTGCTACTTAAAAATTACACTGATTGACTTAATTAGGGCATTCTAATTAAATGACAATCTTTTTTACACCAATGATCTTAGACTTGTTTAAATTTTGACAAAAACAATGACTGATGGTATATTTGACAGTTCTGTTATGATGTTTCAGACATTTCACCTATTAACCTGGCAGTGAGACTCTTAATTAAAGGTAAAAATTTCAAACTCCGAAAGGCCAGAAAGGCTACACCACAGGTCTAATTTGAAGAAACTTAAAGAGATGATGTTTCTTGATTGACCCACTGGATGTGTGCATTATTCTGGACAAAGTGAGTGTCATTAAACTGCAAACACATGCAATGGGTGTCTGCATGGTATAGAGATTTCAATAAAAATTGTAAGGAAGAAATATTAAAGCTGGTTGATATTAGTTATTCTCAATTTTTTTTATTCATTTTAACAACATAATTCAATATTCCACCCACAAGTCCATAATTTTTTACATTTTTACATGATGTGGCTACTCTATAAAAAGGCTGTTTTATTGATCACTTTGTACAAAGGGGCAGTCAAATTCACATTAACTTTGCAACACTACAGGAAAACAACACTGTGTTGACCTACAAGATAAAGATTGATGCCATTGTGGAGAGATAAGAGAATGTGTGGATTACACAACCTAGTCATAATTCATCTGCTTTTCCACACTAACACAGGGACTCTTGTTTATTCCCAATGTGAAACAAAGTCCTAATTCTTTCTTCTATTCTTGATTATCCACAACCTAAACCTCCTGTTTATTATTGTAACCATGATGACAAAGGCCCACTAACTTTAAGGAGGTACCTATTTTAACCCAAACCACAATCTACTACAATTTAAACCTAACCAGGTAGGTTTTGTGCTTAAACATAGGAAATCCATGACTATTTCACAATCTTAATTTTCACATTTGTTGCTATTACCAAGCAGACATAGTTCATCTTACATTAAGAAAGTATTTATTTGAAACAAGATCTTTTCCTAAACCTATCCAAACAATTTTTGTCTCTAAACCTAACCACACTGGGATTGTTCCATAAACTACACGCTAGTTCCACAAGGTTCTGTGCTTGGATCATATCTATTCACCATATTTGTGCTACCCTCAGGCAAAATGATCAGGAAACACTCCATAAACTTTGATTGTTTTGCAGATGATATTCAATTGCACCTATCAATGGAGCCTGGCAGAACAAATCAGTTAGCTAAAATTCAAGTATGTCTTAAGGACATAAAAATCTAGATTACTGGCAACTGAAGTGACCCCTCTAATTTTATGTGTAGACTGGCTTTAAAAGCTCTGTCTTAAAAATTAAATACTTGAAAACTGGCTAAAAAAAAGAAAACAAACAGAAAACATAAATACTAATTTCAATAAATACTCATCTGTCTCCCATTTTACTTTTAACATCTGGAATTATCTTGTTGTTCATTTGTTTAACAAAAATGTGAAATTTAATATTCTCTATGTGTCATTAGTTATATCCTAGGTGATGACTGTTAACTTTGTTTTCTACCAAAAAAAAAAGACAAAAAAGAGACTACAATGATTCCTACAATAAAATGCAAACTCTACCTCATCAGTGGCTCTTTTTCTTCACTTTCATTTGTTGATATGTTTTTCATCTGCAGTGTCTCAGGAAGATGATGAGTGCCTTCTAATTAGTTGCTAATTTACAACCAAATGGATCTGCATCCAGGAGGTTAATGCTGCCTCATTCCACAGGAAATAACTGGCCTGACTCCAAACAGAAGTGCCAACTGAGGCATCGTATCTTCCTTCCCCAAGGAGAAGCAGTAACATTAGTAATTACCTCCTGGACCACAGGGCCAGATATCTGTCCACCTTTTGTGAAGTCCACAAATTGAGGTCAGTCGGGGATGAAAAAATGCTGCAAGGTGTACGCCATTGGTTAGCTGGATTTTTACTGTTGAAAATGCAGATGCACCAAATAAATGTCCTCAATTAAAATACTGCATTTCAATCTCTCCCTCTCTCTGTTTGTGATCTTGGATATATCTTTTCTGTTGTGGTGAAACTGCTCCAATTATCTAGAGGAGGCCTGAGGGTTGGAAACAGGTGAAAGGAATGCTTGGCCTGATGGGAAAGAATTAACAGAAACATGAGAAATCCAGCACCATAACTTCTATTTTCCTGCTTTTAACAAGCCCTGAACATTCTGGGCAAACCAGCCTGCAATCAATACCATACAGCTATCAACAAATATCTTCCTGACATATTCCTGTCAGCCCACCAACCTACTTTGATATGATTTGAGAGCACAATCTCAACCTTCTAGTGACTTTATACACCATATTATACCAGTTGATGAATTTGCTTACCAGGAAAACAAATTTGCCTAATTAACCCTATACGTAGCTGTTACCTTAAAATCCTTTTGTATCACCTATTTTTTTAAAAATGCTAGGATGATCTTTGTTCTGATAATTTCTTGAGTGACCTAGGCTTAAAGCCATGTTCAGACTAACAAAAGCAGTGCATCAAAATATGCTGTCCTTTAATGTGAATTAGACTACTCCAATGGCACAGTAGGGGGTCCCAAGCAGAAGGCTCTGGGAAAGAAACCTGAACCTGGCTCAACTTTTGCTTTTAAGTTTTGCCATATAATCTATAAAGGTGCTAAATGGTCAATTAAATATATGCATGCATTTTCCAGGTAGATGTCTTTTTAAAATTTGTACTATTTGTTGGGATGGTGAATAGAGTGATTGTCACATTGGCTGTCAGTGATTGCCTCTCATATAAAACTGCTGTGTAGTGTTTTGCTGTAAGATAATCTCATCAATTCCTTACTCAACTAGAATTCCTCAATGGTATTTCATTGACTCACCTGTCTCTACAGCAAGATATCCCACAGTCCTAATTCTAGTTTTGATCTAAATGCTCATTAATGCCACCTTCCAGTGAAATCAAAACCTAAAATAAATAAACTTGGCAGAGGTAGTACAGTAAATGGAAAGAATAAGGACCTAACACTGGGACCTGAATTGTTAAGGGACACGAAGGAACTTTCAGGCTGCTGGCAGAGTCAGATACCCTGTGATGCATGATCACATTGATCCCTTCCCAAGAACATACTGGAGGTCCACTTTGTAGCACTTTGACCAAGTTTAGATCAGCAAAAAGTCTAGTTCAAACCCTACCGAGGATACACACTGTAATTGTGGTTTACACATTATCCCCAGTTATTTTTCACAAGACAAGCAAATCTATAATTACTTGCAAGGCAGTTGAAGGAAATACTCAACTTAAATAAACTCAACCAAATCTTCAGTTACATTTTCAAAACAATATATTAGAACAAACGAAGAATTAAGATTTTTATTTCATAAATCACTAATTCCAAATGTTCAGTTTATTTTACAAAGTAAACAAAAACTTTTTGATTTCCTCGCAATCAGTTCACTTCAGTTTAGTTCAGTAAAGAAAAAAATATCTTTAGGTTTTCTCTGTATCCAATGAACAAAACTGAAAACAAGGAAGTATTTCTAAAAACAGTTAAATTCATTCACAAAAATCTACAAACCCCCAGAGCCTTCAAGAAGGATAAAGAAAGATAACAGAAAGCTGCAAGGCTTTTGGCAACTCATGGTTACCAAGGTGAGTTTTTTTATGTGCTGTCATAGTGTCTCTAAAGACATTTAGTTGTTGGCTCCCTAGTGGTTTCCTTTGGAAGGATGAGAGTCATGATGAAACTCTGTCAGGTTCAAAGGGAGAAAATACAAAATCTTATTGGGATGTGGACTTAACACCTTGCAAATGCCCTGGTATGCTTGAGTAATAGTCTAGAATATGTATAGTTATATTTACAGAGACCGAACATTACACCATGAGCAAATAGTTGGCAACAGCGCTAGGGAAAAAAATCCCTTTTAACAGTTACAAACTTTAAACAGAACTTTGTTCGTGGTGGGCAGCCAACCATCTGGGTTGAGAGGGAGAGGGAGAGAGACAGAAAGAGAGCGAGAGACAGAGAGCAAGAGATGGGGGGCAGAAGGGAGGAAAGAGAACATAGCACAAAACAGGAAGTCCCCGGCTGTCTAGGCTAATGGCAGCATAATTAGGGGATGGCTCAAGCCAAGCCTGAGCCAGCCCTCACTATAAGCTTCATCAAAAAGGAAAGTTTTAATGTCTATTCTTAAATATGGAGAAGGGGTCTGCCACCCACATCCAAAGGTTAAGATGGTTCAATGGGAGAGGAGCCTGATAGCTGAAGGCTATGCCTCCCATTCTACTTTTATAAACTCTAGGAACCTAGAGCAAGCCTGTATTCTGGGACCGTAGTGTTCTACATGGTAATAGGGTACTATGACTTCTTTAAGATGTGATGGTGCCTGACCTCTAAGGGCTTTGTAGGTGAGGGGGAGGATTTTAAATTGTATTCTTGATTTCACAGGGAGCCATTGCACAGAAGCTAATATAGGAGAGATAAGATCTCTTTTTCTAGTTCCTGTCAGTACTTGTGCTGCACCATTCTGAATCAGCTGGAGACTATTTAAAGTTATGTTAGGACAGCCTATAAGAAGGAGTTGCAATAAACAGGCAAGCAAGTACTAGTTTTTCTCCATCATTTTGAGACAGAATGTGCCTGATTTTTACAATGTAACATAGATGAAAAAAGGTAGTCATGGAAGTTTTTTATCTGTAAAGTTAAAGTACATCCCCTGATCATCCATTTGAAATTTCTGGTGTTCTGGAGAACCATTGCATCCTATTTTGGTGGTACCGGCACCAAAATAGGATGTATTACAGCTCTCTATAAACCTGTCTCTCATTTCTCCTTCCAGATTTTGGAAAAGGTCTGACACTTGTGATAAGGGAGACTGAGCAACATGGGTGTGGTAGCATACAGCACTTTCCTGAATGTTACCATCAACTCCTTATCAGACAGTGGATTAAAAGACAGATAATCTATGCACTTCTATAATTAACACTGGGTCAGGATGGTCATTCATCCTACTAAAGTTTGTGAGCTTTAGCTTAAGGGAACGTTTCCCCTGAAATCATAGAGTCCTTAGTTGAGGAAGATGCAGTCTGTCATGCCAGCATTGATTTTTGACTGCTGTGGTAGTGTTGTGTGATCACTTGTAGGAATGGTATGAACTAAGGCATCAGCCAGCGTAGACGTATGGAGGCTTTTATAATGGACATAACACTGACCATGTTTTAAAGACACTGGGAGCATTTCCAGACCTCAGTTTGCATTCGCTCGTCATTTTATGTGTCGATGTATTCTGAAATTACAGTCAAAACGAGTTCCTTCTTATGGCTTCTCTTTTCAACTGGCAGTGACTGAATTTTGAAATGCTGAGATCATTGTCCTGATTTTATGAACTCTGAAGATGTTATGGCATTTGATGAAGCAGCACCATCTTGTGGCTAAGCAAGCAGAGACAATGTCAGGTCTGAGTCTCCACAGAAATCCAAGTCCAATAATGATTGACTTGTTCATGGTGAGCCAGTGATTTGTTGAAGTTCCCATACTATCTCATTGTCTAACATAGAACTTTCTGTATGAGGTCCTTTTTATGTTCATTAGAAGAACATAAATGTGAAAGAATATAACTTACAAATCATCATTACAGCCATTGTTTCCAGAATAGTATCTTTTACATAGTACTACAATTAATATAAATCAGTGGTTAATATTTGGTTGATTACCACATCTTGGGTATATTTTGTACCATGCATTTCATAAATCATGGTCATACACCTCAGTTAGGGACAGCTCTATTCAGGCCAGCAGCTCCTATACTGTGGAGCTATATTTTCTTTTCATAATCTGGTATTCTTACCAAATTACAGGCTGCATCTGGGCCTCAATATACATCCAATCTATTCCTAATCCTCCTAAAATTTCTGGAATATAACTGAATTTAAAGAAGTGCATTCCACCCAGGAGAGGTGAAGGACCTTGAGAACCTACTGACAGAAGTCAAGTATCATAGAACTATAAAAATAGGTCACACTTTTTATCTAATTGCATTTTTTTATAGTAGTTATAACCAATTTGGAGTGGACACCAGAGCACTAAACATTATTATGCAACATTTTTTGGGTTTGGCTATGGGATTCTATGAGGTAAATTAACAACATAGATTCTCTGATTAATCTACTAGGGACACCTATTCATGCTATTATCCAATTAGCCAATCATTTTGCAGACGTTATTGACCATGGTATGATAATTGGTGCCAAATGGTGTTCTTAGAGTATCTCAGAAAAGGCTTATCTCTTGGGATTTTAATGCACAACAGTTTCCTCAGTTTACTCAGAACGGTGCCAAAAACAAAACAACCCAAAACAAACAAACAAACAAAAAATCAATGAGAGAAAGTTCTGTGGATGGAAATGCCTTGTTGAAAGGAGAGGTCAGAGGACAATCGCCAGACAGGTTGGAGTGGACAGAAAGGTAACAGTGATTCAGATAACCACTTTTTACAACATCTCAGAATGCTCAGCTCATTGAACCTTGATGGGCTAAAAGAGCACAAAAATACACTGGGTTCCATTCCAAGATCAGAAATCTGAGGCTGCAGTGGGGACAGGCTCATCAAAACTAGACAGTTGAAGACTGAAAAACTTAGACTGGTCTGATGAATCTGGATTCCTGTTGTGGCACACAGATGGTAGGGTCAGAATTTGGTTTTAACAGCATGAATCTATGAACCCAAGCTGCCTTGTGTCAATAGTGCAGGTTGTGGGTGGTGAAGCAATGATATGGTAATGCTTTCATTGCATACTTTTAACCCTTTAATACCAATTAATCATGGTTTTAATGATCTTAAGGGGGAAGGCATATAACTGTCAAAGTCTACAGTCAAAAGCCACCTGGATGAATGTAAATATGGATGGTTCACCTCAAGATGCAAACCATTGGTAACACTAAAACCATCTAAAAAAAGCACTGCCCAGTAATGGAACAAGATTCTTTGAACTGATGAAACCAAGTTTACTTTAACAAGATTACCACATCGTCTGTCAAACTTAGTCTAGACAGTGTCATGGCATGAATGACTGCCATTGAATTGGGTCACTGGAGTTTATTGATGATGTGACTTATGATAGAAGTAGCAGGATTACTTCTGAAGTGTATAGGGTCTGCTCAGTTTCAGCCAAATGCTGCAAAGGTGATGCCTGACATGACAGTTGAATAATAGCCCAAAACATTTTGTGAAGGCAACCCAAGAGCATCTCAGAGCAAAAAATGGAAGTCTTCAATGTCAAAAATGGGGAAACTATGTACTGTATGAATAAGTCCTCAATCCCCGAAATGATCAATGCAATATTTTTGTTAAACCCCTTTAACTAAAGCCTGAAAGTCTAGACTCCAATCAATCGCTTTTTTTTTCAAATCTATTGTGGTGGTTTGTGTCACGGACCAAATATTGTACCTATATAGATGGGTGAAAAATTAAAGGAAGAGCTTAAAAATGAGTCAAGAAAAAGGATGATATATATATGTATATATATATTTAGATTTAGATATAGATATAGATTAGATATAGATATATATTTGATGATAATATCTTCTCTTGCCTTTCATTGTCTGAGCAGTAAATTGACATAACCAAATAGCTGTTAGTCAGTGCAGGTCAGCTAAACATGTACATTTTGTCTACAGCCAGAAGTACAGCCTAGGCTACCACTCAGTTGCCTGGTCACTGGGAACACCTGGCTAAATCTATCCTACCCTCAATGATTTTGTGGGGTGGACTGCGGTGGACAAAAATTATTATAATACAAAAAAAAAAAAAAAAAAAAATTAGAACAATGCTGTGCATTTCAACACCACCACAAACCAGAGTCTACAAAAGGATCATAAAATTTAATCAAAAAGAGTTGAACAATTAGAACTGTATATCGTAATCCCCACAAATGTAGGATTTTTTGCAGGGCTTTTCTATAGCTCTGGATTTTTTTTTTGGCAAGTGTAAAATAAACTGGCATTTGAAGGTTTAAATAAATATATCCTTTGGTTTAAAATGAACTCTTTTACAGAAATTCAACTGAAGTCAACAGCTGCTTTAAAACTCAAGCAAAACTAAATGAGCTCTAACTTAAAAAGTCTCAGAACTTGGTCCCCATTTTCTACATTATTAATTCAAAATTACACTGCATTCAAAGAGTATTCAGCCCCCCTCACTTCTTTCACAATTAGTTGCAGCCTATGCCAAAAATATTGAAATTAATTTTCCCTCATCATCCCACATTCATTACCACATAATGACAAAGCAAAAACAGAATTTTAGACATTTTTTGCCAATTTATTAAAAACAGAAAACTGGAATATAACATCCACATAGGTATTTAGACCTTTTGTTATTACACTTGAAATTTAGCTTAGGTGCTTCTCATTTCTTTTAATCATCTTTGACATGTTTCTACACCTTGATTAGAGCCTACTTGTGGTAAACTCATTTGCTTGGAAATAATTTGGAAAGGCATACAATTGTCTATATGAAGTCCCACATGCTGAAAATACATATCAAGGCAAAAACCAAGACATAAGGTAGGTGATCCCCCAGTTACTCAGTATGGATAGGTAGCTAGCTATAAGAAAGAGTCCTGGTTGTTCCAAACATCTACCCTTTATGATGTTTTTCAGTGGCAGGGACAAGGAGACTGGTCAGGCTTAAAGGAAAGCTGAATTGAGCAAAGTGCAGTGATATCCTTACTGAAAACCTTGTCCAGAAAACTCAGGACCTCAGACTGGGCTGAAGGTTCACCTTCAATCAGGACAATGACCCTAAGTATACAGCCAAGACAATGCAGGAGGGGCTTAGGGGCAACTCTGTGAATGTCCTTGAGTCTAGCAACCCAAGCCCTGATTTCAACCCAATCAAACATTTCTCCAGAGAACCTAAAAATGGCTGATTTTAAGTACAGAATTTAGAATATCTTCGGAAATAAATGCAACCTAACCAATTTTGTACAATCAAAATATTTTACTAATACGCACAACGTTACTGAACAAAAGAAAATAAAAATACAAAACTTGCATTTTAGCAAAATAATACACACATAAAATGTACCCCAGAAACAATTATTGGCATCCTTCAGTAATATTTTGTTGCAGAACATTTGGCAACAGTGAGAGACTCTAAATGTTTCTTTTAACTATCTAGAAGCTTCTTACACCAGTCTGATGGGAGTTCCTGTCACTTTTCCTTTGTTTTCTGTTCAAGCTCCAGGAGTTCATTTTGCAATGGCAGGTTACAGCTCTCACAGAAGGTTTTTTAATGGGATTTAGGTCAGGACTATTTGCTCTCCAGCTTTACACAGTCCATCTTTTCCTTTTACTCATTCTTTAGTGCAGCTGGACTGATGATTAGTGCTGCTGGAGGTGTGATTTGGGTCATTGTCCTGCTGAAAGACCCAAGATCTCAAGCCTACTTTTCTGACACTGAGTAACACATTTTACTCTAAAATGCTTGGTAGACTTCTGATTTCATCATTCCTTTGATACATTCATTGAGAACAAGGAGCAGCAAAGCAGCAAAGCAGCCCTACAGGATGAAAAGCACCACTTTTTTTTACTGTAGGTAAGGTGCTCTTTTATGTATGGGCTTCATTTCAGCGATTATAAACACACTTATTCAGTTCCCAAAGAGTTGTTCTTTGCATTCATCTGTATATGTAGAGCATCATCTCAGAAAGACTGTGAATATCTATGGAAGTTTTTGCAGTCGTTGCAGTCTTGCCTCTTGGTGCCTTTTTTCATCAGTCATGTCCTCCTCTGCCTTTGCCCATGGTTTAGTGTGCAGTGTATGGTGCACGCTGAAATCAGCACTCAGAAATCAGCACTCTAGGCCAGTCCTAATCTGATGGTTTTTCCACAATCTGCACCAACCTTTGCAGCCTTCTCAGACTTCCACATCCTCTAAGCATCTTAAAAATGTTATGACTGTGAAAATTATGAACTGTTTTCAAGATCTTGAGGAATTTCAAGATCTTTGATGAGTGCATTGTAGTCTTTGAAGTGATTATATATTTTGGTAATAGCATTTCTAATGCTCCCAAACAGCTCTCTTGCTACTGCCACTATGAAAAAAAACTAGAAACAATCGACCCTTTTTATGCATACCAACATTCTTCTTTTTTTTTTAGGTGATGTAAACACTGAAAATTTAGCATAGGCGAGACTTTTTTTTGAGGTACTAATTTAAATCCATCACAAGAGTGCCAACAATTGTTTGAAACATACATTTTATGTCTGTATTTTTTATTTCACTTCTTGTTTTTTTTGTAACATTTGACATTTTATCAAATATTTTGAATATCCATAACTGGTAGATTTGTGCTTATTTCTGAATATATTCTAAATACTGTATTTAAAATTCATTGGTGCCAATAATTTCAAATAGGACTTTAAATAAAGTTTAACCAAAATTTTAATTTCATTTTATAAAATTAAAACCTTTAATATATCATAGATACACATGAATGAAAAGTAAAATTTCAGTTCAATTGAATGATTTGATTTTAATATTTCATAAAAAAGTCATAATGTTCTTGAAAAATTTTCAGACATTGTTGAAGAATTTGTGTACAATGTAGTTTTTAAGTTTTGTAATTTAAAAGTTACTCTGATTTTCTGTTAACTTGAGTGAAATTGAAGAGAACAAAGAGAAAGAGAACCAAAAATACTTCATATGACTGTTATTATTTCATGACTGGATAGCAAAACAAAAGGTCCTTAAATCTCAAGTGTTAAACCACAGGAATGATTATTCAAAATGTTTCTAGCTCCTACTTTCCTTATATTCTCCCCCCGATACACAGTGGATAAAATCTGGTGTCTGATATTGAAATGTGAGGTCACCCTGCAGCAGTCCAGCTTACCTGAGAGCTGTTCTATTCAAAAGACGCCACACAGATGAAAGAGGTCAGAGCAACCCTGATATTGGAAAATTGGTTTACTCGCATCCACCATTAGTTTAGTTAATAAAATGCCTCCCCCCTTCTCTCCTTTTTCTATTAAAATTCAGTGCGACCAGCACTGAATATTTTCCCTGACTCAGACCATCCCAGCATGTACTGGGGCCTCTGATCTGTCTCTCATAATTAGACGGATACCTCCTCCTCCTCCTGATTTTTTTTCTTCCTCTTCATCTTCATTTGCTTATTCATTTTCTTCCCATCCTCTTCTTGTACATTTGCTTTCCATTTCCCTCTTATTATCTCATTTCTGAAGGGATGAGATAATTCTCAGGGTTGTTGGCATGTTTAGATTTTGACAGTTGTTCATCTGAAGATGCATATCTGAAAGTGTCAGGGGTCAGTTGCATCCTTCTTTCATCAGGATACATGGATTATTTTAAAAGAACTGGTTTTGTTATTTGACCATTTCATTATTTAATTAATTCAATTCAATCCAATTTTATTTTATAGTGCCATATCATAATCACATATCATTATCACAGGGCACTTTTCATATAGAGCAGGTCTAGACCAGACTCTTTATAGTTATTATTTACAGAGACCCAACATTTCCCCCATGAGCAGCACTTGGCAACAGCAACAACGAAAAACTCCCTTTTAACAGGTAATGTTGAACAGATCCTGGCTCATGGTGGATGACTGTCTGCCTCGACCGGCTGGAGAGAGAGTGAGAAGAGAAAGAGAGAGAGAGAGAGATTGGGGCAGGAGGGAGAAGAGAGAGTATAGCACAATAATGGGACTAATACCTATATATAGTATAATTATACTAACAGGGCTAATAACATTACTAATAGGACTAAATGAAATGGTAAGAGTAGTAATCATAATAACTAAGGAGACTACATACTACAAGATGGAGAGGAAGGACAGTTATTAACAAGCATTTTTGAGGCGTTAATGTGCACAGGAAGAGAGGGAAGTCACCCAGTAGCCTAGGCCTATAGCAGTATATTGAAGGGATGGCGCAAGCTAATGTTGTCAGAATACATTTTGATTTACCTTAAGTTTAACAGGGCATCATAATCATTAGGACTACAAACACTCATAGAGCATTTCATGTCGGTCAGGCAGGCTGTTGTTCAGGTTGTTCTCAACATACGCTTGATGGAAATATGGACCAACAAATAGATCTTGAGTAAGTATTAGTCACTTAGAGGTCCATGGGTGTATGTATTTGAACTGTTTGGTACAGGACATTTGGTTTAATACACATTTTGTTTCATTCCATCACAAAACAAACTAAATCTAAGTATAAATGGTATAATCTCCTCCTTTCTGTCCATATTTTGAATTGCTCTAAAAATTGCTCATCCAACCAACTTCAGACTGTGCAGGTGTATTACTGAGGACCCTATAACCTGCAGTATTTACTTTGAAGTTTGTCGGATAAGCAGTTCTTGTGAAAGCTTTAAACATCACTTCTCTCCATGTTACTTGACATGAAAAAAGGTAGAACTACACTACAAGGGCAATTTACAGAATGTACATGCCAAGGTTTTAAGAAAGACAAAACTAAACTGCTACAGCACTTCCTACACCATCACCATGATACTATCAAAGTGGAATGGAGCAGCAAACTCCAGAAACAAACTGTTTACTCTAGCATTGCCTGCAGGCACAATTATGTCAGGGCAGTTGTATTGCTCAGGACCCAAGAAAGTGCAATGTGGAGTGTGAAGTTGTTTAGATGATGCTCTTAAGAAAGCTGCAGGCTAGACGAGGGCAAGTCAAACAGTCAGGCCCTCCCTATATCATATTTTGAATTCAATTTGGTCTACATCTTATTATGTGCAGAATGTAAGAGTTCAATCAGGAAAGCTTTGACTGTAGGAAAGGGGAGCTGAGAGCTACCAATGGAAAAGCATTACCCAATTCATCTGTCATATGCACCTTGGTCAATTGCTCAGGTTGCGCAGGGGTACAGGGGTACAGAGGGTTCTTAAAGTTTTGAATGGTCATAGTGTTCCTGAAATAGTTTAAATGAATCTGGAAAAGTCTTAATCATTATATCTAAACACATAAACAGACCTATCTAGGAAATGAAGTCACTGGTTAGAATAAACAAAATGGCAGTATTTATGATTTGGTTCAATCGAATTGAATCAGATTGTATTTAGATGGCAGCAAATCATAACAGAGTTTATTTCAGGGATCTTTTCATATAGAGCAGGTCTATACCATATTTCATATTTACAGAGACCCAGCATTCCCCCATGAGCAAGCACTTGGCAACAGCAGCAAGGAAAAAGGGTTGCCAGCTGCCTCAACCATCTGGCTTGAGAGAAAAAAAAGAGAGAGAGAGAGACAATACAGATTTCACAAGATGAATAATGATCATGAGACTAATTATAAAACTGATAATTAATAGTAGGACTAATAATCATATATAAAATATATTCTACATGTTCAGAACATGAGCCAAGAAAAACATATATGGCTGACAATTTACAGGCTACTACTGCTTTCCGTTCATGTAGGTAATGGTTTACAAACCAGCAGTATTAAGATCGGTCATGTTAGTACCAGTAGGCATCAACACTTCAGAAGGTTTAGCTTTTTCAGTCCCATAAAAAAAACATACTAGCATACAAGATATATAGATGCATCGACTGCAGCTGTAGCAGATGTGACTCTTGTAATTTCCTGGTTCAGGGTCTTGTTGGTGTCCAAGGGACCCTTAGCCACAGCTGCTTACATTTTTTTCTTTTTTGCTTTGGGTTATTGGGCTCTTCCACTGTTGTTATAAGATTAACTGATGCTGTTACAGTTTGATGGAATTCATTTTTTTCATCCAGTGAAAACTATTTTTATCACCTCTCCAAATCTCTGATACCATGTTGTTGTTGGAAGATGTGTGTAATTGAGGTGTGGGTGTTGAGGGTTTTTGAGGAGTATCATTACCCCAGAGGATTCAAGCTACTGTGTCAGACTTGCAGAAGAAGAGATCTTATTTTGCATTCATTGTAGAAACATCGAAACCTGTCCCAACGTTGAGCTGCATGCCAGAGAGGTCGACGAACAGAAGGAGAGGAGTTTTAATATTGATGCATTACATCAGACAGAGTGTACCACTATGAGAGCACTTTCAGCAACCAGTGCATGTGTGCTGCCTCACGTTCATCCACTCTCCACACCGTCCTAGGCAGCAGGATTGTTTTCCTTCCTTCTCCCCTCCCTATACCCAATTTGGAAAGCCTCACATCCTCTGCAGCAGATCTGATAACCACCATACTGGATAACATCTAGCTGCACCGATCTCTAAGACGTCCTTCCCCGGGGTACAACTGCCAGTACCAATCTCAGCATTAAAATATGATTTTGATGGTCATTATTAAGATAAGCATCATGTTCGTCTGGCAGAAGATTACACTGATAGTGTCAAAGCTTATAACAACTGTCCTTTCGAGGAATGAAGAGTTTTTCAGACTTAGTAGATGAAAATAGCCTATCTTGGCCAATCACAGGGCCAGAGTGGGCATACTGTGGTAATCCCAAATGTGGTATTTCAAAGAGTCTTGCAGTGATACTCTCATTACTGTTTTGTTTAAAAACACTTGGCAGATAACACCTGTCAGTTGCGCAGCATGGATAGATTGTTGACATCTTCCGCTTTTCCTTTCAATTTAAGTCCAAAGAAAAAGGACTCATAAAATTCACTAATATACATTAGCATTTACCTTTCTTTTTATCTGCGCTGAAATATTTAATTTTATGTGCAAAACAATCATACTGTGATAAAATTTTAGGTCCAACAGGGGAAGAAACAGAAGGGGCACTATTTTTGTGTTGGCTCTGTAATCCATGGCAGTTAGTAAGTAGTCTATACAAGGATGCAAGAGCCATTTTTTGACCTCTCATCATAGTTCTATTTATACTTTTTATAGTACATGAAATTGCATTTCCTGTGGCTTTAGTGAACAAAGTAGAATACTTTAAGATTTTTAAAAAATAAAGAATAAAGAAAATAAAGAATTAAATTGTAATTAATATATACGAAAAGTAGAAATATAGTGCAATAAAGAATAGAATAGCAATAAAATAAAATAAAATTAAGGATACCATTGCCCTAAGGAAGGAAGGGGCAAAGAAACAAGAATTAAAATAAATAAATAAATAAATAAAAATAAATAAATAAATAAGAGGGTGTACAGGGTGGAGCAGGCAATTGAAGCTATGGATTGTGCAAAAGATATGCCCATGCATATTTAACAGACTACAGAAAAGTCCTGTAGTGCATTCTTCCAAAATCTTAGATCACTACATTACTTTAATGTAATATTAATTTGTCATTACAAATGATAATATCAGCTTAACAATATGTGTGAATAGTTGAAGCATTGAAAAATGTCAATGAATATCAGATTATCTTTAATAACAGCATACACCCAAGCTGGCATGGACTTCCACAAGTATGTGTAAAACCTAAAGATAAATATTATCCCACCATGATTTGACAGTGTTCCAAAGTGTCTGTCAGGTGCTGGGAGGCAGATGCCAGAGATGCAGCTCAAGACAATGCCTCAAAGGTAGAGGGCAGGTTTTATACTGAAGGGGTTTCCCTACACTCTGGCGACTTTGACTGCAGTCACCGAAAGGCTGAGGGCATCTGTTCCATCACTAGTCCAGTCTTTCTAGAGAAAGGTTGTGAACTTTCAATTCACAATCATGCACAGCAGATGTGCTGATTTTATTTTGTGCAAAAAAGCACCAAACTGTTGCAAAAAGACCACAGTACTACTTATAGATCAATTAAAACAGTGAAAGCATTTTGTTGTTGTTTTTTTAGAAACTTTTGATATTTTCATTAAATATTTTGATTATACAAAAGTGATTGATTTGCATGGGTTTCTGAAGATATTTTAAATACTGCTTAAAATTCAGGGGAAATAATTTCAATCAGGACTGTAGCATCTTTCAACTTTTCAGTGCTTCACAATGGTTTCTGCGATACAGAGATTTAAAAGTCTTATTCTTGAAGAATGAAATGAGTACAAACCACATGAAATTTGCTTCCACCATTTGTTCATTCAACCATATTAACTCTGGTAGTGATCTACACCCCCATTTGCCATGAATTCACATCTTATCAAATCATGTATACACCAATAGATGGAGTAATAGTCAGAGGCTGCATTATTCAAGTCACCCTCATGAATAATGTAATAAATGTAAGGGTGCTTGGCTACCATGCTAAAATGTCCTTTTGACAGCATAGCGCAGCATTAGATCTTATTAATCTAAGATACAAATGAATAATTTCTCAATGCAAATTCACAATCATTCTGTCACAGAGAAAGAAAGAGAGTACTGATAATTTGAATACCATTGTAATCTGACAGCAAACTCCAATGCTTTTTCAATAGCTTGGGTAAATATTGCTTATAGAGGACTTGGATTAATTCACAGATTAAGGAGCTCCTTGCCTAGGCTTTTCATGCTAGTGCCCACATAATGCTTTCCATAATACAATTCAATTCGAATATGAGTTTTATTTATATATCATAAAGGAGGATATGTCATGGGTTATGTTTATTATAGAGCAGGTCTAGACCAGACTCTTTACAGTTATTATTTACAGAGACCCAACATTTCCACCACGAAAAAGCACTTGGCAACAGCGGCAACAAAAAGCTCCCTCTAAACAAGTAGAAATGTTGAACGTACCTTTGCTCCTGGTTGGCGGCCAGTTGCCTCAACCAGCTGGGTTGAGAGAAAAAGAGAGCGAGAGCCAAGAGATAGGAGGGGGGTAGTAGGGAGAAGAGAGTGTACCACGATGAAGGTACAACGTAAAGATGTATGATAATAATGAGACTAATAGCAAAACTAATAGTTATAATAATAGGGACAATAATAATACTAATAAGACTAAATAAAATAGTAATAACTGATGCTCATGTGCAGTAGATGGTCTCCAACCATGGATTGCGACTCAGGAGCATCAGAGGCAAAAAACCTGAAGTAAGCGACAGGAATAGAGAGGAGAGGGATCAGGAAGTAGAAAACTATGGGAGAGAGAAAAAGTAAAGCTAATAATGAGCATTGTTTGGATGTTAATTCACACAGGTTGAGAGTAAGAGGAGGAGAGATGAGCTTAGTGCATCATGGGAAGTCCCCAGGCACCTAGGTCTATAGCAGCAAAACTAGGGGGATGCTTCAAGCTGAGCCTGAGCCAGCCCTGACTATAAGCTTTATCAAAAAGAAAGGTTATAAGCCTGCTCTTAAATGTGGAGATGGTGTCTGCCTCCCAGACCAAAATTGGAAGGTGGTTCCACAACAGAGGAGCCTGATAACTGAAAGCTCTGCCTCCATTCTGCTTGTGGAGACTCTAGGAACCACAAGTAGACCTGCATTCTGGGAATTAAGTGTTCTACTGGGATAGTAAGGTATTATGAGATCTGTAGGATAAGATAGTGTTTGGCTGATAAGAGTTTTCTAGGCAAGGAGGAGGATTTTAAATTATATTCTAGATTTTACAGGGAGCGAATGCAGAGAAGCTGACACAGGAGAGATTTGGTCTCTTTTCCTAGTTCCCATTAATGCTCATGCTGCAGCATTCTGGTCAGCTGGGAAGTATTTAAAGCTTTTTTAGGAAAGCCTGAAAATAAGGATTTTCAATAACTGAGCATAGAAGTAATAAATGCATGTACTTGTCTTTCTGCATTATTTTGTGACAAGATGTGCTCAATTTTTACTGTTATGTAGGCGAAAAAAGGCAGTCTTTGTTTTATGTGGGAGTTACAGGACATGTCTTGATCAAAGACAACTGCAAGATTCCTAACGGTGGAGCTAGAGGCCAGAGCAATGCCATCTAATGTAAGTATGTCATTAGGTAACGTGTTTCTTAGGTGTTTCAGGCCAAGCACGATTACTTCAGTTTTATCTGAGTTCAACAATAGGAAATTGCTGTTCATTCAGATCTATATGTTCATTAGACATCCTTGAAGTTTAGCCAACTGACTGATTTCATCAAGTGTTTCCTAATATCACTGCCTGAGGGACGCATGTATAGGATGAATAGAACTGGTCCAAGAATAGAACCTTGTGCTTTTTTAAAGAGTCAACATTTAACTCTCTTATATTGTTGTATTTTTGTTGTATTTCTTTCGTGGTAGTCTTAATTATTATTAGGTTTTTCAGTACAACTCCTCCTCTGTTTATTTTTGAGTTCATTGATTTTAGTGCTTGGGGGCAGACAGAGTTTCTATGGGGTTTTTGGTGAATGACATCTGTAATGGAAGCCCAGAGAAGTGTGTAAAACTACAACTCTGCTTCCTGGTCGCACTTCATTTGCTGGACACTATCTTGCCAGCCAGCGGTTGAATAATGACATGGGGCTGTACAAATCGCTGGTCAAATTGGGAAGGGCCTCATAGAAAACTCAAAAGTCCACCACTGTGTGTGCTAATGTACAAACTGTCTAAATATTAACTTTTGAGACCTCTCATTGGCATAATCAGATACCGTTATTACCGGCTTGAATAATAATCTTATTATACTTACACTTATCTTAGCCAGCAGTTTTTATTATGATTCTACATTGCCTGCTCTGGCCCAAGGAATAAATTTAATCACATTCACTGGTGTCACTAATTTCAAGTGTCTTAAGACAGAGCTGCCAATAATCAGAGTTGTTTTCTCAGCGGATGTGTCATTGAGCAGGGAGAATCTATTTGAAATGTGAGGTGGTCGGTGGTGAACCACAGGGTTTTACTTAGGGCTACATTTTTTATTATGGACAGTCAACCAGCTGCCCAGGAGGGAGTAGCAGCTAAACTAGGTCAGCTCACACTGGCTACTTGGGGCTAGCTAACAACAGCAGTTAACAAATTATTTTCCATGGTGTAGAGTGGTGCTTCTAAATCACTGAGTCTTGTCTCCATCCATAAAAATAACCACACTTATTATACATACTCTTTTTGCTAAATGGAGGCATAGTTGTAACTAAGACAGAGCAGGAGAGTGAGAGGGAGAGAGCGAAGCCATTGCTAACTGCAATGTTAAAGCAACTGGCAGATCTGAAAGGCATGTAAATAACTTTGAAGTAGCGAGAAAATCGCTAAAATAAGGAGGAACCTAGGAATGTTTTAGCAGAACTAATGTTGGTTAAAAATGAAATGATAATTAGCTGCTGTAATGAAGAAAATAGCTAAATTATCTGGGTAAAAGCAGAGCAGCAAAACAAGCTACTAGTCTCATGAGCGCCGACAGCTGGAAATGACACAGTGCACTTACCCTGGTACGTCAGCATGTCCTCACGCAGCTAAGCAAATCATAAACCCCAAATAAGTAATCCCGTCATGGCAGCTTGCAATCAGTGTGTCCCATTGCAAAGGAAGGCAGGCCTGCCATCAGTAGGGGGTCAAATGGTAAAGATAACACCAGCACAAGGCCCACTGGCCCAACTACAAAAGCACTGCAGCTATTGTGCCAACAGAGTTGGTTATGCACTGTTAGCTATTTAAGTCAGCTGTCCTTTTATAACATTCAACATTAGCGAGGATCCGTTGTGCTTCTGTGTTTGTATTTCATTCAAAAACTGGAGACTAGCCTACCATTTTAAGGTTAGCAATGAATCTCAATTGACATTATTTTTGTTCAGCTTATTTTAACCCCTGCAGCATTATTTGTATCTTACACATACCTAGTGTCATGTTCATCCCACTTTTTAGAAAGGAGGGGGTACCAGCTAGCTAGTAGTAATTGGGCTTTCCCTGGACCTCAGGTCGACTCTAATTAAAGCCCTGAGAGCTCTGGTTCAGGCATCTGGACACCAGCTTTTTGCACAGGGGGAGACAACGATACCCTTTTACCCCTTTTATTTAGCAAAAGGACGCTATAGTTGGTCATCATTAAGGCATATCATAGGGCTGGGGGGTTCTGTGTTTGGGGGAATGACTGACATTGGGAGTGGGGGTGTTGAGGGCCAGTGGTAAGGTACTGTTTTTGTCTGTTTGTTGGGTTGTCTATTCCTGCACAGACGATCTCAGTTAACCATCGGCTTAGGTTTAATTACTTCTGTGTTTTCTTATAGTTCAGAGTGTATCAGCTAAAAAACCCTGTGACATTAAAGAAATATGTGTTATGCATGTATGCAGAGCATTTCCATACTTTTGAGGTATTTTTGCATAATACAAAGGATAGCAATGTTTAGGGCCCATAATATAGCCCATTTTTTTTTGGATATAGGAAGATAACCACTCACCTTGTGCCATTAATCTTTTGGAGGCCTTTCAGAGGTTCAAGGGGGTATTTGTCCCTCTTTGTCTCTATTCTCTTTATCATCATTCTGTTTGTGTTGCTCAGCATTTTCTACTGCTTCAGGGTGGGTACTCAATTGGTTTTGATTACTAACTGCTCCTGCTTTCTCCTATATGAAAACATAGGGAATATTTGCCTTGTTTTAGATTCTATAGAATCACCAACACTGCAGTGAACCAGGGCAGTAACCTCCCCTAGGGGTTACTTACTGTATGTCATGCCCTTTGTTCCTTGTAAGTTGGGGGCTTCTAAAGTGTTGGGGGGAGCTCCATTCTGCAATACAAAAACATAGATATGGATATCTGTAGAGGTAGAATGGGTTGTCCACTGATCACAGGGTCAGTGGTTTAATTAATGAGAACTCTTAGATTGCTCCTAAACTAAAGACCAGCACCTTGCATGGTAGCTTTCTACGACTGTTGTGTGAGTGTGCGAATGGATGAGTGAGAGGAATGTTATAATGCTTTTGATAAAAGACTAAACACAACTGAAACTATCTACTATTTTGGTGTTTTTTTGAGTTTGTGGGATAATTCTTTTGTCTTAGACTTAGTATTATATATTTACCTTTGGAAAAATAAACAAGCAAATAAAAAAAAAAACATGAACATCATTCTGTCATCATTCTGTAGAGCACCAATTCTCATTTGAATGACAGTATGTACATCTGGTTTTCATATATTAAGCTTACATTAAACTGTAAAAGCACATGTATTTTACAGAGAAAACTAGGAATATGTAAAAACATCAATTTTGGAATTAATGTCACATATGCAGAAAAATTCAAAATTTGATATATTTACATTTAGATTTATGTGTTTTTTGGACAAGAATTTGGGACTTGGACTTCAAAACAAGTATTGACTGAAAAATATTATAAGATCTCTCTGAGAAACCATTTTAAATTGATTGTACTTATACAGCAGTTTTCTTATTGACCATTCAAAGTGCTTTACACTACTGCTACCTTCCATGAGACATCCCCCTTCACTGAACATGTGAAGCAATATACTATACAGATCACAAAAGTATTCTGTTGCTGTCTTTTTATACTGCTGTAGCTAATCCTATAATCAGAATATATCTAACTTTATAGCTCACATACCTTTGATAATTTACTCTGTGTCTTGTTTTTTTGGGTTATTCTGGATTTATTATTAATTTCTCTCACTCTAGCGAGTGGCAGCGTTGTCATGTAAGCGCACTTGTGACAATGCAGCTACCTGTCTTCCACTCATTCAGTCAGCTATATCTAGCTGTGATAACCAAGGAGACGGGTGATTTGGCTATTCTTAAAAGTAATTTCTTGTTTGTGTTTTTTGTTCTAGTTCAACATTTATTTCACTTGTACCTGCCTATCTAGAATACTCATTAGCTTTATTGGATATAATGCTTATAGATATTTATAAATATAATGAAACATTTTTTTAGGCATATTTACCTGTCACCACTACTGTCAAACCAAATGTTGTATAAGGGAGCTGAGGGCATTGTTAGTTTGTCTGTGGGCTGGAGGCAACCTCTGAGCTTCTCGAATACCTGTGTTTCTACAGACCCTTGTAAAACTGCTGGTGTGATTTATTTGTAAAAATCTGGCTTCTGTAAAGAGATCTGAGCTCTGGAAATCTGCCTAGACTCATACTACTCTTTATTTTCAAATCAAATATTACTTAGCGCTGATGACTGCATTCTTGTGGGTTTTATTTCCACCACAAACCGAACAGTCATCCATTAATTGATGTCAGAGATACAGTTCTCAAGAGAATGAAAAGGTCTCAAGTCCTCAGGATCAACAGCTACATACATTGATCAGTCTCAACATTAAACCAGTTATAAGTTTTAACATTGATGCTGATCAGTATGGATTTGGGTGATATCTTCATAGCAATGAAAATCAGCTTACTTACATGATAACTTCTTGTACTAACACATGAAGACAAAAAAGTAGGAGAAGGAGGGTGGAGCCTTGCTGTTTTCCTATAATAATTATCTTCCCAAAGTTTTCATTTACAGGTGTGATTGGTCAGAATGTTATTTGAAGCTTTTAACTACTTTCAGCAGGATCTGTTTTGGGCCTATTTCCACCTTATTTTACGTGCCTCTCTTTAATGCTAAATAACATCTCATGTTAACATCACACGACCATGACTAATGGCTTAAACTGACAGAGACACATGTATTTTTCATTTTTATTTACTTAAAATATATATCTTTATCAAAATATAAAAAAAGACAAATAAATCATGCTTAACTGTTTTTTGTTTTGTTCTGCTAAAATATGAAATATAAACTCATTAAATTTACCAAATTTCGGGTTGGTATGTAAAAAGATTTAACTGTGTCCCTAGGTGTCATATCCAAAACCTCCAAAAATGCCAAAGCTAATGAAAAACATACTAACAAATACTAATAACCAAAAAATTAGGAAATTTTCAATTCAGGATAAAATACAAAGGTTAGTTAGATTCATAAGTATTTGGACATTGACACAATTTTTGTAATTTTACCTCTGTACACAACTACGATGGATTTAAAACCAACACCAAGATGTGATTGAGGTTTAGATTTTCAGCTTTAATTCAACAGGTTTTCAAAAAAAATTACTAATAATATTACTAATAGGACTAAATGAAATGATAACAGTAGTAATCATAATAATTAGAGCAGTGGGTGTTGATCAGGCTCATGGGGCAGTAGATGGTCTGCAGCCATGGATCCAGACTCTGCAGCATCAGAAAAAACCTGCAGAAAGTGACAGGAGGAAGAGGAGAGAGAGGAGGAAGCACAAAACTACAGGAGAGAGGAAGGACAGTTAGTAACAAGCATTTTTGAGTTGTTAATGTGACAGGGAGAGAGGAGGAGGCGGTGGAAAGGGGAGCTTGGTGCATCATGGGAAGTGTCCTTGTAGCCTAGGCTTATAGCAGTATAGTGAGGAGATGACTCGAGCTAATGCTGAGCCAGTTTTAACCATAAGCTATATCAAAGAGAAAGGATTCAAGCCGACTCTTATACGTGGAGAGGGTGTCTGCCTCAAGGACCCAAACTGGAGGATGGTTCCACAGCAGAGGAGCCTGATAACTGAAAGCTCTGCCTCCTATTCTGCTTGTGGAGACTCTAGGAACCACTAGTAGTCCTACACAGTGTTCTACTGGGGTAGTAAGGTACTATGAGCTCTTTAAGATAGGATGGTGCCTGGTATTTAAGGGCTTTGTACACAAGGTGAGGAGGAGGATTTTAAATTATATTCTGGATTTCACAGGGAGCCAATGCAGAGAAGCTAACCCAGGATAGATATGATCTCTCTTTCTGGTTCTTGTTAATACTCTCGCAGCAGCATTCTGAATCAGCTGGAGACTAATGTTTTATTGGGACAGCCTGATAATAGAGAGTTGCAATTATCAAGCCCAGAAGTAACAAAAGCATGTACTAGCTTTTCTGCATAATTTTGAGAGAGGATGTGCCTGATTTTTGCGATATTATGAAGGTGAGAAAAGGTGTCCTTGAAGTTTGTTTAATGTGGGAGTGGGACATGTGGGACATGTCCTGATCGAAAGCAACTCCATACCTAAGAACAGAAAAGCCATATTAGACTTTGCCAGAAAACATTTTAAAAAGTCTGCCCAGTTCTGGAACAAGATTTGATGGAAAGACCCGTAAACAAGGAGCACTTGAAGGCAGCTGCAGTAAATGCCTGGCAAAGCATCTCAAGGGAGCAAAGTCAACGTTTGTTGATGTCCAATGTTTCCAGACATTAGGCAGTCATGGGCTGCAAATGATTTTCATCCAAGTATTGAAAATAATCCTCATATTCATAATACTTTGGTTTGTCCAATTACTTCTGGGCCCCCCAAAATGAGGGAATATATATAAAAATGACTGTAATTCTTAAATGTAAATCTTTTGTGAAACCCCTTGAATTAAAGATGAATGTCAACACTTCATTCACATCTCAAGTTGTGTTTTCAAATGTGGTTGTGTATACAGGCAAAATTGCAAAAATTGTGTCACTGTCTTAATATGTATGTGTCGAAAAATATTCTCTGAAATGTATGCAAACCTCACCAAACAACAATATGGAGCACTATTGTCCATTTGAGGCAGATGTTTTGTTTGTCTGGGGAACGTTGAAACTATTATTATGTATTCATATCATCTGTCTGAAAGGGTTAAAATTCATTTCCGTCATCTGGCCCTCTGCAAGTCATGCCATTCTACGAAGCAGGCCCAATCTGGGATTATTTTTAGAGGGACATTACCAGACCTGATTTGAAGATTGTTTGTTTTTTCTTCCTCAGGACAAAAACCAAAATAGTATCACCTGTCTTCAGGAAAAAAAATCTATCAGATCTCTTTTCCACAGCCTCCACCTGTGACATTGAATCCCACAGCAAAGTCAGCCACACAGTAGCACCACAACCAACACAGAAGTAATAATAATAAAAAAATAATAAATAAATTATTGTATATATATATATATATATATATATATATATATATATATATATATATATATATATATATATATATATATATATAAATGATACCACCTTTCTGAATTTATTGTTCTATAAAGTGTATAAATATCCACCCTCATCTTGTGACCAGACAGTGTACATAGTGCTAACACAACAAGTTTGTTTACTTCACATACAATAGGAATGAGGAAAAGACGAGTGCTATGAAACTGAAATTTAAGAAACATGGCTGACAAGTCGAGGTCAAGTCTTCCTCAACAGTTAGAATTAGACCATCTGTCGCTCTGTCCTGCATATTCACCAAAATTGCTTGAATCTCCATTAACTCCACTCTTGCAGTTCTTAATTGCTTTCCCTCTTTGCAGTTGATAGAGATGTTCTGTTTATGAATGAAATATAAGTTTGTATTACGTGCACATCAAGAGCAGTGAACAAATCAGACTAGAATCAGGCTTGCAAAATATTGTAACTCTTGGCATGAGATGAAGAAAAAGAAAAGAAATTGGACAAAAAAGTTGTCAGTAAGTCAAGTTAGATTGCAACAAGTTAACTGCATGTTTTGTTTTTGTACAGACACTATTTGGGGGGGGTTTGCACTGGAAAATGGAATTTATGACATAAAAATGGATCAATGCAGAAGAAAAAAATGACCGTGACTCATTTTCGTTCTTTAGGTCAGCAGAAAAACATTATTTGTTGATTTAACAAAGCCTCTTTTGGTTCCCTTTGTTTGAGTGGTTGGTATATACTTGGTGTGCAGGGCAGGAGCGAGGTTTGGTTAGTAGTGATAATTAATAATTATCTTTAATTATTATTAAAAATTAAATGAATCTAATTAAACGAGATTAATAATAATGGGGCACCACTGGGAAAACCTGGACCAATAACCAAATATTGGATGCAGTCTCAAAGGGGTGTTCACTTAGAAATGCCAATATTTAGGGAATATCGGTAATTCCAGAGTGAACAGAGAAGGAGTAGAGATCAGCAATGACTCCGTCAACCAGCTTTGTACCACAATATGCAAACAGAAAAACATCAGGGCAACTTCTCTTTAAAAGATAACAGGATTTATTAACATCAGTAACATCAAATTCTAATAAATATCACTTCTGTTTAATAGATCACATCATATGCTACAACTACTGGTTACCAACTACAGATGACACCAAAGTATTAGTGTGTTTGTGTGTGTGTGTGTGTTTACGGGAGTGGATATGTGTGTGTGCGTCTGTGGGAAGGTGGAGCAAGATGGCGGACGTGACTTGTTACAGTCACGTCATATGAGGGTTCAGGTTTAGGTGTGTATGTAGGCCTTCTTTGTGTACAGTCTGTTGGTGAGGCACAACAATACTCAAGGTGAATATTCTTGTGATAGTAAATGATTTTTGATGGTGAAAGAAAACATTTATCAGGTTTTTAAAATGCCTTTAAATAGTTAAACAGGAGTCGTTGATTGGCACATGGTGCACTTGATTGTAATACAAGCATGAAATGAATAGAACACATGTGTAACTGCTTACAAAGCAAAAGTAGCACCTAAAGACTTCTAATTTCACATATTTGTAGATCAGAAGTTGCAAATAATTTCGATACCTGCATTTACATGATACAGTCCTTAGTTCTGGTTAATGGGCAACTTATCATATGTAAACAAATTGTAGATGCCAGTGTCCACATACCAATGCCAGTGCAGACAGGGGTTAAGGAAGTTTGAAAAACTGCTATTTTGTGTTTCCAAAACTACAGCACAAAATAGTACAAATGTTACATTTTAAAAAAATCACACTATGACCAAAATCTACGTACTTACTTGAAAGGAGTTAGTTAAAGTGGTTTGAGCATCTTATGAGGGTGTCAGAGATTAGATGGATGTATGAAAAGATGTATGGTTATGTTTTGGTCCATGCACTGTATTTAAGCAAACAATCTTTGGTACTAGAAGTTGCTATTCATTTGATTCCCTTATCCAAATTCATCCAACCATATTCATTTTTTGGAGTCTAAATAAATTGTGACTTACTGGTCAGCTATGACTCAGAGGTCAAACTTTAGGTATCCCTTATCAGTAAGAGTAATACCTTTTTAAATTTACCTTTAAATTTACCCTTGCCTATGGCACTAATTAAAACCAAAGTCAGATTTAATAAATCATGACTTGAGTGCTAGCTGCCATGAGTAATATTTGGCACCAAAAACACAGGGGTCTAAATGACAGTGAGAACACAGGAATTGAAGAAAAGTATTCGATCTAAAAAGCTACAAGTCAGGAAAACTGTGTCAGAGGGTCAGAAGGTGTGAATGATAGACTAGCTCAGATGATCTTTTCCTTCTTATTTTAATCTTGATCAAGACCCTTGTGTCTGCTTATATGCACAAGTAAATGGTTATCTGGTTTAAAAGTGCCCTCCTTTCTTGACAAAATTAGCATGCAACTGATTAACACCCACATGCACACGTCTGTATTCATACACAGATCGCACACACACTGAAATAAACACATAAACACTTTGCCTTTACTTCCTCTACATGTTGATCCATTCCATTAAACAAGATGCCTTTTACTCTGGATATACGGTTGCTTGTAATTGGAAAGCTAAAACCCCCCCTCGACTCTGCAGTGACTTAAGTCTTTAAGCATGAAAGCGGAGTACAGTACTACAGTGCTCAGCGACAATAGATTTGTACTATTGGCCAAACTCAAAGGGAATATGTGCATCAGGTTTTGATACTCCCTTTATACAAGTGGGAAGTTTGCTCTGGTGGTGACACTGCAGAGGAGTTCAAAAAGAACACATTAGGATCCATCCTCTGGCATTGATGAATATGAATGAATATCCAGTTCATTTTAGGCAAATCTACCTATTAGTTAGGTATGCCAACCTTGTCATATGTAGTCATTAACTTAAAGCTGCACTAAACGTTTTTTTTATTATCATTCTGACTATATGACATCTGAGATGGGTCATTCATACTGACAAATCGACAAAGAATGATCTGCAGCCCCCTCCCAGGTTTACATTTTTAGTTCATGTTTTTGGTTTTCTAGCCCACAAACTCAGCCTCATTTCTAGCAGCTGCTGGCAGAGGAGGAATCAGTAGTTAGCAAAAACAGAGCTAAATGATAGTGAATATTGAACTTTCAATTGATTTTCAGATACACTGGGTGGTCACAAACACCACTTTAGATTAACAATCCTGTTGCTCTGTATCTGCTGGAAGAGTAAAATTGCAAGTTTTTGCTAATAAATTTGTCATATCATATGGTGATAATTTGAATTTGGTCTGTTTCAAGCTTATGTGGCTGCCCCCAATTAACACAAAAAAATGCAGCTTTAGGTAAAATTAGATAGCTATGTATTAACATTTGTATTACACAGCGTAACAGCAACACATGTAGAGAAGAATCAAAAGGTCGGCAAAATGATAAAGTAATATCAGTCCCACTGCAATTTTTATCAAAACTATTCTTATAATTTAACTAATGTTGATTTTTCATTTTGAGAGGAAGAATGTGTTATTATTTCAGTCAATAGTTATACAGACTTATTTCTATTAAACCTACATGGGTTTCAGCAGCAAAATGTACATATATATCAAAAGTGAAGAAGTGCTATAGTATTATATTTTCTAACTCATCCATTAACATGTAAGCAGCAGCTTTATGAAATAGTGTGTGAATTATAAATACTTTATATACTACTGGGTAGTATATACCAATTTTATGTAATAATCATATGTTTGAATGTAAATCTGGAATGTTACTAGTGTCTATGGCTGTCAAAAAGTAGTAGCAGTAAAAGCATAAAACTGATATGTTAAAGCAAATAACAAGATCCTAAAATCTTTAAATACACTCATTTTGTTTTAAACACTACTTGCAGTGGAGCAAAAGGCGGTAAAGTGGAATTTATTACCTAATAGTGGTGCTAGAAAAAAATTTAGCAGCTCAGCTATCATTTCTTCAGTAGCCAGAACACTGCATTAAGACAGACAGAGAGGAGGAGGAGAGGACAGCTAGTTTATCTCCCACAAACAGGAGCAATGTCACTAATGTAAGAGTCTGGGTGGAGGGAGTGGAGATGCAATAATTTGAGTTCAACTGGACTTCTACCTTGTCATTACTTTTATGTCCTCTATAATCCCTCAGTTCATAAATCAGATCCTCCTGCCAGGTTCAGGGCATGTTAAACTCACTCTTGTTGCTTAATATGGTTGAAGCCCAATGCTGACATGTAAAAGCACATCCAGCACTGTCACACAGTCACAGGATGTGGTTTATGAACCCATATCTATGTGTTTTCTACTGGATTGGATGCATGCACTCATTTAGCCTTTTCATTTCTTTGAACTAAACATCCTGTGTTGACAAACCACAACTCATGGCAACAAGTTGCTAGAAGAGCACCTGTGCTAACGGTTTAGTACTGGAAGGGCTTGGCTCTGACTTAGTTCCAGTATTCATCTTACAGTCTGACAGTTGTCATATCCACTGTTTCCAAATCTAAATTAATCATCATGTAGACTTAAAAAGTAGTCATAAAAAGTGAAACTTGGATTAGTTTGGTGTCATGTCAGTGTCAGTATATTCCAAAAGTGAGAAGTTTCCACTGCAGAAAAAAAACATACCAAAACATCCACCAAGACATTAACTCCTTTAGCACATTCCACAATTCCACTGACCTTTGATATGCTTGGTATATTGCAAACAGTCATAGTTTTGATCAAATATGGTTCAAGTAATTGGCTATGTTGTGTAGATATTTTTTAAAAATATGACAAATATGATATGCTAAAAGAGCCACTGCTCATTATCACGAGTCAAGAAGGTACTGAGTGGAAAAATTACGAAAACTCACCTTCAATAGAAGGTAAAACTATAATTGCTGCCTTGAATCCAAGCTGACCACATCCACTTTCTTTCATGAGTAAGTTAACCATAAACTGCTACCTCTCAAGACTACAGGTGGCTGAATGTTTCACACTCAAACAAAGGCTTTGGGTAGAGTGTGTCCAACCAAAAAGTGGCACAGGGATATTCAGTTGCAAGCCCTTTCAAAAAAAGTGGTTGAAAGCTTGCTGACATTACAACTAATTCCACTCTGGGTCAAAGCAAGACATGAGTTTACACAATTAATTCAGGTGAACATGCACTCCTGTCTCAACAATGAGTACAAAACATGTCATATTTTGTGGAATAGTTTATTTATACTCAAGCAGAGCATAATCATATAAGATTGCATGATGTGACACTGTCAATATGATATTTTTGTCTATTCCCCAAGACTTACCATAACCATAAATACAGCATTGTTACTGTCACCTTTCAGGGAAATTATTTATGTGTAAAACTTCAGCAAAGCTTAACTGTATGTGACAAGCACAACTAAAAATATGTTTCATTCAAACAAGAAAATCTACTAATTGAGGTGATTCCACTAGAAGAAACTTGAAGTTTGCCATATTTTTCCTAGTTAATATTAAACAATACAGTTATTTTAAAGAGGCAAAATCTCAACTGCAAAACATTTCAACATCTAAACTGAAAAAAAAAAAAAAATCAGATAATAGCCCTTCTAAACAGGATAACCCACTGATTGAACATGGAAATCTTCAATCTAAATGATGAATACCTGGAAAACATTATTCTGCTGTGTGTATAATTTGATCCCTGCTGAGCCTGTGGAGGGAGGTAGGGGGCTTGAGCCTATCAAAGTTGCCAAAAGGCAGAGCAAACCCTGGGCAAGTTAGCAGTCTATCACAGGTATAAACAAATAGACAGACGCACACAGACATTCACACCTATGGGCAACTGTGGAATCACTGATTAACTCAACTTGTGTGAAGCCAAAAAAAAAGAAAAAAGTTGAATGTTGAAATAAAGCAGTACTGGTCAATGCTGCTGATCTGAGAAATGAGGCTGTGCCTATGTTAGCTACTATTTGTATCCAAATGCACACACCTGGCCCACAGTCTGTATCTTATAAGTATTTCTCTGTATTTTTAGTATTTACACTGATGTGGTGTTTGTCTGTGGAACCTGTATTGAATGTTTGCTAAAAGAGAAATGGTGCAATTATTTATTTTTTCAACCTCAGTCTCATTGGCCTTGTCTCATTTTCTGTGAAGAACATATAAAAGAACATATTTTCAATGACTGCACACTGTACCCCCCTACACATTTATATTATGTATGTGGTGTTAGGGTCCTCCGGACCCCTGGGCAATACAAGTGTGGAAATTGTGGGTGCTGTGTACCTTCACTCCATCCTACTCCTACCTAGGCCTGCTGTTACTGTGTTTTTGTATGTGTGTGTTTATGTGTGTGTGTGTGTGTGCTTCTGCTATTCCTGCACAAGCTTGTAAGATTGTTATATTTCAAGCATCTACCCCTATATGCTCCCACATTAACACACATTGTACCCTCTGTCTTGCTGGAACCATTCTATTTTTCTCACACTGAACCCCAGCTGCAAATTGGGGCAGGATACAACAAATAAATAGCCCAGCCCATCAGAAACCAGCCAGCGGAGAAAAATGGCTGTAAAAAAAATTATGAAATTGAATGGTCTTCTTGCCCAAGCCACCCAAATGGCTGCCAATAATATAAGGATGCAACCAGGGCCAACATAGGTGGTGGTTACTCATGTGCAGAACATAAAGTCTTCTTTTGAACTTTTCATCCAGGATGCCATCCAGAAAATCATTCTGTATTGTGATGAGGTGGATAGAGATGGACCAAACCCATTTACGTGCATACATTGGGGTTCTTATCCCTGCTGGCGCTATCAGATCCAAAGGGGAATTCACAGAATCCCAGTGGGATGCAGAAACTGGCAGAGAATTTTTTGTGAAACACTGTCTCTGGAACACTTTCACATTATTTCCAGGATTATCCGCTTTGATAACAGCGATGACAGACCAGCTTGACAGCAGAGAGACAAGCTTGCTGCCATCAGTACAGTGTGGGACAAGTGGATGCACCACCTCCCCCTGTTTTACAACCCTGGGCCCCATGCCACTTTTGATGAGCAGCTGATGCCACTTAGGGGCTGCTGCCCCTCCAAGTAGTGCATACCGTCTAAACCCATAAAAATACAGAATCAAGATCGGCATATACCTGCTTCAACGGCATATGATGAAGCAGCCTGAAATGCTGCTTCATCATATGCATGGAGCTTGCAAGTGTATACTGGAGAGTTAGAAGCCCCTGAAAAGAACCAAGGAATGAGAGTTTTCCTGGACATGACACGAGGACTCAGTGGACACAATATCACATGTGTTAACTTTTGTACTTCGCAGAAGCTGGGACATGAGCTCCTAAAGGGGAAGCTAATGATGGTCGAAACGGTACAGAAAAAAAAGACAGAATCAACCTCAGCTGTTGACTACACAGAACAGGCCTGTCAACTCTTCCAAGTTTGCTTTCACGGCTGTCACATTCCTGGTGTCCTTCATGCCAAAGAAAGGCAAAATGTTGTACTAATCTTATGCATCAAAAACCGGAAATCATCACAGATTATAATGCCAAATTGCAGGGGTGGACAACATGAATGTGCTGGTGACTGGTAACAGCTGCTAAGTATCCTCATTCTAGGTTGCAGCGAGTAGCAATAAAAAGAAGCACTGCGATGTGTGTGGACCTAAGTTGGACAAGAAGACACAGTATACAGTAGCAAAACTCTACCCCTCATTTACTGTATTGGCTGGCATGAACAGCCTATATGTTCATTAGGTTTCGTGTTGTTTAGATTGACATGTATATGTTCAACTACTAGTTAAGCTCAATATCATCATAGTAAAAAAAACCCTTTTTGATTTTTTTTCCCAACTATATCTTGATTATAATTGATTTTTTAACTCAGTAGTTTAATATAAATTGTTATGGCTGTATTGATTTAAAAACCCAATCATGAAGTGGGTACACAATATCGGTACACATTGGCAGACTAACAAAAAACAACTCCGCACAAGGTTTCACTCCAACCAACAGCTACATGTTACAATGTTCAGTAAAACAGGGCCATGCGGCACAGATAATTCATTCTCTGGCGCAAATGCTTAAGAATTGCCTTCCACAACTGTGTGTACTTTTACCCATGAGTGTATAAAAATATGGATAATGTGTCTTCACTTCCTCCCAATGTACAATAATTAAGCCAAAATATCATGGATACTGGCATTGCCATCTTCCTATGGTGACGTCATTCGGAGCCACAGTCTATATGGTAGTGACTGGTTGGTTGAGCTGCATTATTTCGGCCCCACCCATACACCTACCTGATTCAATTGCGAGCTCACACACAGCTGATGATGGTACACCAATTTTTTTATTCCATCAAATAATGAATTGAAACTAAAATTATCTGAAAAAATGAATACTGGAACATATGTCAGCATGAAAAGAACTACCTAAGATGACAGTAACCAGATTAAAAATATTTATTTGAAGTGTACTTTGATTTTTAGGTTTGGCCCATATCCAAAATGCTAATGTGAAAATGTGGGGTTTATGGTTTATACTGCAGTTAGTCACCAGTGTAAGATCAAGATGTTTGGAGAGCAATCATGTCGTCCATCTTCATATACAGTAATTGTTTTTTACCAACAACACAATAATCATCTTACGAGTTCGCAGCGACAAAATTTAATGACTAATCAACCACAATTCCAGTTTTCAAATGACTGGTTGAAACTCAGATCATCCTCCGGACTGTTGCATTGACAAATACCTGACCAGATGTGTTAATTAACAGCAGTGACACACTGGTTTATGTGTTTATCAGTGATGATGTAAATTAAAAATACTGATTTTAACTTGTGTAAACATGTGTGATCAACTTGTGTATCAGGGATGTTTGTATGGAACAAAGAGGGTAAGGAAAAACTGTAACTATGGCACACACTCATTAATCATGCTCACAGCTGTTCACTGTTGCTGGTAAACAGGAACACCATCATGAAGCTGGAGGAGTCCAGTCAGCATCCAGTGTGTTCTGGAGGTGGTTTATCATAGTTGGTGTTTATGGGAGATATTAGCCTTATTTTAGCTATGGTAGGCATTTAATGACTGGCCATTACCAATAAGAAAGATTTCAATATTTCACACACTTGTGGTTCATGACCCCCTGATTACAAGCTTAGTGTGAGGAACCTGGTGTGCCCAAAGGAGACCCATGCAAACTCTACACAGATAGATCCCAGCTAGCTGATAGGTTTCTACACAGAACCTCCTTCCTTTGAGGCAAGATTCATAACACCTGAAATGCCTTAGAAAATCATAACTGAACAGCTGTATGGATAAATCACAGTCTAAAAAAACAAACACAAAAAGTAGACCATGTCGACTGGTTGACATATGATACTTTATGTAAATTCAACATTAGCCCATTTTAGTATATTAGAAATTAGGCCATATGAGTGAAATAAAGTTGCTATAGGTAAAAATGATAAATATCCAGCTGACCTGAGGGTCCTTCTTGAAAGATTTCGTCCCCTGTTTTGCAACAATGAAATCAAAATCATACTGATTAATCCTAATATGATTAATAACATTGAAAGTTACAGAATAGCGGGGCAGTGACAGTGAAAACTGCTCTAACGCATCTCCAACTGCACGAATCCAACCCTCTCTTCTATTTATGTAAATGACAGTAATAGACCATATACAAGAAATCCATCATGATTTCACCATCAGCTGATCATTTCCATGTAGTATTATGCTTTGTGGCTCCTTTAAGTTCCTCTGTAAAACTTTGCTGAAGTGTTAACTGGAATAAAAAGTAAGCCGGCTGCTGATGTTCGGGGGGATTTGAATGAATATCATGATAAAGCCTCACTAATCTTCCATTCCAATCTGATTCGCAGTAGGATATATCTCTTCTTTCTATACTTAGGTGACCCACGCCGCTTCTTTTGTGGATGTTCGGTTCCGCGGGATCAGTGGGAAATTGGAAAGAGATGCAGTGTGCGTGCCACCTCAAATTGGATTGCATGGCTTCTTAAATGAAAGCAAATAATTTCACGGCTAATGGGCTTAATTTCAGGAAATAATTCGAGATTTCCACAGCTGGCTATTTTGCATATGATTTCTGCAGAAGGCTTGTCACTTTTGGGGGTGTTGTCTTTTTATGTGTGTTCATTGAATGTTGTGGAATTAGAGAGCAGTGATCTAAAAGCAGATCACTTTTAGAGTTGATCAAATGTGTGACATTCTGCTTTGACCATTTTCCTTTGAGCTAGCTCTAGTTGTTGTAGGTGGTGATAGGACCGGTACTACTGTTTCCTCTCATCTTTTATTCAGTGGAGAAAGAACAGAGGAACAAAGTTATTTGCAAGAAAGGATAAAAGAAAGAAATAACTGACGTAAACAAGAAGTAAAATGTGATTGCCAACAAGGATGTTATTAAGCCTCACAAAAAGTCTGAAGTTGTTAAATAAATATTGAAATAACTGTAATTAAATAATGAATGAAAGAATCAGTCCATAAAGCACTGATTGATGTCCAGAAAAGGGAGTCTTTTTAATGGAGGCTGGCTGACAGTGATTGCGAAGGCCCATTTACCAGCTGATGTTTTGTTATGATTGGACATGTCAGTCTTCCTCCTCTGATTAAAAAAGAGAGGGGGGAGCCCAAATGCTCCCTGCATCCTTTCTTTTATGTTTTTTTTTTCACTTTCCATCCACAGGCATTTAAAGATGGCTGCATATTATTTTGTCAATCGGCAGGAATGGGTGACATCCAGGTGTTTGTAAAGTTGCCTACTGCTCTTTCTCCCAGGAACTAAGTCATGTAATAGATATTTGTGCTGTTCAGGGCAAAGTGGTTTTAAATTGATTGTTTTGTTTTCCCACTGGAAAGATGGAACAGCTTCCCTGAAAAGGTTTTTTGTGCAATCATTTCTATCAAGTATAACACAACACTCTTGAGATACATTTAGTTAAGTAATGTATACATTACCTCAGCACTGGTTCAAACACAAGCCAGTATATTTTGATTGAAAGTTTGTTTTAAATTTTTTTTAGTTGTTATATATTGTATGTCAATAATAAATAAGCTATTTCCATATAATTATGACTCATTTGTTAGTACTACAAGACATAACCCTTTGGAAAATTACTCCTGAGCAGGGCTGCAGCTACCACTGAGGACATATCCTTGCTAATATATTTTGGAATTTGGGGGTGGCATAACATTAAAGAAGAGTTTACATTCTGTGATTGAAGTTTTAACATAATGATTAAGGTGTTTTTCAGTCTGTAGATCTTCAAATTTTAATGTTATATTGATTAAATCCCTTGTAAATTATATTATTAAGGGATTTTTACAAGCCACCAGAATTATGGGTGCTGCAGGGTAGACAACGAGTAGATCATAATGTTGGTAAATATGATTTGAAGATAGAGAATAAGTGTGATGAATGAACTTAACATGACATTTTATGTTTTTTTTTAATGGACTCATCACCTGTGACTCATGAGTATTTGTAAAATAATTGGTACACTACTCATTTGGAATGAATTTCTCATCCTGTAGCCCCTTTTTTAATTTTGGCCTCAGGGACTGGTGGATACCTCTATGTATTCAGAACTAAGTCTAGAATAATGTTGCTTTGCAGGTGAGGTTTTTATGTAATAACGGATTTTTTTAGTCAGTTTTTAGTACCTCACACAAATTTGCTTTTAGAGTATATGCTGTCATGACTATTGGCACTAGACATATTTATTCCTATGGGTACCCAAAACATGAATTAATATATATTGTTAAGCCTACTAACTCACCATAAAAAAGTAGGTCAAACAGTTTATTGATCAAAAAAACACCTCAATACCAAAAGTAGATGGCTAACCAAACTACCACCAACAATCTAAAATCAGTGCCAAAGAAATTTACTTTGTCACTTTACTTTGTTATAAACCAGATTAAATCCTAATGAGGTAGTATAGACTCTTTAAGTTTATAATTCAGGTAAAAAACAATTTAAATGTAATAAAGCTCCTGATTGTCTCCTGTCATGTATATTCAATTGTGACTGTCAAACTGATGCAGTTCAGACCTGTGTCAGCTGTCCATCTAGAATAGAACTTCTAAATGTTGAAATAACTGAAAGGGAAAAAAATGAAATAATTGCAAAAAAAAATGTTAAGCTTGGCTGAAGAGGAAAAGTAGGTGTATCTGTAAAAGCAAGATGTGACAAAGTGCAGTGGAAACAGACTTGACAATGACACGCATTGAACCATGTGACTTAATCATCAAGAGTGGAAAACATCAGATCTGTGTAGAGCAAGAGTAGAGACTGGAACCTCTCTCACATTAACTCTTGAGACAAACATTACCATGTTTCTACATGAAACTTTACTGCAGCATTTTAATGGCACTGACTGGAAAATTAGTGCATGTGTTTATCTCCATCAACCAGTTGAATTGGATATATACAACAGGAGTAGAGGGAAACAAGCATTAATTTGATTTTTTTTGCCATTTTTTGGAAGTTCTTGAAGTTTGGCAAAACAAATTTGTGCTACATCTAGAACTATAAAAATATAGTATAGTATGAACACCCATTCCCATTAGTATATTTAATTGTGTAGAGAATAAGAGGAGACACACAGAGGTGGTGCAAGAGAAGACTGGCATTATTTTCACCCAGCCTACTACATTGATAACAGGTATGAACGCCTTTAGAAGTGGTTCTGGTGATGAAGCTTGTTTGAAGTATAGTTAGGCCCCCTATTAGCAGATTGTGTCAGCCACATTTGACATATTCAGCTGAGCTTTTACCTAAACAACAATTTATAGCAAATGATTGTGTACAATATTATTCTGTTTCAGTGCCATAGTGGCTGTAAAAACACAATTATGTAAAAGAGACTGATAAGATACATTTTGGTATTAATCAGCTGCCAGTGTCAGTGCATACCACAATCACAAATATGTGCCTGTAGATTTAAGAGTTTAAAAATATGTTGCTGCAAAGTCCTACTTTCATGGTGTACTCTGGTGTATTTTGGCTGAACGCTTAAACCTAACTCCCTGCAGACCTAATGCTGCAGCACAGACCTGAGTGAAAGTTATATTTTGCTCTTTTACTGTAGTATTCTAAACAGTTTCTTGATACCAAGTGCTGCTGGTGTACAGTTGGTCTATCTTCCAGCAGTGACCACTTTCAACCTGCCATATGGAGGAACAAAGGACCATCTTTGTTGTTCCCTAGCTTTGCTGCTCTCTGCAGGCTGGCTAAACAGTCTGGTCCAACTCCAAAAAACGAAGTTAATTCAACTCCAAGTTTAACGATGCTGACCTCTGTTGTGGCCTCTGGAATCAAGCGCATCAGATTCTGATGCACCAGCAGGAGCAGCAAAACTGTGGAGAGATGGGGCAGCAACAGATGGTGGTCCCTGAGGGTCTCTTTTCTTGGACCTCACCTTAGCAATGCTCTTTGAAGATTTTTGAGAACAGTATGGTCCTTAAAGTCTCTCAAAGAACATTAAGTGACTTTAACTATGACTTGACTCAAAAAACCTTAAGGGCGGATGTAAATAAAAAAAACACTATATGAAACTGTTCCGACACTGAAAGGGGAGAGCAGTTAACATATTCAAATGTTGGATGGAAGATACTGTGAAGTTGAAACACTGACGTGAAACCGCCCCTTTGTATGTTAATGTCAGGACTGCAGGAAAAAAGTCACCGTTTGGAGGATCGAAGTTTGGGGGAAACAAAAGAAACAAGAAACTATTTCATCTTGCTCATGTAATTTTACTTTCTGTTAGGCTACCAACTGCTGAAATCAAGAGCCACACTCAGAGAACGCTGTTCAGTTTTCATAGAAACAGCTCTGTTGTCAGTCTTGTCCTGCTGAAAGTTAAAGCAAAGGAAACAATTAAAGTTTTTTGTATTCTCAAGAATGCGTAGCATTTTTAAAAGTACAATACAGTCATATTATACTGCAGCTCACAATTCACCTCTGGTTCCTATGCTATAATAACAGATATAGGTTAACTTCTCTGATGCAAACGGTACTAGAAAAATAATTCATTTCAAGTCACAACTCCCACCTTGTTGTTTATTTTACACTTTACACTTTATACTTACAAGTGATTCTGAAGGAGACAATAAAGAAGCTCCATAGCAAGGCCAAAAAAAAAGATACAGGATCAATTGAATAAAATTTTAAAATTTGTTATTAGGGAAAATGTCCTCAGTTTCCTCCCGTTTGAAGATTAAAAGCAGGGAGCATTCGCTCGGTCAAACAGTACTAAGGTGGCATTGTTTAGGATTCTACTAATTAATGGATCAATGGAAAGTCAGTTTTATTTAAGGGATTAAACTGCATCTTCCCATTTATGCACGGCACTTAACAACAATGTCATTCTCTGACCCTTTCTTCTCTACATTAATGTCTTTTACTATCTCTTTATCTATCTCAGAAGAGTTTAAGCCCTGCAGATAGGATTAAGTTTTGGGTTACTGTTTGAAATTCAGTATGATAAAGTATAGTATGAGACATATTTATTGAAAGGCACTGTTTGCTTTGACTGATATAAGTTTGAAATCTGCCTAAAAATGACCGAAACCAGAGCAGCTTAGGAGATCCATGTGCTGCTCATTCAATACTATGCATCTTATTTGTCTAATCAAGATTATTTCAGTAATATGACAACTGTGTTATTGATTTTGTGTAAAAAAAAAAAAAAAAAAAAAAAAAAAAAAATTAAGTATCTCTGTGTTTTAGAGACTGAACTTGTTGGTCACCACAAACATCAAGTCTCACAAATCTCAGAGGAGAATAAACCATAGAAATGGTGAATTGTTATACCTCTAAAACCACAATTATTGCAACTTGGTTTTTAATTTCATGCTAAAACTGTTATTTACTAAGATCTCAGAACTTGGAAACACTGCTAAAAATATGTCAGACAGATGAGCAGTCAGTAGACCACACTGGAGATGAGGCGCTCTTTCACCTTGCCTCCACAACTTGCTGGGTGGCCATAGCAACACCAGACACTAAAGTGAGGGAAACCATACAGTAGTTAATTTTAGGTAACAAGTTATCTGAATGACACACTGACAGAGAACAGACAGATTCATGAAGAGAGAAAGTATTGCAGCAAAATCAGTTTCCAAGTCTGAATATTTGGTCTGAGACAATAAACAGTGTTCATGTAACTAGTTAACAAAACTTCTATAAATTAGAGCTTTATATTAATAAGGTCATACTGCATTCCATTTATACTACTTTAAGCTATACAACCACACAAACGCACACAGACACACACATGTTATATCTTAATATAAGCTGAGGTCATGCTTGGTTAGCACCATTCCAATTCATTGTAGCAATAAATATATCTACGGAAGCAAAAGTGGAAAGTGAATGTTAAATCAGGCCAGTCGATACTTGTTAGCAGGGCCGGCTAATAAATAACTCATAGTTTGGTTGTGAGCTAGGCCAATGTGTTTCAGCTGCCTGTGGCATCTTAATGCAGTGTTTTAGTCAGGGCCAGAAGCTGCTAAGAGCTTACGCTAACACATTGTCTGAAACATTGCCTCCAATGTTCCATGGATTTACATAGAGGGCCAGTAAGCCATCTATCTATAGTCACTTGTCCTGACTTGTTATTCACATTCTCATTCCCTGTATCAAAACCTTTCCACATCCAAGTGTAGCTTGTCCTACTGAGGCTCAGCCTTCCTTCTTTTTATTAATTTTTTTTTTTTTGGGTGACAATTAAAAAGACAAATGTCTGGTTTTGGATCAGGGTCAATAAGGAAGACTTTTATAGGTAATGATGTTGGAGCCCCTGTTTAACCAGCCTTTATCCTTTAACCCTCTTTGTGCTGGTCTGAGGTGTGCAGCAGGCAGGGGGGAAAGCAGCAGAGGGAGAACTGGGCAAAGTTGGATGTTAATACAGAGATTGTCCAGAGATTATTGCAGGTTCGCTGATATTCAGATGGCAGATTTAAGGCACTGCCTTTCTGCACTGGTAACCATGCCAACTGCACTGGGAAACTATTAAAACAGCTCTGCATATCAAAGTAGGGACACCTCTAAGAAAGAAGCAAAATGGCAGTCTATTGCCCCAGAAAACCAGGATAAGCTTCTCATCAGTTTGGAAACAGCAGGCTGCTTATGGGACAAAACACTTTGCAGAGGAGAGGATTTGACTCATTTTCATACATTTTGTTTCCATAACTTTTGGGGCTGGATAAGCCAGTGCACAGTTTCCGAAATCATTGTTTTTTCAGCAGCAGGCTGGTCTGAATTCCTCTAATAACTGCTACATCCATATCAGTTGTCATATTGGTGCAACTTATCAGCACAAACTATCACAACCTGAAAAATTAGCACTATATTCCTGCTAATTAGCTATATCCCAGTATCACTGCAACTACAGTGTTAAATACACACTGTAAGTCACTTTAGTAGACGAACAGTAACACATTTGAGCAAATACACTCTTGCTTTCTTGCAGAGCGTAAGATGTGATTGATAGCACTCCCACGTCTGTACACTAGCAGGGGGAAACAAAAAAATTAGCAAAACCTCCATGCACATATTACAAACATATTACACACTTCCTATTGATAAGCTCAGGCTTTTACACACAACTGAAGTGTGAGACTGGGTGCCACACACAGCTCTGCAGATGTCTTTGGCATAAATGTTTATCAGACAGTCATTAACCTTTCTTTGATAGTGGGATTTTTGACTGAGATCTATCTGATCCTTTCTGATCATATCCATATTATTTTTTTATTTTATGGAGTCCGAGGGTGGGTCGAAAAAATTATGGTGATTGAGCCCCTCCGTGGTTGGCACCTGTTCCCACTTATGCTTACAGTGATATTGGTAGTTAAGCGGTTGATTATTTCTGTCTTAAAACACACCATCTCCTTAAACATGATGGTATATTCAATTAGCAAATGTTGTTCCCTTTTTTCCTTTTCCATTCACCTCTCTCTCTGCCTGACAGCACAGTCAGCATCTGTAAAACAAGTGAAGTAATGGTAGGAGGTGTTGAGCTCTCTGCTCTTATCACAAAAAACACACCTGTGTTGCTGCTGATGGGGTGGGGGGGGGTACAGGGGGTGGGGTGAAGGGTGCTATGCGGCACATACCAGAGATCTCTCCTTATGTTATCCCTGATCATGAGAGCCAGCCAACAGATGTCAGGCTTTTGAACCAGCTCCGAAAATGTGACCGGGAGGTCAAGGTCAAGGTAGAGTGTAATCTCTACCTTCAGACAATCCCACACTCCCTGGCTCTAAAACTAGGGCTGCATGCTGTGCAGGGCAGTTTTTTTTAAGGCTAATTTTTAGTTTAGGCCTTTCCGTGGATGCAGAATTAAAACAGTGTGCATGGCTTCTCAACAAAAATAGGAACAGGAACAGGATGAGAAATATGCAGTACATACTATATGTATATATATATATATATATATATATATATATATATATATATATATATATAAATAAATATATATATATATAAACAGTCCTTTAGTCACACTGCCCTGCAGATTTAAAAAAAAAAATTTATGTCACACCACTGAAAAAAAAAAAAAAAGAGAACAGATTTCAGTTTTTTTTAAGGCTAATTTTTAGTTTAGGCCTTTCCGTGGATGCAGAATTAAAACAGTGTGCATGGCTTCTCAACAAAAATAGGAACAGGAACAGGATGAGAAATATGCAGTACATACTATATGTATATATATATATATATATATATATATATAAATAAACATATATATATAAACAGTCAACTTTAGTCACCTGCCCACTGCAGATTTAAACCAAATTTATGTCACAATGACCCTTCTGGAAAAAGATGGACACAGAAAGCATTTCACATTAACCCATGGTGGACATTCTAAGTGCACACTAAGGCATAAGCAGTGTTAGAAAAGTTACTTGGATAGATTGGTCTATTTAGGGCAAACCACACCAATAACGATAACTATAGCGATAACTAAAAATAACAATGTGACCCTTCAAACTGATGAACAATAACATTCTGCAGACAGTGGTGCCAAGCATGTGCTGCGTACTCCAGTTGTGTTGTATAAGAAAACACCTACTACTGATTCCAAGAGTGAGCCAGATTGCATCCCAGATGTCCATCTTCATGGTTAGCATCTTCATTAATATGGTTTGTTTTTTTGAAATGGGATTGATTTTTTTAAAGCTCAATGAGGAGTCTCCCCCTGTCCAAAATGAGAATGATCCCAACGATATCGTTCACTACTGTAGTTGTACTTATAGTTGTGGTGTGGACTCCACCATCCGCTTTAGGCGAAACAATTTTTTAAAAAATTAAGTTTTAAGTTATAGTTTTCTTTCTCAGTGGGGAAAGCCCTTTACTCTACCTAAGGTGTAATGAGATTTCATTGCACATTACCCCCTGAGGTAATAATCATATCATTGTTACTTTATTATCTTTTCAAAAACTCATCCCAATTATTACTTTCCATTAGAATCTTGTTAAGAATTTATCTGGCAACCTGATACACTCATCTATTGTATTGCAAGACAATAGACCTGTTAAACATTTAAACTGAACTATTACCTCTTGACAACTATCTGTTTTCTTTCCAAATGTTGCACTAATGATAAACAAATTTAAAGAAAATCAGCAAAAATAAAAGTCTTGTATCCATTCACTGCTGCTGTGTGAGTTGTGGCTGGTGGAGGTAATTCTCTGGATAGTGCCATTAAAGCACTGCAGAAGAAGAGGACAGAACAAGGTGAGTGCATTAAAATAGGTCCAGTTAACGCTTAAACAATTGAAAACCATATAGAAAACATGATGGAAATCTGAAATTTTTGTTTTTTTATTTATTATTGTGAAGAAAGTTCACAATAATACATTTCAAATATTTTTTTCTTTTGACTGACCTCAAAGTCACATGCTTCATGTACATTATATATAATTCCCTTTGTCTGTCTCTATTGCATGTTTTGTTTTTATCCCCGAAACAACTTTTGCACCCCAGCTGAGCATAAGAACTTTTTTTCTCAATTTACTTTCTTTTTCAAATTACTAGTATTCCCACTCTGATTTTTATGCAAAAATTGTAAATGTGCAGAAAAAAAGGGGGAAAGGGAGATTGAAACACTCAATGTAATCTCTCATTAGCAAAGGTGAAGGTAGTATAACAGTAAAACCTCTCGGGGAGAAAGTTAGGATGGATGGTTGGGTATTCAAAGGTTGTGACTTTGATACATAGAGACTAGACTAATAAACTGCAGCTTGGATCCTGTCTCCTAACAAATGTCGGTTTCTTTAAAGCATGAAGATACCCTTTACTTAACTATGACCATGACCTTTCCAAAACCTTAATCAAGTATTTTACATAACTTAAACTGAAGCAGAAGACTAGAAAATGTTCATCAGCCATTTTGAAAGAGTCATACAAAAAAACCCAAAAACAAAACAAAAAATTTTTTGGTTGCTGTACAGGCAGGGGTTAAATTGAGCTTGAAAGAATTTCTGACACTTTTGTGTAATAGGAAAATAAAATCCGATTGGTCATACATACTGGTTTATGTGCTACTTATCAGATCGATTTCAATTTGTGCACATTAACAATGAATCCTCCATCTACTCAAAAGTTAGTCACAGAGTTCCACAAATCTCTGTGCTTGGACCAGTTCTATTCACCTTATATAAGCTTCCCTAAGGCAATATTATCAGGAAACACTCCTTAAACTTCCATTGTTATGCAGACTCCCAGTTGTACCTGTCAATGAAGCCCGATGAAACCAATCATTTAGCTAAACTTAAAGCATGTTTTAGAGATATAAAGATCTGGATGACCAGGAACTTCCTACTATTGAACTCAGATAAAACTGAAGTTATTGTGCTTGGCCCACAGCACCTCAGAAACACATTATCTAATGATATACGTACTCTAGATTTCATTGATCTGGCCTCTAGTACCACTGCAAGAAATCTTGAAATTAACTTTGATCAAGACATGTCCTTTAACTCCCACATAAAACAAACCTCAAGGACCTTTTCTCACCTTCATAATGTCGCAAAAATCAGGCATATCCTTTCTCAAAATGACGCAGATTAACTAGTACAGGCTTTTGTTACTTCTAGGCTCGATTATTGCAACTCCCTATTATAAGGATGTTCCAATAAAACATTAAATATTCTCCAGATGATTCAGAATGCTACTGTGAGAGTATTGACAAGAACCAGAAAGAGAGATCATATATCTCCTATTGTGCCTCACCAACAGACTGTAGACAAAGAAGGCCTACATGCACACCCAAACCTGAAACTCAGCTAAGACCACATGTTGCTACCTGGTAGCAACATGTGGTTTCAGCTGAGTAACCGACCAGATGAGCGACCCCAACACAGGCAGTGTCAGCTGATCAGCGGTGCTCCCCCAAAATCCACAGTTCCCACTGGGTGAAATCCACCACCCTCAGTCCCAAACTGTGACGTCAACCAAAGTTATATTAACACAGAAACTCCTGAAGCTCACGCTTCTGGCTTGGACCTTTGCTACGACCAGTGAACTCCTCACCGATAGAAGTGGCAACAATAGACCCGTGGTGAATGCTCTAGTCCTAGTTAGGAGTTTCCTGTGTACACGATTAACTATCAGGCCTACGGATTTCCCTCGCTGGTCGAGCTGATCTCCATTCTCCCCCTGTATGTTGAGAAAACAGCCCGGTTCGAGACCACGGATCGACCCTCTTGCCCGGATGCCCGTGGATGCGAAACCTGCTAGTTAACAAGTCCTACCCGATTCAAGAAGGAACACACACCTTGCTTCTTTTAAAGTTAACTCACTAATTCTCTGCCGTGAGCCAGAATCAGTTTGCCTTGCCGAAGACAAGCCATCTCACCAAGAAGACACGTTAGCCGCTGGTAGCCGCTAACCAACGCCACCTCACCTGCACAAGGAAACTGAGGATGAACAAAACACACCGGTTTACCTGCATGGGACTAAGAGGCTTATAGCTCTGGGCAGATGTTAGTAATTAGCATGTGTTGAACTGTTGATTTGTCATGATACGGACCATCTCGTCCGCCTGCTGCTGTTACAATACGTGAAAATATTGTTTGCGCTGTTGCTGCTATTTGTTCACTTATGTTACCATACTTGAGTGAATTGTGATTCGATCCGTCTGCAGCAGATCAGTTTTGTCTTGCTCTGCACTTGCGATCGAGACCAGTACTTGCTGTTGTTTGTTAAAGGTCCAGACTCACGCTGCTCATCAGCTGAGCCGAGTGAGTTTCTGCATAACACAAGTAAATACTGCCCCACGACCACGATTGCCACAAGGTTACTGTCGAAAACTTCTACCTCTTTCTTTGCTTACTAACACAAAAACATACATTCTTACACGAACACCTGAATACGTCCACCATCTTGCTCCGCCCCCCCTCAGGCGCACGCACACTTACACGCACACACATCCATGACAGTATGCACACACTCACACACATACACCAACACACGCAAACACACTGCTTGCTTTGCTAATACTTGTTTGTGATCTGTAGTTGGCAGCCAGTAGTTGTAGCATATGATAATATCTGTTAGACAGAAGTGATATTGGAAAATGATGTTATTGATGTTAATAAATCCTGTTATCTTTTAAAGAGAAGTTGCCCTGATGTTTTTCTGTTTGCATATTGTGATACAAAGCTGGTTGAAGGAGTCAGTGCCGACCTCCACTCCTTCTCTGTTCACTCTGGAATTACCAATATATATCTATATACTGGCATTTCTAAGTGAACACCCCCTTTGAGACTACATCCATTATTTGGTTATTGGTCCGGGTTTTCCCAGTGCTGCCCCATTTATTATTAATTTCGATTAATAAGATTAATTACTTTTTAATGATAATTAATAATAAGAAACAGCAATAATAACAATAACAATAACAACAACAACAATAATAGTTATGATAATAATAATAATAATAATAATAATAATAATAATAATAATAATAATAATAATAATAATAATAATATGATAACATAATAATCATTAATATTAATAATTATTGGTGCTAATTAAAAATTATCTTTGGTAATTATTAATATTGCTGATAACCAATTTTTGCTCCTGCACTGCACAGCATCTCCTGTGTTAGCTTCTCTGTATTGGCTCACTGTGAAATCCAGATTATGATTTAAAATCCTCCTCCTCAACTACAAAGCCCTTAAATACCAGGTACCTTCATATCTTAAAGAGCTCATAGTACCTTACTATCCCAGTAGAACACTGTGTAGGACTACTAGTGGTTCCTCGAGTCTCCACAAGCAGAATTGGAGGCAGAGCCTTCAGTTATCAGGCTCCTCTGCACTGGAACCATCTTCCAGTTTGGGTCCTTGAGGCAGACACCCTATCCACATTTAAGAGTCGGCTTAAATCCTTCCTCTTTGATATAGCTTATGGTTAAAACTGGCTCAGCATTAGCTCGAGCCATCCCCTCACTATGCTGCTATATGCCTAGACTGCCAGGGGACTTCCCATGATGCACCAAGCTCCCCTTTCCACCGCTTCCTCCTCTCTCCCTGTGCACATTAACACCGCAAGACTGCTCTTGACTGACTGTCATTCCTCTCTCCTGCAGTCTTGTGTTTCCTCGTCTCTCATCTCTCTCCTCCTGTTGCTTTCTGCTGTTTTTTTTTTCTGATGCTCTTGAGTCTGGATCCATGGTTGCTGACCATCTACTGCCCCATGAGTCTGATCAACACCCACTGCTTTAATTATGATGATTGCTACTGCTACCTTTTCATTTAGTTCTATTAGTAATATTATTAGCTCTGTTAGTATAATTATATAGCTATTATTATATTATGCTTTCTCTCCTCCCTCCTGCCCCATGTCTCTCTCTGTCTCTCTCTCCCTCTCTCTTTCTCTCTCTCATCCCAGCCTTTTGAGGCAGACGATCGTCCACCATTAACCGAGATCTGTTCAACGTTTCTACCTGTTAAAAGGGAGTTTTTCGTTGCCGTTGTTGGCAAGTTCTTGCTCATGGGCGAAATGTTCGGTCTCTGTAAATAATAATTGTAAAGAGTCTGGTCTAGACCTGCTCTATATGAAAAGTGCCCTGACATAACCTCTGTTATGACATGGTGCTATATAAATATAGTTGAAGTTGAAATAAAGTTGAAGACAATAATGTCAAGCAGTGGTGTAATGGCCCCTGGGCATACCAGGACAAATCCTTCCTGGGCCATCAAGTTTTTAACGACCCTGTCAGTCTCTTTACTTGCCCCTTCCATGTACCTGTCATTCAGGATGTGCATGAGAGCTGCATGCATCTCTGGGACTGGGCTCACTGGGCATTCACAACAAAGTTAATTAATGCATGTTAACATTGTAGACTACTGCAAAAGTTGTCACTTTGGTGAGTCATAAAGTGCTCTATCAGTTGCTTACATGCTTAAGATTAAAAAAAAAAAACATTGTAAGAGAAAAAGAAATACTACCATAAAGAATCAGAGTGCATTCCATAGCAATATACGCACATATCTGCCTCCCTGTGGATTCCATCCATCCATTAGGTATAATGATTAGCTGAAAATGGGCCAGAGGCAGGTTCACCCTGGATAGGTCACCAGCCTATCACAGGGCTGACATATAGAGAAGGTTTTACCCTTCTGCCTCTTTTAATTTCTTCATCCATTATTTGACTGACAGAAGAGTAAGAAGAGGAATGTAAGTGGGAATAAAAGACGGAGACAGTGAGAAAAGTGCTGCATGGCTAAAGCTACTCATTCTCTCACTCTTACTACAGGTACAACAACATCAAATGTATTATTATGTATTATGTATGCGTGGGCCATTAGCATGGCCCACGCATAGGTTACACAGGCATTAATGAACTTTCAGTCAGTCCCCTTATCCCACCATATTGATAGGATGAATTTAGAGAGCCTCGCTGGTCTTCGTCCTCTGCTCCCAAGTGCAAGAACAGACAGGGAGAGTTTCCTGAAATGAAAAAGTAATGCTTCTTATCTCTAAGACAGGATGTAAGAAGGGCCGGTGAACAAGGCAGAGGGCAAACGCACACACACACACACACACACACACACACACACACAATGAAATCTTTAAGTGAAAGTGCTTTGCAGACATGACTGCAGTGTGCAGAACACTTGGCTCAGGTCAGATAAAAGCAGTCTGGAATGAATCATTCTTTTCTGCTTAATGGATGTTGGTAGCTCTGTGTGTGATTTTTTTGTGTGTGTGTGTGTGAGTTTGTTCCTTTGGGGGGGGTACTACTTTCGTATGCATTGAGACCTGTTTGTCATATTTCTGTGCTTTCATTCAATAAGATTTTGTTATACTGTTGTGTATAATGGAGACACTTGACACGACACCACTCTGGTAGGAGGTTCTGCTATGTATACAAGCAAAGGTCCGTATGACAACATGGCTCACTGCTCCACAGTTTATGAGAAAATTTCCTATTTTACAGAAACAGTTTGCTTTTAACAAGCACAGCATATCTGTAGCAATTGACTGTCACTGACAGTTGAGTCAAAAAGGTTATGTGCTTGTCCAGTCATGAGTAGGACGAGTTCATGTCGATGTCAGAGTGACCCAACTACCTTGCAACACCTTGGCATATTTTATGTGTAACCGGGGTAAGACAAGAATGTTTAGACTTCATATAGGGGAGCCAGTTATGTGTATGCAAATACAGTTCTTTTCATAAATATTTGACATGTGACACAACTTTTGTAATTTTGCCTCTGTAAACATCCAAAAAAGATTTTAAATGAACAAATCAAGATATGGTTGAAGTCTAGACTTTCAGCTTTAATACAAGGGGCTTCACAAAAAGTTGCCTTTAAACAATTAGGAATTACAGACATTTTTATACATAGTCCATCATATTAATTGGATCAGAAGTAAATGGACAATTGATAATTTATCAGTTTAAAGGCCAGGTCCAAGCTGTTCCCTCATTATTTCATGACAATGAAGAAAATAAAAGATCTGGAGTTGATTCAAAGTGTTGTCTTTGAATTTGATAGATGTCATTGGAACTTTTATTATGTGGTCCAAAGACGTGTTGATGTAAATGAAGGAGGCATCATTAAAGATGAAAAAAACAGAAAAAAAACATATCAGACAGATGGCAGAAACTTTAGGAGTGGCTGAATCCTAATCTACTTGGTACATTCTTAAAAAGAAGGACTGAACGGGTGAGCTTAGTAACACCGAAAGGCCTGGAAGACCATCAAAGAAAATATAGTGGATGACTGTATAATTCTTTATTTGGTGAAGAAAAATCTTCACAACGTCTAGCCGGGTCAAGAACATCTCGATGAGAACAGATTCTTTGCACAGATGAAACCAAGATGAACTTGTACCAGAATGACAGGAAGAGAAGAGTATGGAAAGGAACAGAAGAAAGGAACAGCTCATGATCCAAAGCCACCACATCACCTGTCAAATATGGTGGAGGCAGTGTTATGGTATTGACATGTATGGCTGCCAATGGAACTGGATCACTGGTGTTCATTGATGATGTGACTGCTGATAGAAGCAGCAGGATGAATCCTGAAGTGTATAGGGCCATATTATCTGCTCAGATTCAGCCAAATGCTGTAGAACAGATAAGACTTTGCTTCACAGTACAGGTGGGTAATGACCCATAACATACTGTGAAAGCAACACAAGAGCTTCTCAAGACAAAGAAATTGAATATTTGTCAATAGCCCAGTTAGTCACATGACCTCAACCCAATTGATCCCTATTTTCACCTACTGAAGACGAAATTGAGGACAGAAAGACTCACAAACAAGCCACATCTGAAGGTGGCTGCAGTAAAGGCCAGGCAAAGCATCTCAAGGGAGGAAACTAAGCATTTGGTGATGTCCATGGGTCCCAGACTTCAGGCAATAATTCACTGCAAAGGATTTTTATCCAGGTATAAAAAAAAGAAAAATCCTTTTATTCATATTTATGTTGGTTTGTCCAATTACTTCTAAACTCCTGAAAATGAGGGACTATGTATATAAAATGTCTTTAATTCCTAAAGGGTCAATGGTAAAGTACTGTGCTTTCAAAAATAACAGAAGCAAGAGAAACAAAGTAGGATGATTGAGAGCTTTACAGTGCTCCTCCCTTTCTCTGTCGAGATTTACTATTTTTTTTAATGTTATGCTCTTCTCCACCGATTACCATATTATCTAATGTTGTGACAGATGGGCCCTAAATGCAGAAGCTCAGAGATAGAGACAAGGTCACAGGTGAAAATACAATGGTTTTAATAATCTTGGTTTTTAAACAGTTTACTGGTACATGGTTCAGTGTTGGGCAGGAAGATGTAATGTACAGAGTCTTTTATTTAAATGAAGGAAAACAGAAAAGTCTCTTCATCAGCGAAGGGAGTAGAGATACTAAGGACAGAAAATCCAATAGTCGACATGAATACAACCTGTTACAGGGTGAGGCTGGTAGCAAACTGCAGATAGATGATGCTGTGATCAGCAAGTATATTATCAAGGGTAAACAAATGGTTCAGGGCGTTACTAAATTGATCAACAAACAGTTCGACTACTACATGTGATCTGGCCGGGTCTTGTAGGTAGGTGAAGTCTAATTGGCGTGGTTGATTAGAAGTCAAGTGGCAACTGTGCAGGTGAGGTGGAGACAAAACCAGTGGCCAGCCCTGCACTGAGGAAATCACAGAATCACAGACAGGGAGAAAGAGACATGACACATGGAGGGCAGGGGGAAAACGTATGTCACACTAGGATGTGAGGAGGGAGACTGCAGAATCCTAATATTAATGTACAAGTATCCTAAGTAGGCTATCTTTCAGTAGCCTAACTATATCTGTCTGTTTCCATCTGTCTAGGGAAGGGAATTGAGAACTGATTTCATTTTAGAACCAGTTTTAAATTGCGTGAACTATCATGATAAAATGCCTCCGATCATATAATTTGCTTTTATTGATGCCAGCATGTTTTTCTGACAATTGCATTTTGCAAAACAATGACGTCAAATTCATTTTTTAGCAGAAACCTACAACAAGAAGTGGTCATGGTGGAGAAGAAAAAAAGATCCAAAGAAATTTTACAAAGAAAGATTCCGACACTGTTGCAATGTCTGTAAAATGGTCGTTTCAAATAAGAGTGGAAACAACAGCAATGCACTGAAATATCGTTTTTATGTAATGTGAGTTTAAATTCCAGATTTAAATTCCAGGAATGCCATGTATTTGATATTCTATGCACATGTGCCACTGCTTTCCAACTGAGTATCACATCCATTACTGAAGGTAAATATCCTATGTTATAATAACATTAGCACCATACAGGCAGGCTTAGAAGATTTCTTTGAGTAAGAAAACCTGAATGAAAACAATGGGTAAACCATGCTTTTGCACACGGGCGCTTTTGTACATCTGAGCCACATGCATGCCTTTTCCCAGTGTTTCTGAGCTGTCTTCACACTCAGAGATAATAATGCTGAAAACCTCTTTAGACCTACTTTTTTCCACACAGAAATTCTTAAGGGGAATTATTGTAGGAGTTGATAAAGAATCAGACCCATAAGCAGAATCAATAATGGTATTAATAAAATCTTATCAATTACTCATACTGTCTATGAGCCCGACCACCCATCTTGCACGCACACGCACACACACACACACACACATACACACACACACCCACACACACACACACACACACACACAAAATGCCTCACTAAACTCATCAAACACAGGCTTTTGTTGTATTTTAACTGTCCTGTTAATAGAAATTTGACATTTTGGAAGCTTTTAAGAAAAAAAATCTAATCTTAAACCTTGAAGAAAAAAAAATCTTGAATGGCAGGGGAAATTCTCAGCGTATGTTGTGTGATCCTTTGCCTGCTGCACAGATATTAAGACTTTTGAATGAATAAATTAGCAGAAGGAAGCAGACGCTAAATCTTTTCCTTTGTGATTAAAGAAACTGTCAGATTCTTTGCTATTTCATTAGAAGGGGTGTTGCAAAGAAAGGAAAATGGCATTCTTTTGGCTGTTCCTCCACACACACACAGTCACCACCCAATCCTCCCGCCTTGTCCATTTATTCAACGCATTTCTCCAGGGCACCATTGCTATTCTGTCTGTGGCTGCACAAAGATTAGCACTCTGCTGTTATTTAAAAAAAGACCAAGTAAAGGAGGAAAAAAGGGTAATCATATTTCCATTCTTGAATCATTCCTGCAAAGAGAATTTCCTCTAATTCTTCATATTATAATGGGGTTATTGCCTTTATTTGTAAGTGGATGGGTTGGCTTTAATTACAGTTAATGGAGACCCAAAATTTATGTTTTTATAATGTCTGACATATTGGCATTTTTTAAGATTTCTGTTTAATGAGTGGTAGTATTTCAATTTTCAGAACCAGATTACACTTTGTTTATTTCAGTTTCTATACAGTACAGCATCTTTTGATTTTCAGAAAAGCAGAAATTGATTTGTAATGAACTCACATTTTAATAAACATTTTAGTAATAATGACAATACATACTTCCTTTTTGCTTTGCGGTGTTGTAACTACTGTAGCAAGACTCACTATGACCAACAAAGACTAGTTAATACACACTAACTGAAGAGCAAACTGGTTTTGATTGTGAGACAGCATGGGGATGAAGTTCAGGAAAAATTAAAAAGTTGCAGTTCAGTCATATTATAGGTTTGTGCTAACCTCTCACACACCTGCTCACAAAAATTTTGTCTTTGCTGACTCATTTACAATACATTGTGTAAGGTGTAGGAGTTAATGTTCATTCATGAATGAAAAAAATGAGTTAAAAATGAATGACTAAAGGTACTGATGGGCAGTTGATACATCAATTAAATAAAACGATTAAATGTAGAAAGAATCCAGCATTCTGTACAAAAAGATTTTAAAACACCATAGGATAGGTGAATAATGGCATGAATGGACATTTCCATTAAAGACTGAATTTTTTTATAAATGTTCAAATAAACAGGAAACAACAAAAAAAATTATACTTACAGTAGTTGGATGAATGAATGATTGTTCTGACAAATGAAAGAATGAATAAAAGAGGGGACAAATCAATGAAAGAACAAATTAAAAGAAAAAGAAATAATTAATTAATGATTAAGAGATTAAGGAAAACAACTAAAAAGGGACAAACAAAAAAAACTTAATGACTTGATGGACTGATGGATGTATGAATAAATCTTTGATGAATGAATAAAGGCTTAATGAACAGATGAAGAAATCAAAATAATGAATACATGATATATATGAATATGTGAAGATAAAGAAAAAAGAAAGAAGTAATTTCCATACTTATTCAAGGAAATTTTTGAAAAGAGAATGACTAAAGAAACATCAAATGATTCATGGATGGGTGAATGAAAGGATGAACATTTCCCTTAATGAATTAATGTCTTGATGAATAAATGAACAAAGAGACAGAAACAGAAACAGATTAGAAGAAATAAACAAAAACCTGACTGAATAGATGGATGGATGGATGATGGAATGTTTTGATGAGTAAATGAAAAAAGGAAGGAAAAGACTACTGATCAGATTAATAGTGGTGAACTGATGGATGAATGAATGAATGCTTTGCTAAAAAACAATAAATTAGTAAAGTAAAATATTAAAAGAGGAACAAATTATAACATGAATTAAGATAGTGTGCCTCTGTAAACCACCCTGATGGATTTGAAACAAAGCCATCAAGATGTGATTGACGTGTAGACTTTCAGCTTTAGTTCAAGAGGTTTCACAAAAACATTTTTGGGAAACCCCTGAATTACAGCTGAAAGTCTATACGTCAATCACATCTTGATGACCTCCTTTAAATCCACTCGGGTGGCATACAGAGGCAGAGTTATGAAAATTGTGTCACTGTCCAAATACTTATGGATCTAACTGTAGATGAATTAATGAATGTTTTGATGAATGACTGAATAAGAAAATCCATCCTTTATTCATATATTCAAACGAATAGTGAAAACAACTTACTCAGAATCAGAATCAGAATCAGAATCAGAATCAGAAGTCAGTTGGAGTCTCCGGAGATTGTAAGGAGGAACTATGGTTTGGAGTCTGGAGGCTCACGGTAACAGAGTGGATGATACCATATGCGGTTGCTCGGTTAACTGAAGGGTGGATGTAAACAACAACAAGATAGCATGTGAGAACTCTCAGGATTTTTAGTATGGACATAGACCCACAGCTAAGAGTTCAATGTCTACGCGGCAGAAATGTTCCTTTTCCTGTCCACCTAAACCATCTGAAAACCTGTCTGAAACAATGGTGGTCATAGGATCCTAAGTATCTTCTTGTCGCCATGTGTCTGAGAAGCACATAACACTACACTCTTGGAAGTATATTTCTATCAGTCTCTGTTCTCTAGACCTTGCTCCCTTTCCTCATCGCTTTACTCCTTTACTGCATCCTCTGTTTGTTATTTCCAATTTCTGTGGAAATATCTATTGTTCTGGTCACCATGCCAGCTGTTTTCAGTGCAGTTAGATTGTCACTGGTATAAACTATGCCAACAAGCTGAATGATAGCATTCAATAAAGTAGCTTAAGAAATAATTTTACAGTAAAAAAAAAAAAAAACAGACCAGATCTCTCTACTAGCATGTTTAGAGAGAGTGCAGTTTAAATAAGTTACTAGTGAAATTGTAAATGAGTATGACAAAAGAAGGTAAAAGTTGAAAAAATAAGATGAACCAACAGGAGCAACTTTAACAGGCTGCATGCACATTGGAATAATTGCACAAAAAAATAGGAGGTAATATATTTAAAAACAATGCATAGATGAGTGAATAAGCAATACTTTTATGAATGAATTAATTTTTTGAATAAAAGCTGAGATGAGATGAAAAGTAACACAAAAAGGTACTTTGAAACAGAAAAGTTAAATGAGACATTTTTGTGTTGGATTTAATTTTTTGTCTAACTAAAAATATTTACGGCTCTGTCTTTTAATGCTTAGCTGTTGTGAAAAGGCGATGTCTTTTAAACATGAGCTTTCTTCACTCCATTCTTGTTTTTTTTTCCCCCTTTTGGAATCCATGTGCACTTTTCTGAGTGTCTATGAATAAAGACTATTCTGCTTTCTGCTATATCCGACATTCACCACTGACCTCGATGAAAGCTGTGTATGCCTATACTCTCAGGCCCCTGGGAGTTAGCATCAAAGTGTGTGTGTGTGTGTGTGCGTGCGTGTATATCGAAAGTACCATCAATGCATCCTCCCTAAAGGTCCAGCTTAACGCTTAAATTACGGTCTATTCCTCTTTAACCTGAGACCAGGAGAAGAGGAGGTAGAGGAGGAGGAGCCTTCATCATGCATTCAGGGTTGATGTTTTCACTAAGGACTAATAGAAATAGAAGTTTGTGTGCACAGCGGGATCTACAGTGCCTTGATGAAAGCAAAGACTTAACTACTGTGGCTGAAGCCTGTGTGAGTGCACATCTCTGGGCTACAATGTGTACCAGAGTATCCACACAAACACACACACACCAACACAGGCATTTACTGCAAGATGAGCAGGTCAGGGATCAGCAGAGTGGACATGTTGTTGTTGGCATAAAGTTTGAACTCTTCCCCAGTCCACCGTAAACACTGGACAGTCAATACATTAAAGGAGAGTAGGTACAGCCTGCATCTACTGATGGTTCTGTAGGACCCCAGATGGCATTGTGATATTTACTGAAAGATTTATAAAGACATAAACAATAATATTTCATCATAGAGGTGAGCCACCAGAAAATTAATCAAGTAAAAAAAAAGAAAGTATGATTGAAATGGGAGGGTAGGTTGATATCCAGTATCTGTTTGAAACATGATGCCTGGTTATACATATATACATACTTATATCAACATACATGATCAGATATACTGTAGCTACATAGACTACTGTATTACTCCTAAAAGGTTAGTAGGCCTAACTTTTTTCAAATTACTTGACAATGCCTTGACTTTTTAAAGTAATTTGTCAAAATATATGGGTGGAATTTGCAATGACCCTTATACATTCTCTCCTCAGTCTAGATCATTGTGTAGACTAGTAATATATAGTATATGTATTTTGAGTAATAATATATATATATATATGTATGTCTGTATCTGACACATTCTCTTAAAAGGTATGAAGCAGTATTTGTCCAAATTACAAATTTCTTCTAATTGATCAACATCAGACATTACAATGGTATTGGAGGGGAGCCTGGGGATGTAACTCAGTCAGTGGAGGACTTCATAGGGGACAGCACGGCTACCTAATGGTGGCTTGGTTTGAATCCAGGAAACCTGAGGTTGGTATCCAGTCATTCACTCTTTGTAGAGTACTCCCACAGTCTGAAGTTGGACACTATATTGCTCATATGTATAAATGTGTGTGTGAACACCCTTTGTTCTCTACCATTCCGTATTTCTTAATACCTTTCTCCCCAGTCTGAGATACAGTATTCTGGTCTCATAATCCCTCTAATCTTACTCTTAGTCCTCCTCTTCTTCCTCCTAGCCATACCCCTACAGTTACTCCTGTGGGTCTCATCTTCCTCCTCCTGCCTGATCTTCCAGGCATCATCCTTGTTTCTTCCTGGCCTCCCAGTTTTGTTTGCCCCAGACACATAGGTTTCTCTCTGTCCTGCTTTTTGATTTCTCTTGCCCACCTACTCCTCTATCCATTCCTATGGGCTGCACTTTCTTAGTCCTTCTCTTCCTGGACTCTCACTGGTCCAAGCCTGTTCCCCTCTAGCCACCATTCAGGGCTTCTTTTCCTTCTGGCTTCTCTTTGCACCAGCCATATCTGCTATTACCATACCTGGCAGAATACGAGGGCAATTAAAGTCACGGCTGATGGTGGTTATGTTAAACTGACTACTGTCAGATTCACTCCATTATTCATAAAGGCAGAGAGCCTACATTTCTGTCAGATTGAGAAATCATATGTCAGATAGCTGAGAGGAAAGACTAGGACAGAGGAGAGAGAGGGAAAGGAGAGGGAGGAGATGAGTTTGATGAGAGAAATAAACCAAGGAAGTTGTCTGAACTTAAAAAAAGACTCCTGACAAGGCCTGTGAGGATGAAGAATACAGACCAAGACATTATTTTTTTTAGCATCAGCAGTCTAAGGGATGCTTGAGTGATGACAAAAAATTAAATTCTCCAATTTGTTCCTAGTGTCTCACAGCAAAGGCATAATTCTTTTTGTTTTACAGCAAGAGCTCCCAATATTTCTTTAATTTCATAGTACCCCACATTATTTGTTTCATTGGTTGCATATCATCCATACAGTGGCATGAAAAGTTTTAGCCACCCCAGGTCGAAATTTCTGTTTCTGTGATTAGTTAAATGAGTAGAAGGTGAAGTAATCTCCAAAGGAATTAAGCAAGAGTAGTATATTATTTTTGTTTTGTAGATAGGAAGAAGATTGAAAAAAGGAGAGGAGCACCTTACCAAATTTTATGCTTCCCTCAAAGATTTGAGCTCTCAGATAACTTTTACCAAACTCTCAGACCTTAATGGCTTGATGTCTTTTTCAGAATCATCATTAGGTAAGCCCAGGTAATGCCAATTTCAAAGCTTTATAAGTACTCTGACCACAAAGCAGGTGCAGACTACAAGAAGATAGCAAAGCATTTTCATACAGCTGTTTCCTTAGTTTGTAATTGAGTTAAGAAATATCAGTTAAAAGGACCAGTCAAGTACAAGCTAGGGTCTGAAAGACCAATCCCACTACCAGTTCACAGAGAACTCCTCATAGAATTGTTAGAGATGCAATTCAAAACCCTGAATTGACTACAAAACACCTTCAAGATTTATCTGACTCTGGAGTAATGTTACAATGTTCTACTGTGAAGTGATATCTGCACAAATATAGCAGTCATATTAGTCATAGAGTCATTAGAAGAAAACCTTTCATGCTTCTGTACCACAAGATTCATGGTTGGACATTTGCAAAGGAGCATCTAAACAAGCCTGATGCATTTTGAAAATAAGTCCTGTGGACTGATGATGAAATAAATTCCCTGGTCACAATGAGCAAAAGTATGTTTGGAGAAGGATGCAAAATTTCATGAAAAGAACACAGTTCCAACTTTTAATCACGGGGGATGGATCCATCATATTTTAAGCTTGTGTTGCAGCATGTGGCACAGGGAAAATTTCACTGGTAAAGGAAAATATGGATTAAAATAAGTACCTGAAAATTCTGGAAAGGATATACTCGTGATCATCAAACCACCTTTGAAAAAGCTGAAGATGAAAAGAGGATAACTTCCAATACAGGATAATGATTCTAAACTCTCATCAAAATCCACAATGGACTATCTCAACAGACATGAGCTAAAGATTTTGCCAAGGACCTAACAGTTTCCTGATCTACACATCATTAAAAATATTTGGATAGATCTTAAAACAGCAGTGCCTGCAAGACAGCCCAAGAATCTCACAGAACCAGAAGTGTTTTGCAAGGAAGAACAGGCAAAAATTATCCAAACAAGGACAGGAAGACCTTTAGCTGACTGTAAAAAGTGGTGATAATTGCCAAAGGGAACAGTACTAAATTCTGATCATTCAGGGTTCCCAAACTTTTGTTTCTGGCTCTTTTTCTGTTTTCCTTGTTCTGAAACTGTAAAAAAGGGAATAAAAATATATATTAACTATGCTTAAAATTTTGAAGGAATAGGTCCTTTTCAACTTTACGCCTTTTGGAAATCAGTTTATCTTTTACTCGGTTAGCTAGTCACAGTAACAGAAATCCAAGCCTAATGATGAAAAACAATCTCTAGTTGAAAGATGTGAAGCACTATACACCTAGCCAGATGAACCACCTTCACAACCTTCTCTAACTACTACTAATTAAAAGACACATTACTTCCTTTATATGCACTGAATTTTGGCACTGGAACCACAACTCAGCTCTGTGAATTCATCCAGTATCTTCTGATACTTGACTAAATACAACAGGGTAACCAAAAAGCTCCTTAGCTCCTCCCTAAGTTCCTTCTTTTCCTGTTGGTTCTTGATATTGTTCATCATCATGCTGTCACCTGTGTTATGGATAAGAAAAGACACATCAGTCAGGAAAACAACAGCAATTATCTTTTTTTTAACATTAAGAACAACTCATGCTTTTATGATGTGATCTCTTGTGATTTACACACAAGATGACTGTCCTCTCTGTGAAGTAAAGTTGGAGGCAGTGTGATATTGTTGTTCCACAGCTGAATCTCATTGTAATGCTATTCAGTCTACTGCTATTAATCAATCAGCAAGCTTTTTATCCTATACATTTTATTTAAGAGACATGTTTTTACCACCGACTCCCATCTCTTAACTGTCAGAAAAGCCTGACTTTATGGATCAGTTAATACTAAGCAGAGCAGATTGCATTTATTTAACGGATGGTAAGCTGTGATGCCTTCTTCTGTTTTGGACTCCTCGGCTCTCCAAATTCACTCAAAGGTCAACTCTGAGCAGAGAGTTTGCTTTTGGTCAACAGTGCAAATTAACAGGCCATGGTCCCACTTAAGCTAGGTACAGATTTATCCAGCCCTCTGAAGCGGAATTTCTGATTGTAGCGATTCCATTAAAATAAACTGATTTCAGTACAAAATTCGACTGTTTTAAATAATTTTGCTTCCCTTAGGTAAAAGTACTAAACTGAGATAAGCTTTTTACATCTAACTCTTTCTATTTGATTGATTTGCTGTGTTCACAAAACAATTTAATGACGAAATATGATATACAACTTATTTGCTGAATATGCTTTGTTTTGTGAAGGCAAATTACTGGCTGAACAGAATTTTAAGGGAAGCACGACTCAATGTAATGTTGCTACGTTAGGCCTATAGAGACCATCGGTTGTCTTTGTGCTCTCTAATGCAGAGCAGCCATTTTTTTCTCCTCTTCCATTCAGCAGCTCCTTGAAGGCTGTCAGCTGGTTGTGGTTTGGGTGGGATGGCTCCAGTTTGGCCACTTTTGCCTCGCTCTGTGGCCAGCTTTTATGAGCTTTGGTTAAGCAGAACAGAGACAGAGAAACAGAAAATAAAAGGAGGAAACAAATGGATTTTAATTATTTGTCCATACAAAGGGCAAAAGCCCTATTGTGGTTATGTTTTTTTTTTTTTCATTTCTCTTCCTCTTTCCCCTCAGCATCACTTCAGGGAGACTCGGAGAGCGCAATAGATGGCCGGCTGGCCAGGGCCTGGCAGGAACACACAGCGTATGCCAACCCGCAATCCACTCAGCTCAATAAAGTCTCTCTGTTTTCCTCTCTGCTTCTATATCTGTCTCAGCCACCCAGCAGTGGGAAGGGGCTTGAAGCTGCCACTCATTAGGGTGAACTGTGCCAAGGCCTGTGCTGCTCCCTGCCAAGGCTTAGTGGCTCGTTCTGTGGTTGGGACAATCAGCGTGTGCGTGTGTGTGTGAGCACGTTCCAGAGGTTGGAGGGAGGTCCTGGTGTGTTGAACAGCTCTGCAATGCACTCAAGAGGAGGAGGGGAGGAGTGTAGTTCTTTGGTTGTCCTCCTCCTGGGACTCCTCAGAGGTTTCTTTTTTGGGGAAGGATGTATGAATAGGAAGGAGGGCAAGTTGGCTGCTGCGTGTGACACAAGGAAACTCTTGGAGAGTTGTAGACTTAAGAACAGGGAAAATTCAGTCTCAATATCTCTCACAGCAGTGTTTCCTCATTCATCTGGTGGGTGTCAAAGTTCATCCGAGCAGAAGCAAATAGTAGCAACACACAAAGATATTTTTGGAGCATTAACAACAATGGTCGTGAAGCAAGAATTTCTGTGTTACATGTGTGCCTTGTAGCACAAAAGATACAACTTAATTATTATTATCAGTTTGTTCTTGATGTTGGAAACAGCAGTTGACAATACAACCTTCACTCAAGGTCCTCTTACTCGTTTGCTCTGAAGACTGTATCACATAGCTTTGATAATCATATAATTTCTGCTCAGGTGCCATTGAAATATAAATGGTCAAACTGTAATTGGAGTGCCTTTAAGGGATTCTCTCCTATGTTGGTTTGAGAGTTGAGATGAATCACAAAGATAGAATTCTGTATTTATGAGACAAAATGAAATTTTGTGGATGATGCTTTTACATATTTACCATATCTCGCATTAGATGTACCAATGTGAGTTGAGCACTGGATACTAGACTGAGTTTGAGTCATTCTCCTGCACCAAAGGGGTAGTTTGACCCGCTCAACATCCTGAGCCACAGCCACCTCATCAGTATGGTGTTTTCTTCTAAATAGGACAAATTCACGGCAATGTCACATTGCTTATGAAGACATTGTGATTCTGGGCTAAGATTATGAGTATTTCCTTATTGCTAGATCTGACTGATATATATAATTTAATTAGGACATCCACTGGAGATTAAACACACTGCAATATGGTTTGTAAATGAAAGAAAGAAAGTTTGTTGTTTTTTTTTTTTTACTCACGTATGTATGACTTTACATTCTCATAGAATATTTTAGTGTATTCTCATAAATTTACCAGCTCAGTCTTAGAGGTTTTTTCTCAGAATATTATTATTTTGTTTAACCTACAATGGCCCTAATGGTCTGTTGTAACTATGAATAATTTAATTTGCTATACTCACTAAAAGTGGATATTGTACTGCAAGATTCAATATTTTAGTGGAAAACAAATGTGTTATCTGTGAACATTTTTGTAATGCATTCATTATCAAAACATAAGTGACTTAGCAAATACATAAATTAGCAGCATATCCTTATAATGTTTACAGAAAAAATTACTCATCTGCCATATTTAGGAAAAACAAGCACACTCACCCTAGCACCCTTCTCTAGATTTTAGCCAAACATTTCTTCTTTTTCTTTCGTTCCAGTTGGAACATTTTATTGTCTCATGGTTACTATAGATTTTAGAAAAACACACACAGGAACACAACCCAATATACAGTTTTGTGTGTTAGGCAGAAGTGTCAACAGTGGGGACTCAAGGGGCAGATCTGTAAAATAAAATGACCTATAGTGTTACTCAGGAGCTGGAATGTGTAAAACAGACTCTTTTACATGTGCATATTGAGAATGTGCACTACAAAAATAACACATGCCATGTTTGATGCAAGGAAGTTTTGTGTCTCTTTCATGCAAATATTCAAAGGCATAAAAAGAAAGAGCAAAAGCTTTAAGTAAAAAGTCAATTCCTTTAGCATGTTGTAGTGTCATTTTATCAGTGGAAGTATTGGTAATTATAAATTGCATAAATTGCATAAACTTCACCCAATATTTACTGTTCGTGTCATTACATTACACATTTTAATAGATGAAGGTGCTCCTTGTGTGGATACACTTTTAAATGTTATACAGCCCCTAATTAGGGAAAAGTCAGGAATTTTTAAATACGATCATACAAAAACACAAAAAATATATATTTGTATAAATATACAAACAGTGCTTATTTATCTTGTGGGTCATTTGTCTGTTTATCGGCATCATTGTTTCCACCAGAGAGATTACGAATTAAAAACAGATCAATGTGAGTTAATGAATAAACAGTAGCAGAAATTAATTGCAATGTACGAATATACTGCAGTCATTTTGTTCATATATTGTTTCTTTGTTTGGAAGCATGCACATTCTAATGCTGTTTAAAATAATTTTCAATACACACAATAAATTATACAAGTTCATTTAACTGTATTTTGCACAGACGGATGTATGTTGGGCATATTCTTGTATTACTGTGTGATTGCTGCCAATATTTCATAAAATATAGTTTCAAATGGTTTTCCATGGGAAATGAGGGAATCACTGAAAATGATAAACCATGATGGATGTCTCAAAATTTATAAAGCCTACAAGACTAAAACTTTGTAAACAGCTTCACACAAATGTTGTGATAGCACTATGATGGCATGAGAGATGAGGAAACATGATGCAATTTTTTTTTTTTACTCACGTATGTATGACTTTACATTCTCATAGAATATTTTAGTGTATTCTCATAAATTTACCAGCTCAGTCTTAGAGGTTTTTTCTCAGAATATTATTATTTTGTTTAACCTACAATGGCCCTAATGGTCTGTTGTAACTATGAATAATTTAATTTGCTATACTCACTAAAAGTGGATATTGTACTGCAAGATTCAATATTTTAGTGGAAAACAAATGTGTTATCTGTGAACATTTTTGTAATGCATTCATTATCAAAACATAAGTGACTTAGCAAATACATAAATTAGCAGCATATCCTTATAATGTTTACAGAAAAAATTACTCATCTGCCATATTTAGGAAAAACAAGCACACTCACCCTAGCACCCTTCTCTAGATTTTAGCCAAACATTTCTTCTTTTTCTTTCGTTCCAGTTGGAACATTTTATTGTCTCATGGTTACTATAGATTTTAGAAAAACACACACAGGAACACAACCCAATATACTGTTTTGTGTGTTAGGCAGAAGTGTCAACAGTGGGGACTCAAGGGGCAGATCTGTAAAATAAAATGACCTATAGTGTTACTCAGGAGCTGGAATGTGTAAAACAGACTCTTTTACATGTGCATATTGAGAATGTGCACTACAAAAATAACACATGCCATGTTTGATGCAAGGAAGTTTTGTGTCTCTTTCATGCAAATATTCAAAGGCATAAAAAGAAAGAGCAAAAGCTTTAAGTAAAAAGTCAATTCCTTTAGCATGTTGTAGTGTCATTTTATCAGTGGAAGTATTGGTAATTATAAATTGCATAAATTGCATAAACTTCACCCAATATTTACTGTTCGTGTCATTACATTACACATTTTAATAGATGAAGGTGCTCCTTGTGTGGATACACTTTTAAATGTTATACAGCCCCTAATTAGGGAAAAGTCAGGAATTTTTAAATACGATCATACAAAAACACAAAAAATATATATTTGTATAAATATACAAACAGTGCTTATTTACCTTGTGGGTCATTTGTCTGTTTATCGGCATCATTGTTTCCACCAGACAGATTACGAATTAAAAACAGATCAATGTGAGTTAATGAATAAACAGTAGCAGAAATTAATTGCAATGTACGAATATACTGCAGTCATTTTGTTCATATATTGTTTCTTTGTTTGGAAGCATGCACATTCTAATGCTGTTTAAAATAATTTTCAATACACACAATAAATTATACAAGTTCATTTAACTGTATTTTGCACAGACGGATGTATGTTGGGCATATTCTTGTATTACTGTGTGATTGCTGCCAATATTTCATAAAATATAGTTTCAAATGGTTTTCCATGGGAAATGAGGGAATCACTGAAAATGATAAACCATGATGGATGTCTCAAAATTTATAAAGCCTACAAGACTAAAACTTTGTAAACAGCTTCACACAAATGTTGTGATAGCACTATGATGGCATGAGAGATGAGGAAACATGATGCAATTTTTTTTTTTTTTTTTTTGCCTCAAACATGAGCCATAAAAGAAAAATTCTATTGCGTATGGATTCAGTAGACAATGTTGAAGAAATTGATACAGGCCACATCTATGTGTGTCATAAACATTTTTCCACTATTTTGAATTTGTTACTAGACATACACTTGATTCTCTATCCTACATCTTTCATCAAAGCTTCATCATACTTGGCACATACCATGTTTGGACCAATACTGCTCATGTTTCATTTGACATATCATGCATTGTTTGTCCATGGCTGACTGAGGAGCCTTTTTTGGTATGCTCAAATCAATTAGACCTACTATAACTCTTGAATCAGATTGCAACCCAGTTTGTCTTGATTGACAGACATTAAGACTGCGTAGTTTCATGCCACTAGGTGGAACTCTGGGGAAAAAAAAAAAAAAATTGCTTAATTCAAAATAAAAATGTCAAGCATGACAAAGTGTTATAAGCTTTTGAACAGCTGTTGATATGTCTTATAAAGAGGGTTTAATTTTTTTAATGAGTGCATACAATCACTAATAACCATAAAAAACAGAACTGAAATCTGACAGTGAACTGGCATCAGATGAATGGCTTCAACTATTCAAAGATTGTTGCTATAAGACCACTGTTTGGCCAATGACAATTTTTTTTCAATAAGTTTGCTCCTATTATGACTGGTCGGGTTCAATATTAGCATACCTTTATATGCATATACATGCATATATATGCACGTGATTTCCAGATTTTTGGAACTGATCCATAGAAGCACATTGAATCAAAATTTGTGTCAAAGGCTCAGCAATGATGGCGGGCAGCAAGCAAGAGACGGGGTCTAACACTTTAATGCATTTGGGATTACACAAAGCATGATGAACATTATCATGAGTCACTAGGGTCTCATCCAGACCCATGCATTGATCACAGAGCCTGATTTTATACCGTGATCGTCAAAAGCGTTAACCATATCCTTTTTATCATTCACAACTCTAGAATACAGTATAATCTGTTGAAGGAGGTTGGATGAAGTAATGCCTTTAGAATTTTATGCCCACAATAATGACCTAAGCCTTGTAGAGACATTGCAAAGAAATAAGGTTACTTTAATAAATATCACACAACATATTACTTATTATCTTGTATCTAATCTGAGTTCTTTGAGGTATTGAGCTCAGAGAGATATTTTTTCATAATATAGATTCTACACCTGACTGAGCCAATATAACCTCCATGTACAACCATGACTTTATTTGCCATGTGTGTCACATTAGATTACATCAAAGTCAAACTGGTACATTTGTGAGGTTAAAATAAACAGGTGAGTCCATAGTCTCACAGCCCACACCAGTGCTGTTTGGGACCTCAATGACTATATAAGGTTGTTTGCCCTGTCCTTCTAATACAATTTGCAGGAGCATCTCCGGAAGTAGTGCCCCTTGACCTTTGTTGTTATGGTCACAAAATTAAACATATGGAGTGTACTGTAAGTGGCAGGCCTTTGTCATCATGAGGTTAAGCTTATGGAATGGTTATGGTTTGTTTGGGTTTAGGGATTAAAACAACTTGGTTAGGTTTAGGAAGACATTGGTTTAAAATAAGTACTTAGAGAACATTCTAATCTAATAAGATTAGTAACCACACAGATAAGGTTTTGGAAATGTCATTGATAACACAAACATTAATGACAATTGGTTTCAAATGGGAAAAGAAACAACAGTATCCCTTGTGACAGTGCTGTGTTTTGTGGACTCATCCCTCTACCTCCTTATGATGCAGACTTTGTCTCTCTTTATTCTACATCACTTGACTTCCTCCTTTTCTCCTGTCATAAGTACTGCAGCCGCTAGAGGTCACCAACAATAAAACACAGCTATGGGCTGTAATATGCTGCTCCACAGGTGACCTGTGGCAGGGCCCAAAATTAACTTTTTGACTCATTGGCCAAGGTGGGTGGTAGATGAAAACATCTATCCCCCAAGCATATTTTTTTTTACCAGCCAAATAACAAATAGATTTAAAATTAATTTAAGATTTATTTAAAAACTACTTTATCTTTTTCTCTCTCTCTTTCTCTCTCTCTTTCTCTCTTTATATATATGTATATATATATATATATATATATATATATATATATATATATATATATATATATATATATATATACATATATATCGGTATCTAGCTAGCTAGTTAGGTTACTGTTACGTATCTATTTAGCTAATCTTTCTCCTCAAAGTCAGAATCAGATTGGCACCAGAGAGGCTTCTGAAAACTTCATATTGTAGACCTAAACCAGTATATTACTATATGTGCTAAACTTTTTTTCTCTCTCCATCCCTCTCTCTTTTTGTATCTCTGTCATTCTCTCTCTTTCTATAAGCTAATAGTGACCTGGCAGCAAGTGAGCTACCTCAGAAGCCTTACCTGGGTTACCTGCAGTCTACAAAGGGGAGAGTAGGGGCGGGTCTTCACGGAATAAGTGTGTGTGTATCAAACACAGACAGAGGACAGAAGCAGAGCATCCGTAAAACAAAATGTGGTGGAGACTCAGAGGATAGTGTTTTATGAGTATTTTGGTACGAGCATTTACCTGCCAGTGTGGTGAACAGTCTTCTGAGATTTTCTCGCCAAACAGTAAATCTTCCCACATTTGGCACTTGGCCGATATAAATTTCAGACACTGCCTGTGGGCTAGTTTTTTACAGGAGGGTAGTTTCAAGTAAAACTAAAGTTCCCATTATCTATTGCTGTACATTCCCCCTCCTCTTAGCAGAATAAATGTGTTGGAAAAGAATTTCCACCCTCTGCCAGTGCATGAATGTTACCTTTCATTTCTTCTCTTTGTGTCAAAAAAAGTTGAAGTGTAAAGCTGCTCAGGAATGAGTCCTCTTTGTGATCATCTCATTCATTAATATATGCAGTATATCACACATATCTTGGGAAACACCACGGTAATCAGTTCCTGATTGTAAGAGGCCATATCTAGTATCTTTACATATGAGTTCATGCAAATAAATAAAATGCAATAGAATATGCTTTTCCAGCTTCATGCAGTGCAAATTTTTTTTTGCTGGAAGTACAGGTTTATAAATCTATACCTCTGTGATGGAGGTGACTGTCAAATTGTTTGTTTACATTTTTGCCTACTTTATAAGAGTATAAAACACAAACCCAGACACCTTCTAACTCCACACATAGATTTCCCAACAGGCCTTGTACACTTCCACTCTTTCCAACCAAAATTACGCCTTTATCCGTCCGCCCCACCTGCATTCTTACACCACCATTTCACTCTTATCCGTTTGCCTCATATCTCCAAATCCCTTTTTATTGGGATTTATTGAGGCTTTTACCACTTTTATACAAAAAGGACTGGGAGTATTTCCCCTCCTCTCCTTTTTGCAATGTTATTCATTTACGGCAGAGAATTGGTGCAATTTTCGATCTCTCTACTTTTCTTTCTTACCATACACATTAGCATATCATTACTGGGGCTTTATCTGCCCTTCCATTGGATCTGAGGCACAGAGGACCAAGCAGCAGAGAGACAAAGGAAACCAGCTGCACCCACTTCTCCTCATCCATTGCTTTATCCCTCCCTCTCTCCTCATCTCTCCTCACCCCTCTTTTACTCTTCATTCCATGCTTGGCCTGACTTGGTGACATCCTGACATTCCCGGTAGGTTCTGACTTGGCTGGCAGCCGAATCTCTGGCAATGGTGGCATCTGACAGAGAGATTGTTGATTCATTTACATCCAAGCTTTTTACTTTTTTGTTTTGTGTGTGAGATGATATGTCAACAATATATGTGATTAGGCTCATTCAGCTGTTAGAGTGCATGGTATTTAATCACTGATGATATGAGGTTATAATTGGCTGGGCTCGGAATTGCAGACTTCCCAGACAGTAATCGCTGGGTTTGTTTGCTAGAACGTGTTTATATGTCAAGAACCCTCAAACAGATACAAAGGCATGTTTGAGTAGATCTCAGCCAGGCTGGGAGACAATGATCTCAACATCCAAAAGTACTTCAATAAGTCCTGGGACCCTTGTAAAACTCATGGAACCCTGCTCATTGGTTCATTTTAAAACCCTTCAAAGATCACTGGGGGCCTTGGTGAATTAAGTTACATTAAGTAACCTCTTAAAACTTCTTAGAGATGCTTGAGTACTGGAACCTATCCAAGAAGCTCTGCAGGTCCAGAAAACATCCTTGTGTGGTCCAACAGATCTTGTGAAATGGCTTCAATACCCATCTCGGTTAGCCCTGGAACCTTTTTAGGACTCATGGGACCCTACCCCTTAGATTCTTTAGCACCATTATCATGATATCTGTCGACCTCAGCTCTACTTCCATAAACCCCTAGAAAATGATCAAAGACTCCATCAAGTCTTCTGTTGTACCTTGGAAGCCTTTGGAATTTCCTCCCTGAGCACTTAATGATACCAAAACTTTTATGAAATCCCTATGAAATAAAATGATCCAAGTACCTCCTCGAAAAACCCTGGATTGCAATGACCTATGGAGCAGAGAACCAAATTTGAAATCTATTTTGTCAAAAGATCCCAAGAAATCATTCAAGAATGAAGGAGCAAGTACCAGCTTTACCTGCTGACACAGTCTGACAACCTAATCATTGTTCATGTCATTTATCCTTCCAGCAGGACTAAGCCCTATTGTTAAAACCTGCCAGTCCAACACTGGACCATCTTAAATCTCAGAGAAAAAAAAATCTTTTCTTTTTAACCAGTCTGACCGGTCACATCTCCATGTATGAATATGTCACATGGCAAATCCTGGGATTTGGGGGAGTCTTTATAATCCAGTTTTTAAATCCTTAATCCCTAATGTGTCCAATCCCATAACCTGTCTGACCTGCCATGTTAGAAAAGGTTGACGAGATCAGTGTTAAACTTCGCAGTCTTTAATAAATGCACTTTATTCTCTGTGGTGCTACAGTTTCCTCGGTGTGCTACATGTCAGTCCTCTACTTCTTTAGAAGATCTAATGGCTTCTATATTGTATATAGAGGAGTTTTTGTCTCTTTAATTTGATCAATGTGTGTCATTCATGACAACTGATTGGTATTTGACCGGAATATATGTGTTTTATTGACATTGGTTTTACTTTCTCAGTTTGGAGTTTCAAGGACCCCACTGCTATATGTGCAAAGATATCAATAATGATTGCATAATCTACACTTTCCCCTTTTTAAGAAATATTTTGACCTCTGAAATCTACAGAATTTTTTAAAGAAAATTAAATTTCCTTGTGTATGTATAGATTTAATATATATTTTTCTCTTACTCCAATATGAGGTAACTCATTGAGGTAGCTTTCACAACACCTAGACATTTTTCAAATGTACATGTTCAGAGAGGCCAGAATGATGCCCTCTGAGGGAGGCTAAGCATCCTGGGAAACATGCTTTGCTGCCACACCTCCCATCCTCCACAGGCCCCCTGGTGCACGATGGGAAGGATATCACTTTAACTGATGAAAGCATTACTCCCATCTCAGGGTATTAACTTGTTTATCTCTCAGCCGGTGATGACAGAAAGAGGAAAAGTTTCAAGCTTGGCTGCTCATTGTGGGCCAGGGAGATAGAGGCAGAGACATGGCAAAACAAAAGGCAGCCAGAGAAATTTGCATGGTGCTCAATTATACATTAGCGAACATCACTTGGCAATCTGTTCATATCAATATAATTGGATTTTAATACTGCCTGTGATCTTGTTTCCTAATTAACAGCAGCGGCTGGCAATAAAGCAGAAGCATGCACCCAGCAACACCTTTGATCCGGACCATATGGACTTGCTTGGAGCTCATTGGTAGGGGAAGAGAAAAATATCAGTCACCTAAATATGGGCCTATGACAAGCCAGCAGAAAGGGGACTTCACTTTGTGTGTGTGTGTGTGTGTGTGTGTGTGTGTGTGTGTGTGTGTGCGCGAGTATGATGTTGGTTCTCGTCATTGAGTGGATGTGTGTCTTTTTCTCACCGCATGTCTGTGTTTGCTGCTCCCTGCCCATCTGTGTGTGTGTATGTGTGTGTGTATATCTATGTGTTGGACCTTGTATGTGTATGTGTACATGCCCATGTGTGTATATGTGCCTGTCCGGGGGTGGAGGGATCAGTGCAACCCCCAGATGGCGGATATCTCTCCTGCCTTGCACCTTCATTGATTAATTTCTTCCCTGATTGGGTGTGATTACTGATAAATAAAACATGATCTGGGGATAAGATGCAAATAAGCTAAGGGAGGTGGGGGTGAGGCGGTCGAGGGTGGAGTGGGGCCATTTATTGCTTTTTGAGATATATTCATTTCTTGCCCTGCTGCCCTCGACTTTAGATTTCAGAGTAGAAGGAGGGTAGAACCTGTTTCTGCTGGAACACATTCTAACTCAGGACAGCATCTGTGATCAAGTTTATCACATTCTTTCTGTGCTACAATCCTATAACACTGGTTCTCCTGAGACCATGTTCAATACAGATGTTATACTAAGACTCATTTATACATTTATGTACTAAGACATATTTATTCAAGGTCATCTTAAAACAATCATACATGAACTCCACCTGTGAGTACTAATAACAATACTGAATACCTGCTGCCCTTTAATAGTTGGTTATACGAAAACCTTCGGTTATCTCTAAAGAAGGCCATAAGTATTCATGTTTTATTGGAATGGGGAGTCTGATAACTTAGTTACTGATATGTTTTATCAATTTTATTGCTGGATTGTTGGTTGGCCAAAACAAGCAGCTTTAAGATTCTGTTTAAATTGATTGCATGAACCCCCTTTTCAAACCGGGGCAAAAAAGAACTGTGGATTCCCTTTTTGAAGTAATTTATTTAAACACAAATTTACACAGAAATATGCACATATAAATATGTATATTTAAACACATGGCTCCTCTGCAAGACAGGTAGATAGTTCAAAGAATAATGCAGGATACATTTTAAAGGAATAGTTCAACATTTTAGGAAAATGTGCTTCCAAGGGTGACATGAGAATAGGAGGTGTAAAATGCCAATAAAAGTGTATTTAGGCTTATGTACATAGCCATGGTTTTAATAATCGAGTGACTTGGTTTTAATTGTTACATATTAAAACCAATTCATAACACAGAAAACAAAGTGAAGAGATGTATTATATTTCAATTGTGTGCAGCAGAGGGTGGCATAGACCTGCCAAAACTAAATACAAATCAGTGTCATTACATTTCAGCGAGAGGTGAGAGGGAGCTTTTTCTTTTTGAGAAGGAGACGCATCATCGATGCCAAAATGAAAATCAATTTTCCAATCATAGCTTTGGGGCCGGGGCCATGGGCGGAATTTAATGTCATGACAGCCATGACAACCACCCTTCCACATTAAACCAATTTCCTGTTGGCCAGATGGTTGAAAGGATGATCACATTCAGTATATTCAGAAAACCACTATCTATTAGTCAATGTATTCAGTTATTCCTGTTATTGAGTGTAGTTTCAGTGGATGTATTGTTCTGCAAGATAGCACGCTATCTGATTTGATTGTTTTTGTTCAAAATATAGGCCTATTCAAAACGAGTCAGCCAGTTAAGATAGTATTAATGGAAATTATTATGACCTCTACTGGATATAACAATTACAGTCATAACAGGCTGATGCCATGTGACAAATTAGCTTTCTTAACAACCAGTCTTCTCGGCCTGGTTGGTGGGACGTGAATTTTGTCTTGACCACAAGTTTTTCAGTTATCCTCCATGACGGCTGATTGCAAGGACTGATGGGAGATTTGTAAAACTGGTTAAATAATCTTGGATGGAAATCAGCTTGTGGGTATTAGTCAAGTGGAATGGGTTAGGAAACAGACAGTTGGTGAGACCTAGCCGGTAAGGGCAATCAACACACTGCAGGATTGTAGCCTTTTTAAAATTTCACTCAGCTTTGCTTTTGCTCCTCTGTTGATGTTGTGGCACTGAACTGCTTCCATCTGTGAGTATTGGAAGACACAAATGCAGCGACTCAGTGTTCCCTGAAATAGTGTCTTTTCTTTTTGTTCCTTATACTTCATTATGAATTTGTTTTCCAACATTCATTGGATCCCAGTTGAGAAATCCAGAGTTCTGGGGTCCTTTGCTAACAGGGTGGAAGGCATTGAAAAGAGAGGTAGCATAATTGAGGCTGCAGGGCAGGGGTCAGCAAGGCTAAGGAGGGCTCATTAAAAAACGGTGCTCCCCAGCAACTTCATTTCCACAGAGGGACACTGTGTATATACATGCTCACAATAGCTTGTATACAAACACAACTGTCATATACAAGCGTTGCTCCTCTGATTTTGAGTTTCTTGCACTGAAGTGTAGGTCCTTCTACCTACCTCTCTCTGTTTTTATAGTTACAGCCATTTACATGCCACCAAATGCTAACACTAAATTAGCAATCTGTTAGCTGCAATCAACAAACAACAGAGAGCCTGCCCAAAGGGGACTTGCTTTATCCCTATATTTGAGCAACATATAAAAAGTGCCCATACACAGAGACTAATACTAGTAACACACTGGACCATGTTTAATTCAACATCAGGACAGGTTAGAGAGCAACACCCCTTTTCCACCTGGGGCAGTCTGACCATATATCCCTGTTTTTCACCACAGGTTATACAGTATACCTCTCATTAAAAAAAACAAAACAAAACAACAACAACAAAAAAAACACTATCAGAACTATTAAGACTTGGCCTGAGGGAGCATCCTTTCAACTATAGGACTGTGTCCAAAGTACAAATTGGGACCTAGTTGCTCAACAGGATGTAGAGGAATACACCTCAACAGTGCTCTTCTATATTAAGACCTATGTAGAAAATGTCATCATTGAAAAACAACTCTGTGTTTACCCAAAAAGGAAACCCTGGGTGACAAAGACTGGGTGACTGAGAAACCCAACAAAATTCTCAGGTCTGGTGACAGCTTTACAGCACTGTTAGACACAACCTGAAGAAGGGAATTAAATTCACCAAAGCAGCCTAGGAGAAGAAAATTGAGGATGACTTCATTGATAGAGATCCACAATGTATGCGGAAGGGCATACAACACATCAACAAAAAGGATCCACTTGTATGCAGTAATGCCCAACCAGCAGAGGAGCTCAACCACATCTTTGTCAAATTAGAGACATAAGAAAAAGAAACAAAACTAACACCCCCACCAACCACCACATACCATGTTCTCAATGTAGAGGCATAGGTATAATAAATAGTAGATACATAGGACTCATTTGAAGCAGCACGGGACTGTCGTCTATTCAAAAACTGTGAATTTACAAGTAACATCCTTTCATCCTTCAGTAATCAAATATACCTGAAGCATAAGTCTTGTGTTAATGATTTTAGATGATCTGTAACATCTCCAACAACCCCAACTGATCTACCAGAAAAAGAGGAAGAGTTGCCTGCAGAGTACAATGATCCACAACCTACTGTTGGTTGTTCTGAAATAGAGAGCAGTTCATACCTAGACCTTGTGGAAAACTGTACAATTTAACACAAACTTGCATCATTTGCAAGCTGTTTTGCATACTTCTAAAAGTGCAACCTCAGCAATAATAAGTGGGCCTAGTTATATTGTGTCATTCTCCAAATTTACAGCCATTCAATCAATCAGAGAAATTTTGGAAACATTTCAAAGTTGTATTGACAAGTCTTTTGATTTTAGAATCTAACACACATCCTATTTCTTCTGCTACACCAGACATCGGCTCGCCAAGGCTCCTGATCCAGTCTGCCAACCGGCTTGCAATGCACTTCAACCTATGCCTACCCCTACAGGTGGTAAGCCCAGAGGCCTCAAGGTGAAGTCAGACACATTTTCAGTTGCCGTTGATCACTGCCAGGATTGTCCCTTGTCACCAACCATATCTATTACCTTCATGGACAGGATTTAAAGGAAAAGCTGAGGGGGAGAAGAATGTCATGTTTAAGGGGCTTAGAATTGCATCTTTGCTATTTGTAGATAATGTGATTCTGTTGGCTTCATCAGACCATGAACTTCAGCATGGATTTTGGTGGTTTGCAGCAGAGTATGAACCTTCTGGGATGAGGGTCAGCATGTTTCTCTGCCAGAAAACAGTGGATTGCTCTCTTGGTGATAAGACAGAGATTCTGTCCCTAGTGAAGGAGTTTAAATATCTCAGGGTGTTGTTCATGAGTGAGGGTAGTATAGAATGGTAGATTGACAGGCAGAGTGGTGCAGCCTCCATAGTAAAGCAGGCATTGTACCAGACTGCTGTGGTGAAAGCAGAGCTGAGCTGAAAGGCAAAGCTTTCAATTTACCAGTTGATCTCCATTCAGACATTCATCTGTGGTAAAAAGCTTTGAGTAGTGACCAAAAGAAGGCAGATAGAAGTGGCTGAATGTTTTTTCCTCAGCCCAGTTTCCTGCGCTCAGCCTTAAAGATCGGGAAAGGAGCTCTGACATCCGGAGGAAGCTCAGAGTAGGACCACTGCTCTTGTTATGTTTGACGTAGTTCAGCCATCTGATTAGGATGTCACCCCAGTGTCTTTCATCAGACGTCTTCTGGGCATGTCCAGGTGGTGGGAGACTCTGAGCTGAAAAACACTGCGGGGAGAGGGATCTCTGGGCTGCCTTGTTTAACCTGCTGCCAGCATGACACAACTTTTGTTTAGCAGAAGAATATAGATGGATGGATCCTATTCTTCTGGCTACAGCAGAAGGGGGCTGTCTCTGATTTCTGAAGGACAAAATACTTTAAACTCCACTTTCAAGTTACTGATTCTTTTAGCACCTCAAAACCCTTTTTATATATTTAATTGTTTAAAGTTCTTGGAGTTATTAACAACAGGTGTCTTAGAAAAAGTTATTTGGATAAGAATTTTTTTTTTTTTTTTTTTTTTTTATCAGGGCAGGCAAGTCTTTTCGGAATGGACAGTCTTACAAGTGAACAAACTTTTAGGTGGCCAGAGAAACTGCTTTTAATAAGCGACTAATTTGATGACTTAATAGTCTGTAATTCACTGGGGACTTAAAAGAAGAGACACAAGATTACAGCATTATTCTAGGTGCCTCTAAATTTCCAAGAAAGCTTTCAAGTAGAAAATCTTTTCAGGTTTTGCATAAGCATTGAAGAGGATTTACAGGCAAAAAATTTCAGCCAATTTGAGATGAGGAGTGTTAAGCAACACAACTTCATTGTAGAAGAGTTAAGAGAGAGAGACTGACAATCAAAGTGTACTTGGTGTTAAAAGTGAGTATGTCCTCAGTAAACATTTGTCTCACCTTCATCCTATAACCAGATCTTATTCACAACTTTGTCCCATTTGAGTTATCTATTTGCTTAAAAGAATTGATCTTAAAGAGATACTTAAGTCTTGATACTCTAAAAATTCAGATTAAACATTCATCCTATACAAGGACTCTGACTGAACAGGCCCCAAAACATTTTTAAGTCCAGCTTTTCAAATCAAGATTAGGTGGGAATAGGCATGAGAGTTTCTACCTTGCCACGATTACTGACTTTAATGATTGGTGGTCTTGTGTCACAGAATTAATCTTTTCACCTTTCTTGTCGAAGAGTCAGCACATGCACCTCAGACATCAGAGGAATACAGTAAAAAACAAAAAGTTAAGTGAAGGCATGACTTTATCTGCTTGGAAATTCAGTGGTTTACCACCAGCATTTAATCTTTCAACCATTCTATCCATTTATTGTTCTTCTTAATACTTCAAGTAACGAGGTCTCCTTCTTGTGCAGAAAGATTTTGTTTTGGCATAGTTACATACTGTTTTTGACTCATCGGTGGCTAGTTCATCTCGGATTTGGATAGAGTTGAATGCAATTTGGCACCACTTTAAAATATGGCATTTAGTTAGTAAACAGTAACTGAAGGAACAAACCAGGAACGAACCAGGAATTTATGGGGGAAATTAAGAGTTACTGGAGAACCGTGGTAATGATTAGATCATAATTATCTGTAAATCTGTCATATCCCCCAATTTCTTCACGAGCTATTAACTCTCTTCCAAACACTGAGTGATAAAGAACATTAAATACTCATTCATTAATAAGTACTTCGATTTTTTTATTGTTTTTTAACCCTCACAAGTAGTCATACTTCATATTGACTAGTTACTGAGTAGTGTATCATCTCATGATAGGTAGTGGTGCAAATGTGTCAATTTTCCTGAATTTGGAGTTATTAGGGAAGTACTTACGAAAGACAACTATCAAGTTGTTCCTGAGTCATTCCTTATGTTTTTCTTTTGTAACTATGAACTTTATTGTGTACCATATTGTAAAGTTTTATCTGTTTTTGTCAGGATGGATTTGTGCAATTGTTTCCTCAAATGACCTTAAGTTACAAATATTTTTCACATGCTTTGTTTTGAATCAATATTTCTTTTGACTGTGAGTATTTAGACAGCAGAATTTCAGTGGGTGGTATTAGATTTAAAATGACATGCAGGAAATAGAGATTTTGAGGATGTGTATTGACCCCATGCTCTCTACTGTTCTAATGTTACCATCTGAAATTCACAATCTCAACAGAGAAGTTAATATTGCTTTAAAGCAAATATTTACTAATTGTTCTTATTAAATATTTACTGTATCAAGAATTTTTTTGTTCTTTTAGTATTGATTTTCAATATTTCAATATTAACATAAAATTATGTATCTTTAAACTGGTTAAAACTTAAGGCTATGTTGCAAAAAAAAAAAAAAATGAAATTGAAGCAAAAAGGTTAAAGTAAGGTTCTCTCAGCTAAAAACTATGTAGTACTGCTGATGTACAGTGGGTTCAAATTTCCAGGTCCAGACTGTTAATTACAATAATTTCTGTTCTATTTGAGTGTTCCCCCACTCTAAAGCCATTTATATGCAATATCCACAAAACCCACACACTTTGGCCTACGGAGGATAGAGTTTGCATTGTGTATCATGTACCAGTCTACAATCTGTACTTGATTTCCCTATGCAAAGTTTAGAGGTTTATCTTGACATTATTATCCCAGTTTAGAGAGGCCTCTTTATGCAAAGTCAATTAAGTGGGAGTGGAACACTGCTTGGATTCACAGAGGGAGAAAAAAAGATGTTTGAGGGGAGATTGGGGAGACCCATCAAATACAAGCAAGCCCTTTAACAAGCACACCATTGCAAAGAATTCATTTTAAAGACAATGCATAAATCTACATCTAAATCTGAAATCTCTCCCTCAAATGTCAGACTTCTAGGAACCTACCCAAGGGTTTCCATCCTAAGAAAATAGTGTATTTACATGATAAATAGTATCACTTTATAGAAGACATTGTCTCTATACATGGGTATGAATCTAAAATGCACAGGAGGAGGGTGAGATCTTTGTTCCTAGTCACACCAGACAGGCGGATGAAACTCCTGCCAGTCTGAATCACAGGAATGGTAGTGACCACTTAGGAACACCATACAGCTAATTATTTTACTGCCCATGATCCATGTGAATGTATCATCAGACTATAAATAGGGCAGGGTGTTATAAATAATTATCACAATTGAAACATTTTCTCAATAAGAAAATCTAAAACCTAAACAGAAACAAAGATATTTGAAACAATCCTACACTATGCCAGTCTCCCTAAAATAGAGCCAGTGTGTTTTGGTCAAGTTTGTAGATGGGAGAGAAAGGGAGAGAGAGAGAGGAGAGTGCTCCCTCTGACAAAACCATCAGTGCCTAAAATGACAACTCAACAGACACCAAAATGTAAATATAACGAACTACTGTGGAGAGATGAGTCAGTACCACTTTACATTGGTCTTTTAATTACGAAGCTGAAGTCAGTAACTGGTAAGCCTAGCTCAGTATAAAGACGGAGAGCAGGGGAAATAGCTAGGCTGGCTATTTGTGAGGTGATAAAAATCTGATCAATGTCTTTTGCAGGACTTTCTTCGCTATGACCTACTGAAATCTTTTAGTCACTGCAACTGGTGAAAAATTCTAGGAAGTCACTGCTCTTGGACAATAAGTTGTCCTGTATATAGACCCCGTTACACATGTTTTAACCAGTTTTACAACATATACCATTACTTAGTGAGCTATAGAGGTGTTGGTAGGTGAACTTTTTTATCTTTAGACAGAGCCTGTCTCTTACCTCTGTAGGTAATTATTTCAACCTCATGGTTCGGTTTTTGCTCTGATATACATTGTCAGCTTTGAGACCTCATATAGACTGATGTTTGCCTTTCCACAGCATGTCTAATTGATGAAATTTAGCTCAGGTGCCTACCATTTCTCTTGATCATCTTTCAGATGTGTCTTTTAATGTAGTATACCTGTGGTAAATTCAGTGTCATAGCAAAGGGCCTGAATACTCATGTCAATGTGATTTTAATAGATTTTCAAAAATCTTTAAAATTCCATCATCGCTTTGTCATCATTGGATATTGAGTGTAGAAGATAGCATTATGAGGATTTTTTTTTCAATCTTTGAATAAGGCTGCAACAAAGAAAATGTTAAAAAAGTGAAGGGTCTGGGTTCATCAGGCTCTCATAATTGAATATGCTTACTCCAGCTCTGGTGAAAGAATATAAGGATGATATGGGTAGATAACATAGATTGTAAGAAATTTTTCTGGTCCGAAATAAGTTAAGTCTAGGATAGTTTGCATCCATATATGTTGACACTAAGAAGAGATTGTAAGAGATTGAGATCTTCTTTTCTTTCTTCAACTGAGCAGACATCATCCCTAAAATCCATACATATCTTTGAATCAAATTGTTTATTCTTATGTGACCAACTTTGTTCTTTTTTTTTAATACAATCAATTAGGTCAATTCACTCTTTCGTTAAATGAGAAACAATTGTTCTCTGTCCCCAGATCATTATTTTCTTATTTTTGATTTTTTTTTCTGTTGGCTGAAAAAAAAAAAAAAAAAAAAAACTTGCAAGAAAAAACACATTTTTAGACTTAAAATTTTGATTGTGGCATATTGTGGTTTTTAATTTTTTTCAACTGGAAAAAAAATATTTTAAATGGAAAAAAGCAAGCATGATGCAATATATAGACAAAGAACAGAGAGTATACAGAAATTCATATGACAAAGATGTTTGTGTGTGTGTGTGTCTGTGTGTGTGTGTGTGTGTTTGTGTGTGTGTGTGTGTGTGTGTGTGTGTGTGTGTGTGTGTGTGTGTTCTTGTGTGTGAGAGAGAGAGAGAGAGTGTATGTGTGTCTCTGTCTGTGTGTGTGTTCAGGTTGTGGTTATTGGGGTATCATTGGATTAAAGGTCTATTGTACTGAAAGAGAAACCCTCAGGAAGGAGTCTTCATTTGGGACAATTTAGGGTCTTTTCTTTGCAAATGAAATTATTCCCTTCCACTGGATTGTGTGTGCAGTGTCTTTCTCTGTCAACTATGTGCATCTCCATCTAATTGTTAACTACATATAAGCATTGTAATCATAGGTATAGCAATAGCTCTGAGTTTTGGAGCATCTCTGTACAAGCTAGTGTCACTGGGAAGTCTCTATCCTCATTACCAGCACGTAGATTAGAATAAACTCATGCCTGTGTGCAGCCTCTTCACGATCACTCATACTGGGATGCCAAGAGAACCAAGTTAATGTTTCCAACAGTAGTGTTTCTGTCAGCAGGATCCATTGTAGTAAAGTCTGGTTACAACAGGGCCACTGTCCATCTTAACACACACTGCAGATTTACAGCCTCCAGCTACACAGTTATATGCCTGTTAATGTTATGTATATTGCTGGTTACATGTTTTATCTATTTATTTTTTTTTCCAGCATGGACAGAAAGTATATAATTCCCTTTGTATCTGTTACTGAATTCTTACTAGCAGCAAGCATGTTCACATGAACACTAATACAGAGGTTTACATCTTAACCTGGTATTGATTCTATGTGAAATATAGCGAAATCTTTTTTGTAAGCAGTATACAGTTTTCAGATAATGCATCTCCTAAGTTGTAGTGGTACAATCTCCAGCAATAAATAAACAACGGGTAGTGACAGAGACTGAGATGAAACAGGATTGTGTTTGAGACCAAAGGCATCTGGACCTGAGGCTTGAAGTGAGTGCTACAGCTGAGCTGCTTTGTTTAGTTCCTGTTGAGTACTGGGATTGATAAGGACAACTGGTTCTCTAGCTGGTTTATTTTGCAGAGAAAGAGCAAGTTTGAGATAGACAGCTGATGGAGATAGTAATATAGATTGTATAGGGTGGTGATGGGTCTTGGTTGATGGGATTTAATGAAAACTATTGGGTTTGGAGGTGTGTGTACATTTGTGCGGGTGTTTGCAGACTACGTCCCAGTATGGCTTTTGTGAGGAAGTATTGGCTTCTTCTTTTTGACAGGGCCTCTCCGTTGACCGGGGATCCTTTTCTCATTAAGCCCCCTCCCTAATCCTCCCTCCCATTTGAAACCCAGTCCACACATCTACTTAATGTAGAAAAAGAAAAAAAGTTGCTTTCTTGCTCTCCCTCCCTTCTTTCTCCTACTACCCTATGTCCACCTTACCCTCTCCCTCCTTGTAGCTCTTTTTTCTTTATCAATGAATATACCACTCTTGACACTAAAGACTTAACATAGAATGAGCTTGGAAATCCATTTTCAGACTTTTGGCTGCCAATTCCACAGCTTAGTTTTTTTTTTTTTATATATTTCAGAGGAGGGGAAGTGGAAAGTGGTTCACAGACACAGAATTGCCTTTGTTCATCTGCTCTCTGGCCCTTGGTGCCCAGGTGGCTGGCACCACTGGGAGACGGCTAGAGGAGATCAAATGGGCAGTGGCAAGGAGTGCCGGTACCTGGCCCCTGAAGATGCCCCATGGCACCTTAAATTAAATCAACCAGCTCGCAAAAAATTTCTCGGTACCGTCAATCAAAATAATTTACCCAGGAACAGTGGCTTCTTAAAGGCGCACCGCTGCTTTTCTGACGGGCCTGTCCACATAATTTCAAAGCTCTTTATTCAAATCAGGGCAAAGGAGGAAGTGCCGGCAAGCAATGCAACCAGGATTCTTATCCTCTAGCCTGCAGTTGTCTTAAAAAAATAATACGAGGAGTGGAGGGGGGATGTTAGATAGGGGAGAGAGAAGAGAGGCACCCAGTGAGGCAGCGTATCATTTGAATAATACGCTGGACACTTTCAATCTTCCAGAACATAAGAAAGAAGGTTTTAAGGCAAGGAAGCACTCACAGTGCCCCGGTCGCCTCGGTACAGAGCGGTTAAAAAGACATGCATCGAAGTCAGATGGAGGTTAAACCCAAAAGTTATGGTGACCAAAGAAGTGGGCTGAATTCAAAAACAGCACTTCTCCTCCTGTTTTGTGTGAGCTTGTGTGTCTGTGTTGAATATGTGTTTTTTCAGGTAACGTGTTTTATTCATCTGAAATCACATTTTCCACCATAAACATAAAATAGACAACAAAAAATAAAATTTCCCCTTTCTGTTTGCTACATCATACATAATAGAGTATGTGGGAATGAAATGGGATCAGCATTACAACATGCATCCATGCAAAATATGCTTCCCCCTATTCCTTTCCTTGCCTGTTAGGTGTTTGTGGGCCATAATCAAGGCTGTGTTGATTTGTGAATGCTGAACAGCAAACACCTTATTAAGATATTGTAGCCTGGAAATCAAATTAGGCCTCTCTCCATTCAAACTACCTGCAATAAGTGACAGCATCTAGCCTTTCCGCAGTTTTCCTGCTTTCCCTCTTTGTTATGTGGAAGAACTCTGGCCATTGTTCTATTATACTGTGTCCTCATAGCATAAATCATAGGACGTCATCCCACCATACAGATGCTTTCTCTGAGAATCATAGAAACAGCAGGGTGCATCTTAATGGCTTTTGTGTCTGCCTGACAGACAGCAAGGTATTGTTACCTGGTTTAAACAAAGGTAGGTTTTTCATGTTTTCTGTGTATTTTGTGTTTTTTGTCTTTTTCTGTGAGAGAACATTGAAGCTCATTGAGATTGCTGAGTTTGTTGTGCAGAAGAGTACGGGGGAAAGCAGAGCCTTTGAGTTATTCTGAAATGCTCACTGTATCAACACCAGGATGCATTGTCATCACCTTGCTTTGCATATAAAACCATTGAATGACTTGTTTTATAATGCACTTTAAGTCTGCAAGACAAGTTTTCCAGTGACCTCTCTTTGTGTCCTCACAGCCAGTAGAGGAGGCAAGGGAATGGCAATAATTGATGGGAACATTCCAGGCTTGTGCTCAAAAACCCTGGGGGGGAAACTTGAAATAATGACCAAAATATTTTTGACATGTTAATTAAATGTCAAACCACAATGGTGAATGTGATGCAGATGGTATACTTTCAAAGCAAGGTAGAGTAGTCAGATTCTTCTGAGTCAGTCCCTTTTTCTTACCCTTAGTGCTTTCTCTTTTTTTTCTTCAGAGGAAATAACAGTGCAGCCTAGCCTGCATTTTTCTTCTCCCTGTGAGTAACTTTCAAAAAAGAGAGATTCATCACTGACACAGAAAACAATGAAATCTGTGGCTCAGACAGACTATTTTATCTAAATATATACTTAAATACATTTAACTGACCAGGATGGGAGTTTGCAGTGGCTTCCAATAAACCAAGATAAAGTACTGCAATGGTACTTTGATTTGAGCGTCTTGGAACTCCAAACAAAATGGACTCCTCTATAAATCATGATAATGCTATGACTGCAGGGAGAAAAAAAGGGGGGTTATGAGAATGCAATAAGAGATAGAGATAAAAGTAGGGTATTAAAGGACTGAACCCCATTGTCATTGTATGGAGAAAAAGAAAACTCTCAAGACAAGAGTGTTTGCTTACATTGGTAAGAGATCGGTACGTCTTTGGAAGGGTGCCAACAGCATGTCAAAATTATCAGAGTTTTTATTTATGAAAAGGAGCTGGGCTAATAATTGAGTGCCCTGGGGCACCCCTTTGCACAGTATATCACATATGCTGGACAAGGTGGAGGGACAGAAATCATATCAACCTCCACTGATGCAGCTGGGTTTAGTTAAGTTTGTGACTTGTAGTTATAAATGTAGAGGCATTTCCCATGAGGTTCAAAGCTTATGAAACTTTCCACCTTTGAATGTACAAGGAAATGATCTGCAAGTGCACAAAAATTGCATCAGGTAACAGCTAATATAATAAATATAAAAAAGGCTTCTTGCTTAGATCAATTCTTTGGGTTAAAGAGATGTTAAGGAATTGAGGCAACCATTTTTTTTTCCATAATAGCAAACCACACTGAGGTTCCATATATAGTATCCTCTTCCGTGAGGGAGTGAAGCCGACAACCAACATACCACCTGTTCCTGGGTTAGCCAATGTCAGGTCTACTCCTTGCTGGCACCTGCTTGTGATCTCGAGTCGGCAGTTCCTGCTGGCACATTGCCAGACCTCCCAGATCACCAGTTGGCTATTGTCTCAGCTACCGCCACCAAACCTACATCTGATGCTGACATCTCAGATGATGACAACCAGTCAAATCATTAGGCTGCCTGCCCAATGCTCCAGTTGCCAATAACAGTTGAATCTGGTTCTTAGCTTAAGATGTCAGCTAAACTGGGCCTCTTGTCACTCCTGTCCTCTATACCCCAGTACCCTGTTCGGACTCCAGAGAGGTTCCACTTCTGCTGTAGGACTGCTGCTCAGTCTGAAGATGGATCGTATCTTTGTCACCATCCACTAGAAGTCCTGCCTTCATCCCTGCCTTAATCTCTGCCTTCGAAAACACCCACCAAACCAGCTTCATCTGTCTACCCTGCCTCCCGAGCAGCTCTGCCTATCTATCTGGCCTCTAGGCTATGCTCCTGAGCAACTCTGCCTTTCTTTAAGACCTCTGCTCTGCCTGAGGTGCCCTGTTCATCAGCTCTCCAGGCCCCCAGTCGTCCTTTGGAGCAGCTTTGCCTGTCTGTCCTACCTCTGAGTCATCCGCCTGAGGTTTTCCACTAAGCCTCTGTCCTGCCCCTAGGCCATCCACCTTAGGTTTCCTGCTCGGCCTCTGTCCTGACCCCAGGTCATCTGTCTGAGTTCTCCTGCTCCACCTCTGTCCGACTCCTGATCTGTCTATCTCATCATTGCAGTCAATCCAACAAGGACCTTGTGACAAAAGTAGATTTAAATATTGTCTGCTCATGTTACCTTATGTTTTCCTTTTGTGCCTGCTACATGCCTTTTGGTTGCCCTGGTTTTACCTGTTGTCTGTAACTGCTGTATTTACAATATGAATAACGACAGTACTATATCACTCATCATCCTTGTGTGAGAGTCTGAATCATTTCTCCACATGTGAAATGTTCACTTCTGTTGTGCTTCGGAGCCTAATACAGGACTTGGTTATTGGCAATAATTAGTAATTATTAAAATAATCATTAATAATTGTAAAGATTTGGATGGATTGGCTTAATCAGGATTACTTACAGGCTTCACCGGTGAAAACCCGGACTAATAGCTGAAATTCAGATGCAACTTCACATAAGGCACCATCCAAGACTGTGGAGAGCAGTGCAGGAGCAATGAATCAAGCTACAATTACTGAGCACACCATCATCACTGTAATTTAAAATTAACAGAATCCGATCAATTTAAACCATCAAGAACGGGGCACCACCGGGACAAACCGACCACCAACCAACTGGGATTCAGTCAAGAATTGCCAGAAATTTCACTGGATTGCCAATATTGTTAATTCTATAGTGAATAAGAAGGTAAAGAGGTCGGCACTGACCTTGTCAACCAGCTTGTTATCACAGCGAACAGAAACACAAATAAAACTTCTTTTAGCAATAACAGAATTTATTATCATCAGCAATATCACCTTCAATTATCATCACTTTCAAATAATAAATCTTATTATTTACTACTAGCTACCGATCGTGAAATTGTGTAAGTATTGAGGTAGGTATGTGTGAGTGTGTGTGAGTATCTGTATGGTGGTGTGTGTATAAGTGTGAGTGTGTGTGAGGGCGCGTAAAGGGGGGGTCTATGTGTGTGCGCGCCCGAAGGGAGGCGGACTGAGGTGGCGGACGTGTCTCGTTACAGTCACGTCACGAGGGTCGGCCGGAGGAGTCTGTGGAGTGTAGTGACGTTACACCGCTACCACCAGACTGGACAAAGAAAACTAGGTGGGGCAGTTTGAACCCTCCAGCTGGCGTTCGAATCGGAACGTGTGCGTTAGTGGAAGCAGAAACAGACAAGTTCAACCAAAGACGCTCTGACGATCGTGGTTTAGAGACAGTGTTTCCTGTATCACACAGACTTTACTCGACTCAGTGGATGAGTGTCGCGAGTCTGGGCCTTTAACTGACACAGAAAGTACTGGTCTCGATAGTGATACAGAGCGGACAGAAGTTATCCGCTGCAGACGGGTAACTTATAATTGATTCAATGATGTTCACATTTGAATTAAATAACACTCAAACCTTGTAATCATAATCATTCGACAGGTTATTACAATTTAGTTACTTGCGTCTGCCCAGAGCTATAAGCCTCTTTTACTTTGACGAGTCCAGCGGTGCGGCGAGCTCGTCCTCGGCGTCCGTTTGCAGGAGAAGAGTCGTTGGTTAGCGGCTCTCGGGCGGCTAACTTATTTTCTCGACGAGATGGTTAGTCTCCCGACGAGGTGCTTGATTCCGCTCACGGCGGGGAATTCTTCGTCGACTCAGAAGAAGCAGGATCTGTGTCCTTCGTCTTCTTCGTGAAACGGTAGGACACGTTAGCTACCAGGTTTCACCTCCTTGGACGTCCGGGAGCGGCGGTCTGCGACTCTGGTACGAAGTTGAACGGTGTCGGCGCGACACAGCGAAGAGCGAGGGGCTGGAACAGCGGGGGAATTCCGCTGACTCACGGTTAGTTAGTTAACTCAGAAACTTTGACTACAACTAGTGTTCGCCACGAGGGACGAGGTCTAGATCTGAGTGCGGTTGTTGATACCACTTCTATTGGCGAGGAGTTCTCTGATCTTGGTGAGGGTCCAACGCAGAAGGGTGCGGTTATCGGTGCCACTTCTATTAGCGAGGAGTTCTCTGGTCTTGGCGAGGGTCCAACGCAGAAGGGACGAGTTTCAGGAGTTTCTGTGTTAATATAACTTTAGGTGACGTCACGAATTGGTGGTGATTCTGACGGATTTAGCCCAATGGGATCCGTGGAGATTTTATGGTCCCGCTGTTCGGAGGGCACCGCGCCCGTTGGGGGTCGTCCATTTGGTCAGGTATCCAACTGGGACCTCGTGGTGGGGGGATGCTCTGCTGAGTTCTTTGTCTCCCTTGGTTATTTACACGTGGCCTTAGCTGGATCCCAGGTTTGGGTGTGCCTGTAGGCCTTCTTTGTCTTACAGTCCGTTAGTGAGGCACAACACTTCTTTAAATACCAATTAGATTTCCACTCTTCCATCATAATAGAAAACTGCCATTATATTAAAACATTAAATGCCAAAGGGATAAGTATAACACTAACCCTAACCTCAGGATCTTGTTCAGAGTGAAAATATTTATATTAAAATATCTACATGTTGAAGTAAGGACACAGTTCAAGACTGTAGGAGAGACAGTGCGGTCACAGGTGTTTGCAATGAAAAGCATACAAACAGCACACCATCACACTGTGATTTATAAGCGTTGTTCCACTTTAATACCCTTCCCTTGAAGCCATCGGCAGGGTATTTGAGATGTGATGGTGTGCCTGTATCTCTCTGTTTTTTAACAGCTTTCAAAGGCAGGTGGGGGGCAGTGAGGTGTACATTCGTATATATGGTGGTGGGGTGTGGGGTGTGCTTAGATCATGTCCATCTGAGCTGTAACCTACTGTGCCTTGATGTGTCACAAAGGGCAGGGTTGCTGTGGTGTGTTACTAATTAACAGAGAGCGAAACACTAGTGTGCGGCTATTAGCACAGAAAGAAATCTCACTGGATTTATTTTATTTATTTCTCCTTATGAGGGCATAATAAAACACATTTAAGGCACCTTGCTGAGCTAGTCACACTCCAATCTATTGTGGTTGCGGAGATCTATAATACTAATAACATTTGGGGTGTAATCATGCAGACACATATATTGAAGTCTCCCTTCAATTGTTGGGATGGAGTTGTAGCAGCTATTGTATTCACAGTTGGACCAACTACTAACTGCCACAAAGGAGGGGAAAAGCTGGACTTGCTTGAGTAACCGTAATAATTGGAAAATGATTTTGATAGCCTGAAACAATCTAATATATTACAGAATTTTATTAAAATAATATAACATCAAATTAACTGCTATTCCATAATGAATTAGGTAACAAGTTAGGCAGATATTAATCGCTATCCTGTCCCTCAGGCCTGAGGAGACTGGGAGGGAGGTTGCAGGGGTAATGAGGGAGGTGTGTGAGGAGAGATGATGGTTAAGAGGGATGGAGAGATGGAAGGGAGGGGGGATGGGGTGATTAACTTGGCTCTTGTGGCTTGTTAGAACTCAGAAAGGAAGGTAGCAAGTAAACTCCTCCAGGAGGTCTAGACTTTTTTGCCTCTTCCTTATTTTCCACGATTGAATTTGTCATAATTTCATAAGAGGTCTTGAGGAAGAGGGTTACCTCTGTGCGACAGGTGTACAACCCCAGCTCATCTACATCTTCCTAGACAACACTACATTGGCTGGTTGAAAAGAATGGTTTGGATGGACTTGTAATTAGGCTGGTATGCCATGACTTCATCCAGATCCACTGTTACTCCCTGTGCCCCCCCTTGCTGGCATCTCTGTGGGTCTCTATGGAGGGGTTTGCAGGCCCTTCATCTAGGCTACATGGTTTATGATCAAGACCAGGTCCGAAAACTTTGAAATCATAATCAGATGCCTGGCTGGCTGAGCCATGCCAGCTATTTAATCTATTAGGCCCATGCCAGCTCTCCCTTCAGCATGGCAAGTCTTCCATTAATTCCATCATGCCATTCAATTACTGTGCTCTGAGCCAGTGAAATAACAAGTTGCAGCACTCTGCACATAAGCTTAATGCTGTCTGCTCTGATATTATGGCTCAATGCAGTGTTTTCACAGACCCAACCACATGGCATTATGAAGAAATTACCTAAAGACTTTATAGGGAACAGAATGGTGAACTCTCTGCCCCTCTTGCATTGCTGTGTCTGTGGGGATTAAAAGAGGAAGATAACCAAAAGGACAGCATTGCTGATGACATTCTCAGGAGTGGCACAAGGCTGACAAACCTTTATCCCAAGCCACTGCTGCACTAATAGATGAGGCTTAACCCAACCCAGAGGATCCAAGGGTTTTGTCAATTTAGGATCACTTTACCAGGATTTCAGCAATGTGGCAGCATGGATTATCATTTGCGGCCTGCAGTACGATGGGGGTATCTGCCCCCGAACCTGCGATAATGGGAGTCTGGTCTCCCAAAGGAGATAAAACGAGCTACTTATCGAAGACATTGCAGGTGTTCAAAAAGTCAATTGCAGGTGAAAGGCGAACAACTGGTGGGGATTTCAGTGTTGTGTTAGACGCTCTCTTGTTGAGCCGTCTTTGCAAGGAGGTTTCAGATACAGGGAGGTGGAGAGGAGGAAGAACCCTTCGCTGACAAGATTAAACAAGCCCCCAATGAAGACTATCACACATCACAAAGAAACAGAATTTAAGCATGTCATCAAACTTTCTGAGGAAAGGAAAGCCCAGCAAGTTTTCCCTTAGCACTGGGTGTGGAAGTGTTTGTTTAATGTGATATGTCCATGAAGAAATCCATTTTTTAAACCACACTTCAAAAAGATTCGGGGAGTTGTAAAAGACACATCACCCTTGACACATACAACCATCAGCCTCCACTCCTAGCCTGAGCAAGGATGCCAAATAAATACAAAACAACCCACTTTTTTTAATTTTTAATTACCAATTATTTCAGGGAGGCTTTAACGGCTTTATTTTAGCTGTCACAGTCATCAGAGAGAGAGAGAGAGAGAGAGAAAGAGCGATGGGAAGAGGAAGAGAGGGAGGCAGGATTAGGTTTCTCCTGGGGAAAGCAGGGAGGAGGGAGGACAGCTCGTTCCTGATCCAGGGGGTTTTCAGGCCAGGGGGGCGACAGCTGCACTGTCTTTAGCCTGGATTTGAATTTGAATTCTATCTAACGATGCAGTGCTGGCGAAGACTTGGCAGGGCAGTCTGCTAATCTCCCAGACACAAATGCCTGGGCTTTTCTTGTGTGCCCTCACCGAGATTTGAGTAATTAAAGTTAAATTGAAGGGAATAAAAAATATCCTTCTTGTACCCGGGCTGTCTTGCTAATGCCAAGTGTGAATAGTCAGGTTTGTCCTCAGAACTATAATCCCCAATGCTATTTCTCTTCTCTCTTTCTGTCTCACTCTTTCTTTTTCACTTTTTTCTCTTGCTCTAAAAAACTGAGGTGCCGCCAAGTTTTTGCAAGCACTAAAGATAGTGATAAGGCAAGGGTGAGGCTGCAGCCTTTCATCTTGCAGGCATCTTTAAGAAAAAAGGGAAGAAAAGAAGTGGTGAGTGAGTAAGGGAGGGGAGAGAGGGAATGAGGAAATCTGCAAGAAAAAAGTGGAAATAGACAACTGTTACAGAGCATCCATCATGTTAGAGGAACTGGTTTGAGAAGTCTGGACTTGTCAGAGTCAAGAGAATTAGGCAGTGAGAAAGTTCTCTCTAGTAGCTGGTTAACCCTTTGCTTCCTCCAACACTGGTTCTCAAAGTTGGATGCATGGACTTCAAAGTGTTCTTAAAAGAGTTCCAGGGGTCCTTGAGGATGGTTCAGATGAGTCCCTGATGCAATTAGCATTAGTTTAATTCTACTATTAGAATTCCATAGAAATAATCATCATCTGAATTAAATGCAGGCAATTATACAATTAAGTACTAAATCAGTAACAATTAAATCCTCCCAAATTGGGCTAAATCTTATTATTTGGATTTCCGGTCTGATACTTGTCAATGTTTGAGTGCAAAAAATGAAACTGGGATTATGTATACATAAACATAGAGAGACCTGGTTCTTCATATACCTGTACAGATTTCCCCTTTTTTGTCCCCTCGTCCCCTTTTTCTGACTGACTTTGTCATTGACTACTGCACATCCACCCACTCATTTCTGTAATGACTATATATCCCCATCTCATGCTTTTTGGTAAATTTTGCTATAATTCTTACTTATTAAGACAAATCTTATTGTTCTTTAGCTGCACCTCTCTCACCTCTGATGAAAACATTCTGCGATCATCCACATTAGTTGTCTTTGGCGGTCCTCCAGGTCTTTTGGTGTTGCTGAGCTTGCTAGTCTATTCCTTTTTTTAAAGAAAGAACCAAATTGTTGATTTGGCCACTCCCAAAGTTTCTGTCATCTGTCTGATAGATTCAAGCCTAACTTTGGCCCCCTTTATTTGCATGGACACCTCTTTGGACCACATATTGAGAACTTCCATGAAGTGCTACTGAATGCAAATTCAATACCTGTAATCAACTCCAGAACTTTGTTATAAAGTAATGAGAAAATTAATAAACTGTCAAATGTCCAATTGTTTGTGAACCACTGAAAATGAGGGACTGTTTTTAGAATGTTTTGTAATCCCTTATGTTAACGTGATATTTTTGTTAAACTCCTTCAATTAAAGCTGAAAGTCTACACTTCAACCACATTGTGACTCACTATTTCGAATCCATTATTATGGCACAGAATGAAAATTGAATTGTGTCACAATACTTATGGACCTTACTATACATTTGATATAGCAGTGTGAGTAATAGATACACTACATACAGATTGGGAAGGTATATGCTCATACATTTAAATGCATTAACACTTATAGCCCTCCCCTTGTTTCAGTTTACATCCTTCTCCCATTTCTGTCTCTCTCTCTCATACAGAGTGTAAGTCTCACTCACCCTGAGCCTCCACTAGGTTTGGTGAGGGATCAGTCATTACAGCAGGGGCTAGCGACAAAAACAGAGTCAATAGAGGAAGAATTAAGTTCTCCTGTGACCATCTGTGTTACGATGATGAGGAGGAGCTGCCACCAAATTAACCTGGGACTGTATGGACAACTGCTGCAGTGTGTGTGTGTGTGTGTGTATGTGTGTGTGTGTGTGTGTGTTTGTGTGTGTGTGTGTTTATGCATAAATTTTGGAGCAGTGTGTAAAGATCAGTGTGTGCTTTACAAAAATGTGTAGTCTGTGGTCAAGTCTTTTCTTGGCCCATTGTTTAATTTGCTGACACACAGGCTGAGCTGCCTGTAGTTAATACCTCTGGAATGCTGCTCTTTATCTCATCTCTCTTTTTCTGTATCTCTCTCCTCACCTTTTTCCTGGTAATTGGAGAAATGGGAACAAAACTTTAGGCTGTATGCCAATTCATTGCATAAACATAATCTCTGGCTGGATTATATACAGAGGAAAACATTTTCTTTGCATGAGTGAATGAAGCCTGACATTTATTTATAGCCTCCAATTCGACCAGGAGGTGCTTGAGGTGGATGATGGGCGTAAAAAGTGGCAACGAAATCATTTTATTTAAGGATAGGAAAAGATGGTGGTTTTGGCTGAATCTTCAGCCACAACATTAAAACCAACTGCCTAATATAGTGTAGGTCCCTCATGCAGCCAATACACCTTTAACCCATCAATTTATGGACAATATTAGACATTAGCAGCAGATCCTTTAACTCCTGTAGGTTGCCAGGTAGAGCCTTAATAAACCAGATTTGTTTTTCCAGCATATACCACAGATACCTAATCAGATTGATATCTATGGAGTAGGGAGGCCACAGCTTGAAATCTTTGTCATGTTCTTTAATCATTTTTTAACATTTTTTGCAGTGTGACAAAGGGGGTTATATGCTGAACAAGACCACTGCCATCAAAGAACACCACTGTCATGAAGGTGCGTACTTGGTCTGAAACAATATTTTGGTAGGTGGTATGTGTCAAAGTAAGATCCGCATGAATGCCATTACCAGTACCAGTACCACCATTTATTCCCAAGGTATATGACACACAGGGACCAGGCTGTCCACAGTATGTAAAAGAAAATGTGATTCATCAGCCAACTTCTTCCATTGCTCTATGATCCTGTACAGATGCTCACATTCCCACTGTAGGCACTTACCCAGGGTACAGGGGTCTGCATAAGCACTCTGAGAAGCCTTTGGCTACACAGCCCCATAAACAGCAAGATGCAATGCATTGAGTATTCTGAAAGCTTTTTCTAACATAGCCAACATATACTTTTTCCCTCTATGGGATTGGACCACATGAGCTATCCTTTACTCCCCTGGCTGACTGGTGTAAACACATTGTGTTTGGAATTATTGTGAACTTTTCTGTATTAAGCCCGACCATGACCATCCCTAAACTTAACCAAGTGCTGTGAGTACCTAAACATAACCATAAAAAGTGTAATAATGTGGTCAGCACAAGTGGATATTGCACTATATGATTGGATATTTTGGCTGTAAACAAATATAGTGTGGTGTATTTACTGATACAGTGAGCATCAAGGTATTTTTTTGTTGCCAAACCATATATTCATTCAGTTCATTTTTATTTATATAGCATCAGATCATAACAGGGATTATCCCAGGGCACTTTTCATATAGAGCAGGTCTAGAACAGACTCTTTATAGTTATTATTTACAGAGACCCAACATTTCCCTCATGTGCAGCACTTGGCAACAGCGGCAACGAAAAACTCCCTTTTAACAGGTAGAAACTTTGAACAGATCCTGGCTCATGGTGGGCAACCGTCTAATTCGACCGGCTGGGTTGAGAGAGAGAAAGAGAGAGGGATAGACAGAGAGAGAGAGAAACAGATAGGGGGCAAGGAGGGAGGAAAGAGAGCATAGCACAATAAAGGTATCATGTAAAAAATTGTATGATATCAATGGGACTAATGGTGAAAGTAATAGTTATACTAATGGTGCTATAATTTTACTAATAAGACTAAATAGTAATAGTAATAATTACAATAATTAAAGCAGTGAGTGTTGAACATGATTATGGGAGCACAGGTGGTCTGAAGTCATGGATCCAGATGCTGCAGGATGAGAACCATAAAAACCAGTGGAAAGTGACAGGGGGAGAAAGGGGAGAGACACAAAAGCACAAAACTATGGGAAAGAGAAGAAGTAAAGTTAGTAACAAGCATTTTTGAGGTATTATTGTGCACAGAAAGAGAGGAGGAGATGGAGGAGAAAGGAGTTTGGTGAATTGTTGGAGGTCCCTGGCAGTCTAAGCCTATAGCAGCATATTGAGGGGATGGCTCAAGCTGAACTTGAGCTTTAGCTTTATCAAAAAGGAAGGTTTTAAGCCCACTCTTAAACCTGGAGAGAGCTAAATTAACTGGGTAGAAGCAAAGTGGCAAAACAAGCTATTAGTCACACAAACACTGGCAGCAGGACATGACAGAAAATGCTTACCTCAGCACATCAGCATTGTAGCAAGTAGAGAAACCTCAGACTAGAGCTCCACATATTTACAACATGTCCTCATGATGTCAATAGAAAATTCAATCTTGGCACAATTTTAAGACATATTTGCTGTTATATTTTAGTTGTATAGACATGTAAATTCTAGGAGACAGGGTTGCTTTGCTCAAATCCCTTTCCTCCTCGTCTTCTTCCCTTTTTAACCTCTTTAAAACTCTACCTTTTTCTCACTTAGGTAAAGGTATCTCTAGGTTCATGTCAAAACCAGGGGGAAAAAAAGGAAAAAAAAAAACTGACAATCACCTTGGGTGCAGCTCAGTTCACTCACATCAGAGGTAAAAGTATAAAGTGTGATAGGCTGGTTATTGAACACCAACTGAAATGTGTCTAACACCTGATCAGATTGTAATCATTTGATTCTTTCCTTAGATGGACTTTTTTCTGGCAAATTTATCGTGTGACTGCTTGTTTTTACAGAATATTTTTACATTGAACATCTTGATATATCAAAAATTTTTGTATAAAAACATTTTCATATATCTTCAAGTAAGGTACCTAAAAAGCTGTTTTAAGTGAATGTTATCATGCCAATGCAAAGTCTGTGGGCCAAGCAGGAGAAACACTAATGCACATGTGCAATGGGCCAAACAATTTGAATGCTTGGAAAATCTCTGGGCCTATGTTCTCTGCGAAAAAAAATGTTTTCATTAAATTAAGTGGACACAATCTTCCAGTTCAGTATCCAGGTCTTATAATATATCCATGGTACCTACTCAATGGTCTACATCTGTGAGTTAAACTGTATGAGTTAAGGTATTAGGTTAGAATGGGTTATAATTGGGCACAAACTGGATTACAAACTAGGCAAATGGAGTATTAGATCCTCAATGGCCACTGAGTTCCCTGGCACAGTGGTAATTTGATTGCAAATGTATCTAATAACAGTGTATGCACCAGTAATGCATAGCATGAACTGAAATGATAGGGGCCTTAAGGAGAATTCCTTTGATTTGCTGTTGTGGACTTCTACTGCATATGTGAAAACAGCAGTATAAGTAGTTTGTATCTCTAGAGGGAGCTGTGGGACATCTGATAAGGTGATATCTCCTCAGTCAGCACAGCTTGGGTCTAAAGACTACAAATTTGAAAATTTAAAAAACCTTGAGGTGTCACATTAGAAAGAATTGTGCTTAGAAGCCCTCCTACATAACATGAAATACATTCCACATGGGCCACTGTGTAAATGTTAAATGGACTGCCCCCATGGACATCACCAAATGCTGAGTTTCCTCCCTTGAGATGCTTCTCCAGGCCTTTACTGCAGCCACCTTCAGTTGCTGCTTTTCTTGGGTCTTTCTGCCCTCAGCTTTGTCTTCGATAAGTGAAAACCATACTCAATTAGGTTGAGGTCAGGTGACAAATTTAGCCATTGAAGAATATTACATTTCTTTGCCTTGAGAAGCACTTGGGTTGCTTGGGGCACTGTGTTTGGGTCATTATCTATCTATATTGTCTTATCAGCAGCATTTTGGCTGAATCAGCAGATTGTCGTCCTGCTCTTTCTATCAGCAGTCACATCATCAATTAACACCAATAACCCAGGTCACACATGCCAATGGCGTAAAATGCCCCACAATCTTTGACAGATGATGTGGTGGCTTTGGATCATGAGCTGTTCCTTTCTTTCTCCATACACTTCTCTTCCCATCATTCTGGTACATGTTAATTTTGTTTTCGTCTTTCCAAGTAATCTCATACCAGAACTTGGCAACAGTCTTTAGTTGGTTTCTGGCAAAGTCTAACCTTTCTGTTCTTAATTGTTACCAGTGGTTTGCAATTTGTGGTAAACCCTTTGTATTTAAATTCATGCAGGTATGTCTTGATTGTAGACTTTGACATTTATATACATACCTGCTGGAAAGTATTCTTGTCCTTACAGGATGTTATAAAGGGATTTTTCTTCACCAAGGAAATAACCTTTGCAATCATCAACTTTAGTCCTCTTGCATGATCTTCCAGGCCTTCTGGTGTTTCTGAGGCTGCCAGTGCATCCCCTCTTTCAAAGAATATACTAAATTGTTAATTTGGCCACCCCTAAAGTTTCTACCATCTGTTTGGTAGATTGGATTTGGTTTTTCAACCTAATGATGCCCCTCTTCATTTGCATTGACACCTCTTTGGAATGTATATTAAAAGTTCCCATCAACAGCTACCGAATGTAAAGTCAACACTTGTAATCCACTACAGACCTTTGATCTGCTTCATTTGTCATGAAATAACAAGGCCACACAGGGCTATGAAAATTATAAATGTTCAATTGTCCATTTACTTCTGAGCCCCTGAAAATGAGGGACTACATATAAAAGGGCTCTATTTCCTAAACGGTCAATGTAAATTTTTGTGTCACCCCTTGAATTGAAGCTGGGAGTCTATAACTCAATCACATCTTCATTCATTTTAAATCTGTTGTTATTGTTTACAGATTGTTTACATTATCCTATTTAAACACAAATTCATACAGTGCTTTTCTATACTTGTAGTGCCTTCAATTCACACACACACAAACCAATGATACATTAGAGGTATTTTGGGGTTCAGTATCTTGCTCACTTTAACATATAGATTGGTGGAGCAAGGGACGGAACCACTGACCTTCCAGTTTTTGGACAACCTGCTGTACCTTCTGAGTCAAAGCAACCTGTGTCATAATTATTGAAAATTTATCAAAAAGTAAAAACTGAAATATTACATTGAGATAATAATTTAGACCCGCTATTCAATATTTAGTTGAAGCACCTTTGGCAGCTATTACAACCTCAAATATTTTAGGGCATGGCACAGTAAGCTTTGAAAACCTGGATTTTGGGATTTCCTGTCATTTTTATCTGCAGATCCTCATAAGCTCTGTCAGGTTGATTGGGTCTGTCGGGGGACAGCCATTTCCAGTTTCTCCAGGGATGCTCCATTGGGTTCAAGTCAGGGCTCTGGAAGGGCCACTCAAGGTTATTATCATAGTCATCCCTAAGCCACTTCTGCATTGTCTTGGCTGTGTGTTTAGGCTCACAATCCTGTTGGAAGGTTAACCTTCAGCCCAGTCTGAGGTCTTGAGTACTTAGGCCCAGATTTCCATTAAGGATATTTCTGTACTTTATTTTGTTCAGCTTTCCCTCAACCCTGACCAGTCTCCCTGTCCCTGCAGATGAAAAAAACACCCCCACAGTATGATGCTGCCACAGCCGTGCTTAACCATTGGGATGGAATTCGGCAGGTGACAAGCAGTGCTTGTTTCTCAAGTCCTTTAAGACCTTTTTAGCAGCAGTGTTATATTAGCATAAGACTGCAACATAAGAAAATGTGAAAAAAGTGAAGGGGTCTGAATAATTTCTGAATGCACTTTATATACTGCATATACACTGTATATACATATATAGAAAGGTTATCCTGAACACCATTTTTTGGGGACTTCAGTGAGAATTATCCTTGAAAATTCCAAGCTTTGACTGGGCAGAAGTGAAGTTGAACTTCAGCACTATACTTTTGTCAGCTTGCAGGTTGCACTAAGCCCTAACAAAAAAAAGACAAAAAAATCTCCAAGATGGATGATTTCCAAACTTGTTGTAGATTTGTAATAGGCTAGTTTTCTTTGCCATATCTGGCACTGCCTTTTTTGTGATGATCTTAGTTATTTTTTTGAGGATTAAATGACCTTGTCTGAGAATAACTAAGAATAATTAATGTTGATGCATAATAAATGATATTGGATGACTATTTCTTATTTCACGGGCCAATTTGGATTTTTGCATATATAATATTTTTTTAATACAAAGAACTGGACGTAATACTGATTTGGAAATCAACTGCCATGGCAATGTTTTGAATGAAAAAACACGTCCTCAATAAAACTCAGATGCTATGATAAATTATGGCAACGGGAAAATAAAGACCAGAGCAGAGCCTCTATTTTGATGCCGTGGGGATAGAAATATTAATTTGTGACTTTAATGCTCATTTTCTTTAAAAGACACAGCAGTAGAACTAAAAGACCCTTAGCCTGAATCCATAAGTTAACACTATAGATTTTATTCAGCATAGTCCACTCATTAATTATTTAGCAGACTTGAATTCCATCAATGGATGATAAAACCGGAATCCACTGTTTTTATATTACTTTTTACAAATATTTATTCAGATGTAACCTAATAGGAAAGTTACAAGTGAACATTTATATATGTATTTTACATTTAAAATTTTGGTTGAAAGCATTTAATGACTACATTTCAATACGCATTATATTTAAATAATCATAATATTGATTATCATAATTATTCATAGGTCACCTTCCTAAACCCACATTACAAAGTACTTCACACAAGGCAACAACTTCCAAACTAGCAGATCATAAAAACAATTTCTGAGTAATGAGCAAATAAAACAAATGAAAACATTGACAGTTTTGCCAGCAAAACGCTAGTCAGTAAAAATCAAGGAAAATCTGGAAGAGCTCTTGGATAAAAGTTTGTTTAAAAAGAGATTTAAAAGAAGTCACTGATTCTACTAACCTAATTTCTTCTGGCAGCTCATTCCATAGCTTCGAGGCTTTGAATGAAATTGCTCTGTCTGTGTCCTGGGAAAAGATAAAAAGACCTCTGCCCAAGGATCTCACGATACATACTGGCTCATATGTGATATACAGGTCAGATGTATGGGAAGTAGAGAGGCCATGAAGAACCTTAAAAGTTAATAGGAAGACCTTAAAATAATTTCTAAAACATACCAGGAGCCAGTAAAAGGAGCTAAAATGGTGTGATGTCACTTTTCTTGTATAATGTAAAAAGCACAGCAGCTGAGTTCTATACGGTCTGGAGCTGATTTTTTTTAAAGGTTTGGTTGAAGCAGGTGAAGAGGCAATTGAACTATTAAAGGCTTGAAAACATGATAAAAACAAGACTGCACATGTTTTACCATGTACTATTATCAAACCAAAAAACAAAATTCTATGAAATTCTAAGCTTGGATCAAATTACGACAATGTCTGCCTCGTTTGAATTAAGCTACAGTAGTAGTTTGTGACATCCAGTTTTTTGATGAACCCTAATCAGAACCCCAAACCGCCCCCAGTGGCTCTTTTTGACAGGAAGGAGAAGTGGCTGTACCCACACTCCCTTTGGATGTCAGAGCTCCTTGCCACCCAATGAGACTGCTTGTATCTGCAACCTCATTCTTTTGGTCACTACCCAAAGCCCATGACCATTAGCAAGGGTTGAAATGTAGATCAACCAGTAAATCCAAACCTTTGCCTTTGGGTTCAGCTCCCTCTTCATCACAACACTCCCCTTCTATCCTACCTTCTCTCATGAACAGGACCCAAAGATACTTAAAATTCCTTCACTTGGGGCAGAAACTCTGTTCCAACCCAAAGCAAGTAATCCACTGTTTTCTTGCAGAGAGCCATGGCATTAGACTTAGGGGCACCTTCTGATCGGGCGGGTGCCCCTAAAATTCATGGGCAACTCCAGAAAAGGATGGAATCCAGCCTCTCTCCAGATGTTTGGTTCCAGAACCAGAGTTCCAGTGTGTGGATATGAGTCCAACTATATCTAGTTTGTACCTTTCCACCTTTGGTACCCACTCCAGCTCCTTAACTTCCAGGGAAGTTAATTTCCAGATTCCCTGTGACATCAGGGATCAGCATGCCTGAGCCGACAACCCAGCTTGCCATCTACCTTACAGTGCACCCCAACCCTATGGAGTCACCACCCTGCAGGTGGTGAGCCCACAGGGTGGTGACTCCATGTAATTTTGGACTGTGCCTAACAGTTGTCATGAATTGCTCTTAGTCTGGGACAAATTTGCCTTGGGAAGAATTGCCATTTCTATGAATATTTCCCTGGCTAAGCTTGTACATGGACTAAAAAAATGGTCCAAATTCTGACCCCTGCGGGATACCATTCTTGGCAATAGCAAGAATGGCATGTGTTTATAAGAGATACAGAACCCCCTGTTTACCACATACAAGTTGCAACAGATATTCTTACCCAGTATCTTGATTGTGCCAAAAGCAGTGCTAAGGGCAAATGAATAAAGACCAATGTCAGTCATTAGTCACCATGAAAGGGGCTCTCTTTGTGCTATGATGGATCCAAAATCTAGACTGAAATTATTCAAAACTGTAATTGTTTTCTGCTGTTAAAAGGAATAGCTTAGGGTCCAGTCCATTAAAAAAAAAAAAAAAGGTTGTAAACAAGTGGTTTTGAAAAACATCTGGTTAAAAAAAACTTACAGCAGACAGGGATGAATAGATTCAATGACTTTTAGAAATAACGTGTTGGTATTACATCAACTGCACTAGAAAATACTTTTATAGAAGATATTTAAAGCTAAGACAAGGAAATGGGAGTAAGTATAAGGTTTTCTGTGGTGGCTGATTAGCAACAAAAAGCTCTGAAGAGCTCTATTTTAACAGCGAAGTAAGATAAAATCTTGCAATCAGCCTCACTTCTAGCTGGGATACAAGGAGGGGCTGGATTTACCAGTTGGTCAACAGTTTTAAATAACAATATGGGATTACACTGAGGAGCAGAGTAAAATTCAGAGAGGTATTATGCTCTTGAATTCTTTACCATATTACTATAGTGGGTTTATAAGTCCTTCATAGTTGCACAATGTAGTTGGAGACCTGATTTCCTCTATCTCTTTGCATTTCATTCCAATTAAAGCTACACATATCAATTTATCAAAAGCTGCTTTCTTTCTGTAGGGTCCAACCTAACCTTAAGAGAAGCAATATTATTCAGTATGGATGCACAGATTTAGTCCTTCAATTTGTTGCTGTGATAGTATTCAGACAGGAAAAGTCCAAGGTATGTTCACGGTTATATATTTGGCCACAAATATACTTTTTTAAAATCAGCTGTGTGAATGTTTGAGGAGTCATCAACATGATCATTAGAATCACCCAAAGAGCAACTGTATCATACTTTAAAATAGGCGTGGCTAAAAATTCAGGGACTTCTTCTAAAAATTTGCTAATAGATTTAGGAGGTTGACAAATTAAAGCAAGCATTAAAACCATCTAGGTTAAACAGAAATTTCACCTTGGAAGGAACAGTGATATAATTTATGTATTGAAGATTGTTTCGACAACAACAGTCTTAATCAGTAAACAGTCAATCAAATGGGTGAGATATTACCCTGTGCTGCATGTTAACAGTCAGCATCTGAGTACGTGATTTGTTCAGGTGGATATCTCCTCTGATAAAAAAAAAAAAGGGAACAAGTTTTTTCTGAGAAGTTTTCATTTTCAATAAATCCCACATTTTGAGCTTTTCAAGTGAACTGAAGGCAAGTATGAAGACTAAGAAGTTGGCTGAAACAACAAGAACCATTGCCTACTGTGGGAATGGGACCTGAGATAAAACCATACTTTTCACAAGGTTTTAGGAAATTAAAAAGATTGTTGATATCAGATTGGTCAACTTGGACTGTTGAAGAACTGTGTCATTTGTTCCCAAGTGCACTATTACTTCTCTAATGGTGGATGGGAGAGATGGCAGCAAACCCTAAGCTTTTTTAGAATGTCAGAGGCCATGGCAACATATGAAATAGTGAATAACTGCATTAAAGAAATGTAAATTCTTAGGGATGGGCTGGCAAATATCCGAGTTACATCTGCAGGTGGTGGAAGGAAGTCAGCAGTATCAGAAGGTGATGCAACCAAGCGGGGCCACAGCAGCATCTGGTGGGTGGGCCAGAGCCTTATGTGGCAGAACTTTATAGCAGTTTAAAGTTTCAGATAAGACTGTCATTTCGCTGCACCCAAGTAGTTCCTGTGGCCACAAACTATGTCAGACTAGGACAGTAGCATCTGGGGGTTAGTCTGTTAGAACTTGAGCCTTGGCTCGGCCTCCGTTCAGGCCCTTCTGGCTGTACTGGGACCATTGCTGATGGTTGTGGGTATGCACAATGTTCAACACCCTCACATCAGCTTCATGCTCATAGGGCAGGCTTACCAAACTCTCCACTAAGGCACCAGCTTCAGCACTAATTCTAGCACTAGATGATGCCAGCCATGGATGAGCAGTAGCAGAGTCTGAGACTGCACCCTTTCTTAGACGGTGATAGAGAGAGGGATGCCTGCCTATACAAGATATGATTGGACTAGGTTCAAGACAACGATAGAAAGCTATAGATCAACTTTTCCTTTTGCTGGATTTCATTCTTCCTAGCCAAATTTTTACACATAGTGAAATGTTTGAAAGCAGGCTTATGCTAGAAGCACACAAGCTGCTAAGCAATCAGGCTATAATATTCACAATAATCCCTTTATACATATTTATACTAGAAGTTGTGTTACCAAACTGCAGCAGCCACTCTATGCAAAATCTATAGGATGCAGGAATAAGGTGTAATATCCAAGGGCATACAGGCCCATGCACTCACTTGCTTTTCTTCTAACTGTTAACATTCAGTTTTATTGTAAGTGAACTCAGGATGGTGTGAACAAAAAACTTTATCGCCCTAAAAGTCATATAGAAACACCGGCAGTATAACTATAAAAAAAGTAACCGAAATGCTGCTGACACAGGATAGGACTGTATGCAATCTATATTCAAAAACTATCTTTTAGACTTAATTTAGTTCATTTTTAAAATCTTAAAGGTCCCTTTTTTACACTTATAGGGTATATCAGTACCATTTATGTGTGTCGATAGATCAGATTTTGCTGCTAGGCAGAAGTAACTGCCCGTGATTGATCTGCAAACTCTCTGATTGGCTAAGCACCTCACAAAGCCACCTTGATTCTTCAAGGCTAAAGTAAATATGGCTGCAGGTTCAGGAAGATGCAAAGTGTGGATCATAATATATATATTTACAGCTATATTCACAGTATACTGAGCACCCAGCTCTGCACAGATCATCACACCTCTGTCCAGCATGACAGCAATTTAAACATACTTTTTTCAATTTCACTTGCAACCTATTTAAGCTGCACAGTCTCACAAATTCAAAGTTGAATTACTTTTTTCACTCAACTACTGTTTTGAACGTTATCACTGAACAATGCTACTGTTGAGCACCAACTCCATGGTTACCTTATTTCACCAGGGGCCATTCACTCAAGCCAGTTGGTTTGGTGACCAGAACAACGGACATCCCTGCAGAAATCCGAGAGAGGACAGACGGAGAGTGCAGAGGAGCAATGAAATGCTGAGGAAATATTGCTGGCTCCAGACAACGGAGACTGATAGATAAGAAGAGATACAAACCAATTCTACCTTCTCTCATCATGGTCAACTTAATATCGCTGGACAACAGGATGGATGAGCATGTAGCCCTAATGAGGAATCAGAGGGACTTCCATGAGTGTAGTGATATCTTTCACAGAGACATGACAATAGGAAGATACTCCAAATCTCATCACTTCTATCCACCACTGCCATTCAGATGGGTTCAGTGGACAGGAATAAACCTGAGATTATAAAAGAAAGAGGTGACAGGCTTGCTGCTTTTATTATCAATAGATGGTGCCACTCTGGTCAAATTACCATAAAGGACATTGTTGAAGCCCAGACATTGACCTGTTAGCTGTGGGGCTATATAGTCCATACTATATACCCAGGAACAGACTGTTTGACTGAGTATATCAGCCTCTGTGTGGACACCTCTGTTCCAGTCAAAACTGTCCACTCTATTCCTAACAACAAGCCCTAGGTTACAATGAACATTTAAGCACATCTGAATGAGAAGAAGAGGGCATTCAATCAGGAGACAAGTAGGCAGTTAAAAGGATCCATGAACAGCAGTCAGTGAAATAAAATTCTAATAACAACAGTCTAATAACATTGAGGGAGGACATAAGCTGTTGTCTGATAAGCATATAAGGACAGGATGGAAGCAATTTCCTAATAGCATTTGTACACAATGTTATTGGCCTCTGTTGCTTATATTTTTCACTAGAAAAATAGGTGTGACCACTGGTGATGTTTCATATTATGCCAACCCTCAATAATTATTTGAAGACTAGGGTTATACTGGCAACAGCTTTGTTTTTAAGTGGATACTGTTCTTTACATAGTCTTTACTGTGATTTTCGTATTATTTATATGGGCTGCACCCCTTTCATCAGTTCTACATGCTTATTCTGTTAAAATCTCCTCCTGGCTGGACAATCAGAGACCAATCTCCTATTTCATTACAGCTCCTCACCCAATGACCCAGATTCTTCCATTTCCCATTTTGCTCTTTGGCCAGGGAAATGTGAGGACTGAAATCCCACATTTGGAAAAACTTATCCTTTAAGGATGAAGTTACAATTACCCTGGCTGCATATTTATTTTTATTCCAATACCTCCAAACTGTGGATAATCTATCTGTATACTGCCTTTCTCTAAACCATATTTTTCCAAATTTTAATCTGCATCTTCAGAATCATATGCCCAACAAGGTAAGCCACCTTTCTGCATAAACTCTATGTGCGCGTGTGTGTGTGTGTGTGTGTGTGTGTGTGTGCATCCTGCATCAGGAAGTCATTAATAGAACCTAGAGACTCTATATTCAGTTGCAATTCATACATGATATGATAACTGGTTTAGATCACATTTAACCATTTGACATACTTCTTTAACTCTTTTGATTTTGGTACCGGTATCAGTTAATTGTTAAAGAATTCCTAAGCGACACATTAGGTCCCTTCATGAGGAAAACAAAAACAAATGTTTTGTTGACAAACTTTTTCACTGACCACAGTCCGTGGCAAAGTTTAATCTGAAATTGTCCCCTGTCCAAGAGAGCTTGTGCATATTCTTCTGCTCATTTTTAAGTGATTTACTGATTTCCACTGTTTGTATCAGAGATAAAGTGTCTCCGGAATCCACCAAAAATGACAATACTTGCCCTGGGACCTTTAATGTCAGTTTAGGCATAGTTTTATATATTGACTTAATATATTAACTTAATAGCATCTGTTACTTATTCATATTCTGAATTCTTCTGTATTTATGTTTGGATGCTCTCATGTGTTCCTGATTCTGCAGATTCCTCCAGACCTTCCAGAACTCCACAAGGAGTCAGTTGGATTCTTTTTCAGCATTGTCATTCCTCCTTCGGGATAGTCTTTTGACCAATGTTCCATGGAGCCACAGATGAAACAGCCAACTTCTCTGCCAGCACCTCTGCCTCTGCCTCCCCGTCCTCCTCTGACACAGCTATGCCCACGGCCTTGTCCTTCACGTCTTCTGCCTCAAATACCCCTGTGGACTGCAAGTTGGACCATCAGATGACACCTCTGTTTTTTTGTTTCCTTTTTGGTTGTTCCTTTCAACAAAGTTTCTCTATGTGAATGGCATAGTTTTCAATGTCAGAAAATCTGCCCGAGTCACAATTCACACAGTGTGTGAGGGATGAGTTGTGTTGGTCATTGTTGTGTATCTGGCAGTGCTGTTGCTGTTGTGCTGCTGATTCTTGATAGGATGGAGGACCAGCTGGTTGACATTAAGGGGTTTCTCTCTCTAAGACTGAGGTTCTGTAGGTCTTTTCTGGGATACAATTGACTCTTGAAGGCTTTTGTAGCTTGGCTTCCTCCACCCCTTACATCCACCCACTGTGGTGGCACTGCTACTGAGGGTCTCTGTTGTGCCTGGGCCTGGTGCTACTGCTGTTGTTGTGGCTGCCTTCATTGCTGTGGAACCTGGTTGAGGTTGTCAAAATTTGCATATTTTAGACACTGAGACAGCTTTTTTTTGTTTGAACTTTCCCAAACCTTGTCCCCACTTCATGCTTCACTATACGATTTGTTGTTGTTCTCTAATCAGCCTTAAAGTGCACACTAAAACATCCCCCTTTGGGAAAACCACATTTTCTCACCGAAGTTGTCAAATGCACATAACCCCCTGGATAATTACTTTCCATGCATTGCGCGTTAAGACTAGAAGTATTTTTCTTGTCTTACACTCTGAGGTCTTCTTTATCTTTGCTAAGCTTTGACACTATTTTCAAGTACTATTTCATAAATCTTCAAGTGGTTCCAAACCTGCCCAATTTACCCCATCAGGTAATAAACTTGGATCTACTGACACAATCCATACTACTAGCTCAGAGAGCTTTGAAATGATTTGTATTGTCACTGTTCTTAGATATCCTAATGGTTCGAAAACTGCAGTGTGTAGAATCTTTTTAGACATATTTACACACTCATCATTTCCTTCTTTCCAGAAAGAGAAATTCAGTTTTTCTTATTTTTTTAAAAGTTCAAGATCGCTCCAACTCCATCTTCAGGCTTCACGCACTCGCTTCTCCATACTCTCTGTTAGAGGAGGTTGAGTGACACGAACTGGAACCCCGACTTTCAAAGATTTGCTGTCCGAATTGAGTTTTTTTCTCTACCAGACACCAAATCTCTAGCTCAGACAGGTTCCGAATTTTCACAGCACAGTTTTTTTTTTTTATTTTTGATCTTGTAGAAAAAAACTGAAATGGCAATAAAATAAATTGCATCACAGGTCTTATGTTGTGTTGAAATCCTGCAGAAATTTGGGGGGGTTTCTTATATTCAACATAAAACAACAACAGCAAGAATTTCTTTATGTCATTTGCAAATGTGTGACATACTTTATACACATTTGAAGGGGCTTTTTACAACATAAATTAAATTATTCTGTCAAATCATCCAGCCTAAGAAGGTAAACAGTCCCTTCCTGTCCTGCTTCACATTTCTAAAAACATTAAGCATAAATTCAAGCAATTATCTGATAATCATATAAGTACAGGATGCAAGGCATTTCATAAAAACACAAACAAATATGGAAGGAAAACAACGGGCCTTGAATTGTATTTTTTTTCCCAATGCAAATCCACCTTTTGGCATTTGCATACTCACAAAAACAAGACCAAGAACAAGTGAAAAAAATACAATTAAGCAATTAGTCATCAGGCAAACAATTAAAAAAAACAGGAGAAAACTGTATCAGACACAGTGGTGAGCAGTACTAGAGCTCCACAGGGGACTGTCCCTCTCTCTTTACCCTGTACACCTCAGACTTCAGGAGACTTGCGACCTACACAAGTTCACCAATGAATCAGAAGCTGATGCATCAGGGAGGAGGTGGGAGGTTGGTGGACTGGTGTAAGCTGAACCACCTGCAGTTCAGCATTAGAAAAAAAAAGGAGATGGTGGTGGATTTCAGGAGATCCACCACTCCTGCTACTCCTCTTTTAATTAGTGAAGAGATGGTGGAGATAGTACAGTAGAAAAAATACTTGGGTGTTGACTTGGACAGCAAACTGGAATTTTCTTAGTAGTTTTAGAGTTTGCTCTCAGAACTTAAGTAAGTGGATGAAGCTGTGCTCACAAGCACTGGGTGCTGCCCCCTTGGCAGACTTCCGGAAGTTATACAATCATACAAATATAGGCTTTTAGGGAGGAGAGGCTTAAAGAGCCATGAGCTAATATTGCTTGTTTCAGTCAGAGGCTCAACTGAGGGGATGAACAACAGGCAGTATGACATACTGTAAATCAGGTTTTTTTTTTTGTACCAGAGTACCAGAACAAAGACATAAGTAGAAATAAGCATAATAGGTCTTCTTTCATTAACTTTTCCATGTAACATCTAATCAATTTATTTTGACAGTAATTAAATCTCTACTTAAAAAGCCTAGTCTTGATCCATATATTTTAGCAAATTATAGACCTACAGTATATCCAGCCTCTACTTTATTTCTAAAATCATTTAAATTGCTGTTGCAAACCAATTTTTTGCTATTCTTTTAATGGAAATGTTATGTTTCAAGAATTTCAATCAGGATTTAGAGCACATCATAGCACAGAAACAGTACTGGTGAAAGTTACCAATGATCTCAATACCTATCCAGCTAGGTCTTAGTGCTCCATTTGATAGCATTGGTCAGGCATGGGGGGCTGTGGCTCATGAGGTAGAGTGGGTCATCAACTCACTGGAAGGTTGGTGGCTCAGTCCCACACTTGATCAGTACTGTTTTTGTTGCTGTTAACAACTGGGGCTGCAATCACTGTGAATATTGTTATAATAATTCAATTTTATTTATATAGCGCCATATCATAACAGATATTATCTCAGGGTACTTTTCATAAAGAGCAGACCTAGACCACATTCTTTATAGTTTTTATTTACAGAGACCCAACATTTCCCCCATGAGCAAGAACTTGCCAACAGTGGCAACAAAAAACTCCCTTTTAACAGGTAGAAACTTTGAACAGATCCTGGCTCATGGTGGGCAACCGTCTAATTCGACTGGGTTGGGTTGAGAGAGAGAGAGAAACAGAAAGAAGGGGGGGGCTTAAAGCGCACAGGGAGAGAGGAGGAGGTGGAGGAAAAGAAAGTTTAGTGCATCCTGGGAAGTCCCCTGGTAGTCTTGGCCTTTAGCAGCATGGCGAGGGGACGGCTCGAGCCAATGCTAACCCAGTTCTAACTATAAGTTCTATCAAAAAGGAAGGATTTAAGCCGACTCTTAAACGTGGAGAGGGTGTCTGCCTCCTGGACCCAAACTGGAAGATGGTTCCACAGCAGAGGAGCCTGATAACTGAAGGCTCTGCCTCCTATTCTGCTTGTGGAGACTCTAGGAACCACTAGTAGACCTGCATTCTGGGAGCGAAGTGTTCTACTGGGGTAGTAAGGTACTATGAGCTCTTTAAGGTAGGATGGAGTCTGGCCATTAAGGGCTTTGTAGGTGAGGAGGAGGATTTTAAATTTAATTCTGGATTTCACAGGGAGCTAATACAGCAGCATTCTGAATCAGTTGGAGACCAATGTTTAATTGGGAAATACAACAACATATACAGCTGTTCCTGCCCCCCCCCTTTAATTTACATTAAATCTACCTCGGGGCACCACTCTAAGAAAATAAAGGCTAGCCAACTCTCCAATTAGTCTCATAAAATATACTATTAATTTGGGACTCTAAATAGTTAATAACCATAACCAAAATTAACAATCAATAGCTAGCAAGGGTTGAAGGATTTGGAGATCTGCAGTATGGAGGCTGGCAACATTTCCCCTTCTGAAGAAAAGAAAAAGAAAAATGTTTATGTTTAAGGCCAGTTTTATTCTGGGATAAAGGATCCAGGTTAAAAGAAAGGTTATTTCCACAATAGACATAGTAGTTACTAGCTAGACCTACAGTCTTACGTATACATGATTCAAACATCTGAACATCAGCTTATCATTGTGGCTATCCAATAACCTGGGTAATAAACTAAGTATGTTCAGACATCATTACAATTAAGCTCTGTGAATACATTAAACTAAATCAAATAGCCCCTGTGATCAGCTATGCTACAATATGCTACGCCAGGCCCGGTAAACATTACCAAGTCCATGGAGGGAGAGAGGTGCCTTCTGGTGTACTGCTTTGTTTGCTTTGTAAGTCCAGTGAGGTGAAGGCTTCTAAACATTCCTGGTCAGGTACAGGTCAGTCTTGCTTCTGTATTGCTGAGATGATTAGTAGTGTGGAGGAAAGAGTTCAGTCCAGCAGTCTGCTCCGAGTAGGAAACACACAGAGGTCAGAGAGCAGCAGCTCATGCTACAGAGAAGTGATGGAGCATCAAGCAGTTGTGCCCCTGCAGCAGGAGTGAAGGGAAGACTGTGAGACAAAGGCGCACGGATATTTTTTTTTTTTCAATCTGGTGACATCATAGGCCACAAAGTGAGCACTGGCAGCTGGTTGTTGGGACCATGGGTGGAATTTAGGTATAGGTGTGAACCCTGAGGAACTCTGAGAATTTGAGGTCAGTTCAAATTGCAGTCCAAGGAGGCTCTAAAATACACCAATTAGCATCAAAAATAAAACCAATCAATCAAACTTTATGTGTATAGGGCCTTTCATACAGGTTAGGGTTAAGCCGGTAAGAACAAATAGACTGTAAGACTATTAAAATTAAAAAAAATAAATAAATAAATATTGAAAGCTATAACTACAATAAAACTAATAATAAAGCAGAAAAAAACGACTTAAAAACTGGTCCAGATATTTTAAAAAAATCTAAAATCATAAAAGGAGAAAAACATCTTAATGTTAAAACAAGATAAAAAAACAGCAAATCCATAAAACAAGACAGAAAATTATGAAGCTAGTCAAATAAAACTTAAAATAAAAAATAAATAAAGACCATGAATTAATAAACAAATGTAATATACATGCATAATGAATCCCAATAGAACCATCCTATTTAGCGTGACTGCATGAGAAATTCAGAGAACAAAAACATATTTGTGGCAGTCTGTAGATTGTTACAGACAACAGTGACAGTTTTCAAGGTTACTGTGTTTCACACACACAAAAAAAAGAAAATGCTCCAAGGTCAAGGTCTCTACCCCTTGCAGTTTCAGTGTGTATTGCAGTGGTTTTCCCACCTTTCCTATATTGTCTATAGGAATGGGATAAAACACACTTTGCGGGACAAGCTTCTATTGGTCTTTCTGGTGCATCCACACCGAACCAGATTTCAGTTAGAAATGGACCATCAGCAATAAGGTGATTTGCTAGATAATGTCCATAGTCTTTAATACACTGAAAACATACCTATTTAATTTTGATTGCATATAGTCAGTTTTTCACCGTAATTACAAGCATGTTTTCATGTAAACAAGATTTTTTTATGAATCACCAATTTTCAGTATCATGTATTTTGTTTATTCACTTTTCACCACACCCCAAGACTCCTGTGTGCATGGAGAAGAACAGGCCTGGGCAAGGATAGGCCATTGGTCATCTGACAGAATCAGGCCCCCAGGGGATGGAAGAGAGTCTCCCCTCGAGATTATGGAGCTGGACATCAACAGCATGTCATCCACATTCAGGACAACAGAGAAAACAGTGGGTTGCATATAAGTGATTTGATCCTTGCAGCTGGCTGCACCAAAATCTGAAATGTAAAAATGTAAGTTTTGCAACAGAAAACCCCAAGATATATTCATTTACAGCACATTGAACCTTTTGTTGTAGCAGTGTGTAGCCATTATGCCAAGGTCATAAAAACTAATCACAATCAAGCAACTAACCAGCCGAACAGTGCTGTAGGACCAGTTAAGACCAACTAGTCATAATGATGGGGCTAATCTATGTGTATAAAATAGAATAGTATTGTATAGATTTTATCCTGAACCAAGAATGAATACACCATTTGGAATATTTGAATGTGAGGACAGATCACCATCTCTGCCCATACAATGATAATGGTTGATCAGATAGGTCTTGCGTAACAATTAATATCTAACAGGGATTTTAGTCTTCTCTTGATTTACTTGTGCAGATTAATAGATTCCAATATGTATCGGCTTTTTAACTATATGAATGAGGAAATGAAAGGTTGTGTTAGACAGCATCTTCAGGCTCAGCAGGAGTAGATGGAAAGAACAAAACGTTTTTTTAAAAAAGTTGAAAGCAAGCAGGTTGATTTCAAAAAGTTAAAGTTACTACACTAAGTGGCTTAGATTTACAGTCACTTCTATTTCTAGAACTTAAGAACCCACTTTCCCTCATCTCAAAGGATAATTCTGGTTTTCATCAACCTGTTGAGTTTCCCATAAATGGGGGAAACTTATGCAAAACAGTGTATGTCAGGGCAATCAGCACCAGCCTCTTACAGCTTTTCATGTAAGTATGAATTTTACATGACTCATTTCAAACACTTTTTTCTGAGTCTAACGGTAAATACAAGATGTATCCACTCGGTACAACCAGTATGCCAAGCTTATAGTGATCTACATTGGGGTCAACATGCTTTTCTTTCGGGATCTCTCACATATTGTAAGCACTCACATGATGTTATTCATACTGTAATCACTTTACCATATGGAGAGCTGAGAATGTGTCCAGCCACCCTTTTTCAGTTGGTCACCTGTGCTCTACACCTGTTGCCAGTTTGCTAATAACAGCCTGGAGTTGGTCAGTGTACTTCAGGGGCAGCTGGAAAAAATGTAATACTTCTGCATGCAATAAACAATGCATAAAGCCCACCACTCTAATAGAATAAGAACTGATTAGGAAAACCCACAGGAAACCAGCCAAGGCAAAGAACACACTGAAAAAATAATCTAAAATATTTACTGTTTATTTTGAAAGCTGTTGGAGGCCTGCGCTGATTGCCCCGTTGTACAATGTTTTTTTGCGAGTCCTTCTTTCCCTAAATCTCCTCAATGGAGGTTGTGAATGCAAAGTTAACACGACCCCTAAATACACCAGGTTGAAAAATACTAGAATTATCTTTTAAAAGACTGATATTTCATTTTTCTTTATTTTTCTTTAAGTTTTAATGATTTGCTGAACTGTTAAACAGAAATACTTGATGCTTTCCTTTAACCTTAACAAGTTTGCTGTAAACCAGTTGGAAACCAGAAAGCTCTAAGGATCCATGTCAAACTCCACAGCAGATAAACACACACTTGCTGCCTACATCATCTGTTGCTTTATGTCCAGTAGTGCGTGTGCCTATATTGAAATCTCTCTCCCTACCAGTCTGTAAAATCACGCACAGAATCAATGGCTGTTTATTTGGCATGTGCACCTTGGATTAGAGTTAGATAATACAGCCCAGCCTGCAGTTGTGCTGTATTGATAGGCCCATAGATCAAACCTCCTCTAGACAATAACAGATGGCTAATTGGGACTTTTTACAGCCTCCCAGTTTATGCGGGGATTGTGATATAAATTAACCACACAAGGCAACGTCCCCTTTCATGAAGCTTTACTTGGACAGAGCCTCATCTGATGAATACCTCCTTTTATTGGAGTAAAGACCTCCAAGGCTTCAATGAGATGGAATATTGTTTATAATATGTACCTGTCTGAAGTAATTAATTATGGCTTGCTGTATTGCCTGCAGTCAAACTTGGAAGAAAAATCTCTGCCTTCATCTCTTGGCTCTCTGCTTGTCTATTTTTCATCTATTCCTCCTCTTATTTTATATTACTCTGTTTTCCCTCCCCATGTTAAGCAGTCTCTGTCCCTCCCTCCCTCCAACCAGGTTGGGAGACAGTTTTGGCAAGGCCAGATAAATGTGCACAAACATAGAAACACAGGCACCCCCCCACACACACACACACACACATACACACACATATCCACACAAACAGTATAAAAGGTTAACAACAGGTTGTATAGTTGGCATACACACAACACAGATTCTTATGATGTGCAGATATTGTTTATATACTGTTAGGTACCCTGCTGCCAGATGAAAAAATCTGTGTCTACTTACAATATTGATACTTTACCCACAGTGACAATGCTTCCAACCATGATGCTGCTTCTGGTAGGACTTACATTTAAATTCATAATGATGACATTTCCATCAATCATGATTAAGTGTATACCCAAAAAGAAGACACTTAGTCTGGAATTTTGACGTACACTGTTTTAATTTCTAGCATGGTGGGATGAACTCACAAGGGGGCTGCAAGATCAAAAATGGCTTTGGGAGCCTATTACTCCTTCCAGCACTTTGGTTTAAGGGGCAATCCATCAAGTATATGATTGCAGATTAGTTTATTTATTTATTATTGCACAGATACTAGAAAGTGATTACAATACCCTGCTGTTAAAAATGGTACTGTACCCCATTTGATTAGTAACTATACTTTAAGAATGACAGTGTTTTAATAAGATCTGTTTTTGCTCCAACTTGGCTAAGCATCTTGCTGACAGACATGCCGATCTTTTCAAAGCTTTCTGAGAGCAACAGGTTAGTGAATATGATAAAAAAAAAAAAAAAAAAATCATTACATCATGCCAGTGCCCCAAAATATAAGTCAAACAAGTGTGATTTATTTTATGAGAAACAACATTTTTTTTCATCAATGGAGTTTCAGAAGGCAATAATGGGCAAAGATAACTGTGTAATTTGGCTTTATCTTTTCAACCCTCCACCAAGGACATGTAATGTGATGTATGTGATGTATGTGATGTATGTGATATCTGATTGCAAATTGCAACAATCTATCACATAAACTCAAAAATGGGGGATACAAGATTACTGCATACCTTGTAAAAGCTTTAAAAATACTATGAACTTGATCTAATTAGTTACAATAATCAAGTTACTAATGTTATTAGTGTACTAATTCATTGTTAAAAACATATATACATTTATGACAAAGAATTAAAACAAGAAAAATACACAAACAGCACAAAACTACAATATTATTCAGTGTGAAATAATAAACGCAAATGTACTAGCCAAACTGATGCCATCATGATTATGCTGACTTGGGTTTATAGGCTACAAATTTAAATCAGAAAGTTGGTGATGCAAAATGGATGAATGGAATTTGAAAGACCGGTGTTAACCAGACAGGGAGTTTTTAAAACAAGACATTTTTGATTTGTAACAAGGGAAATGTAGGAACACCATTTTTTTATGGTTTAACCTAGTCCTCCAACTTTATGGAGGGGCAATATTATTTGGCTAGACAATCCCTCTGAGCACACTTGCATATAGGAATGCAGGATGTATGTTTTGACAAAATAGTGTAATAATGCACAACCCTCCTTGGTACTGATATTTTGCTTCAGTGCAACTCCCCAAACAAATCTGCAATAAATTAATTTACCATACAGAAACAATGAAATGGGGCCTTTGGGGCCAAATAGGGGTTTTATGTTTTTCATTGCTGACTCTGGCAGACTCTATTCAAACTCTAACTATAGTGTATGTTCCATGAGCACTTCCACCTTATGTTACAAGGTGTTTCTTTTTATCATAAAGTGCTATGAAGATACAGATCACAGTTCTACACCATGTGTGAATGGGGGCTTAGCCCCTGTCCAATTATCCCTAACATCAATAGAGTCCCCCCAACCAAAACCAAGCTTTTATTGAAATCACCTCCTACTGACTATGCTTTCACATCTCGCCTGCTCCATTCATCCTAAAATTCCCCTGGGTTAAAGCACCTCCAATATTCTTTTGTCCTGTGACATAATTGATGAATGAATGCACAAATTTTGTGCAAAAGTGTTTACTTATCAAACATCTATAGTCCTTCTGATATTGATGTACTTACCCATCACTTTGGATTTGTACACATTAATGACAGAGTGTAAGGTTACACTTGGCCTCTGGAAATTTGATATATCCTAAAAAAGTAGGTTGGCAACATCCAAGACCTTGAACCCTGCCAGTTCAAAGACTAGTGTCAAGGTTAAAAGCAGAAGTGTCCCCAGAACATGTGTACATGTACACAGGGGAAGGAGGAGATAAAGGTCCATATAAGGCCTGTGTGACCATGACATTTAGACAAAGAAAGGCCCCTGGGAGAATATCATTGGCAGCTGCATTAATAGCACCCTGTAAAGAAACACAGTGGATCAGGATATGATCCTGAAAGTATGGAATATAGCAGGTGTAATATGAGAATAGAACAACTGAAATGTTCATTCTCTTACTTTTGTGAGAGGTAGGCTAGTGGTTTCCTCCTGCTTCCAGACCTAGAGCTATGCTAGGTTAATCATGTCACAGTCCCATCTCTGTGCAGTATACACAGGTGGAAAATTGATATTAATATTTAATAGGTTTAAGACAGGAAACGCAAGTACTTTCCAGAATGTGGAATCCGTTCTTTAGATATACAAAAGCTGCACAGTGGAAGTCAAAGAACAGAAGAAATATAAGTTTTGCAGTTGCATGTACTAATGAGCAAATTGTTAAGCTAAAAGTACTCAGCACTCCTAGCTGACTTGAGAAATTTGATGTAGGTGGTCTAACTAGTCCATACCTCTGGTGTACCTGTAATCTTCTGAAGAGAAGGACATACTCAAAAGTGAACTGCTGGGCCCTAATTAACTCTGTTAATTGGCAACTATTTTTTATTACTGATTTGATAAATGATTCTCACCTTAAGCAATTCTTCAAGAAAAGTTTGAAAGTGGCGAACTTTTAGTGGTACCAGTTTCTTAAATTTTGAAATTTGGCAATTGAATATCTTGGACTGTTGGTCAACAAATTAATCAATAATAACAAGTTTCCTACACCCCTTAAATAAGCTATACAACTAGATTTTGAGACATGGCCCCGAACCCTTATTATACTGTATTAGCCGAATTTTGCTATAATGGTGCATTCTTCAAAACGCTTTTTTCAAATAAAGTAGCATGAATCAGTTCACACAAAGTCAACCTAAAGCTTCTGGGTCTCTGGGGTAGTTAATCACTTTATCCAGTTGTTAATCCCGCCTTGGTGTTTGCCTTCATTAACACAATGGCATTATACTCGTAATATTGTACGCTGAATGTAAAGGTTTCCAGAATGGCCATCAACTAATAATGAAACAATCATCCCAAATTCAAGCCCAGGATTTTAAAAGCTGATGCAGAAAACACAGGTCTCTAGCTCTGTGTTGATACTATTAGTAATACATACTGTTTCACAGTAAAAAAAAAAGAAAAAAAAAAGTCCCCCATTTTGAAAATGCGAGTACAATTAAGTAACGGTAATTCATCTCTTTCCACTTTTTTGCTAGAAAGAAGAAGGTAAGTGGTCATTATTTAGTCTAAGTTTAACTGATTTTGTCAAGCTGCTTTGGTCCTGATATGGGTCAAAGCCTATGAGAGATACTTTGGATGATGTGGCACAGAGTATCAGGATATCTATGCCAATGTTTTATGGATGATCCTCCAACAACTTAAATCTTAATGAGATCTTTTTATGTGTTTCCAAATCTCTAACATGATTATGAGTCACCCTACAACATTATGACTTGCCACTCAACATGCAATGGATGTTATTTAGTATTTGTTGAAAAAAAAATCTTATCCAGACTTGCCTTATTTGGATGATAATTGAAAATATTCACATGTAGCACTGTAATTTTCATCCGCATAATTAGCTGTGTTGATTACTGTGATCTCAGCCATATGCAAGGATATGGCTACTTTTTAAGTATAAAAGGATTTAACATGTTGGATTAGCACTAAGGCAAGGATCTATAACACATTACAAAACATATCCTAATATTTCTTCATTTGTAGAAAATTGAACATTATAATTAATGAAAACAAGCATGTGATGGAAAGTTTCAGGGGTCTTAATTGGTAAAGGAAAACAACAAACAAATGTGTTTGATAGCACATGATCTAATCCCTGATTTTAATTCACTAATCGTCTTTCAAATTAGATTCCAGAGAAGAAAAAAAGGGGATATATCACAGATCTATTTCTGGTGTATTCATAGTCATCTACATGCTTGGTCAAAGCTGGAAACACTGCCTCATAATTTCTTCATTTATATAGTGGCATGAATACATGAATGCATAGCCCAATATGTTGAGGGCATATGTGTATTTAACAGGGTATCCTTCCTAGGAGTAAAATTACAGCAGTGGCTCGCCTGTAAAAGGACCAACTCGCCAAGTTTATACTGTTTCTTTAAATTAAATAAACCTGGTCCACGTGGGTCCATAAATCCCATGGAGTGACCTAGAGCAGAGTGCCTTTTCTTCCCCTCTCTGCTCTCTGGTCAGTGGATTTACCACGGAAGTAATAACTGTCAGGCCAAATGCCTGGTAAAGTGGCGGGCAGGAGCAAGTGGAGGGGGAGTATTTATCACAGTATTGACTTTGTGACTGCTGTGTCTTGAACTCTTTTGTCATAAACTGGATCAACGCTGCAAATCGATCCAATGAAAACCGCTGTCAGCTCAACTCCCAGCGAGCATTGCTTTTCCTACAGCCACTTAGAGGACTGATAAATGCCCCCACCCCTACTGCCTGCAGCCTGCTGCAAAAACAAGAGCATGGCCAGGGACACTTACACACACACTCACTAAGAAACTGTCCTCCTGCATCTACACACTGTCCACATACACACTTGAGAAGATATAAAAATCCACAGTGCACACTCTCATACATACCGCTAGAGAAAGGAAAAAGGAAGAGTATATCATTTTGTCATTTTGAATAAGGTAACAGTTCAGAGGCTACTAAATATCCAGGGCCTTGTTTTGGGCAAGCTGTAAAAATTTACAAACTAAGACAAAATTAACTTTAATATGATCTTAAATATTTTCATTGCTTCAGCAAGAGCCTAATTCTTTCAGAAGAATATGTGTCAGACAAGATAAATACAGATTTTATTAGGCTGGAATGAAAAAAATGCAAGTCTATTACATGAGTGTGAGGGCTTATATTGGGCTTGTTTGCAGTGCAGAGATAAACTGAATTTAATGTACCAGCTGGCTAAACTGTTGCACGTTCTATACAGAACACGGTCAGTTATAAACGATGCGTAAAATTTAACATCACAATAGTTTGAAGACCATGAATAGCTTACACATTGTTTGACAATTTAAAATAAGATTAATATTGAGGAATACTCCCAATAAGTACTTTCTTCGGAACACCTGTACACCTGCTTTTTCATACAATTATCTGGTTAGTCAATCATGTGCGATGCATAAAATCATGCAGATACTGGTCAGGAACTTCAGTAAACTTTCACATCATCTGAAAATGCTTCCTTGGATTTTCACATAAAACAGGCTCTCAATTTGCACACACACTAACAAAAAAAACCCAAATCCAGTAAGGAGCAGTTCTGTGGTAAGAAAAACACCTTGTTGAAAGAGGTCAGAGAATAATGGCCAGACTGGTTGGATCTGACAGTAACTCAGAAACAGCCATAAAACCCAATATATACTTAGATCGACCTTTGTCAACTGTCTACAATGATCTCTTCATCTAAACCATCAACCTGTCTCTTAGACTCCATCTCAACCAGGCTGCTTAAGGAAGTTCTACTCTTAGCACTTCTCTATTAGACATAATCAATCTGTCATTAATATCAGGCTATGTACCACAGTCCTGTAATTAGCTGTAGCTGTAATTAAACCTCTTCTTTAAAAGCCTACCCTCAATCCAGATGTTTTAGCCAACTAAAGGTCCGTATCTAACCTCCCTTTCTCTCTAAGATCCTTCAGAAAGCTGTCACCAACCAGTTTTGTGACTTTTTAGATCTTAGTGCCACATTTGACACTATTGACCATCAAATCATATTACACAGACTGGAGCATTTCACTGGCATCAAAGAACTTGCTCTCAGCTGGTTTAAGTCCTACTTATCAGATTGATTTAAATTTGTGTAGGCTAACGATAAATCCTTCATCACTCAAAAGTTAGTCACGGAGTTCCACAAGTCTCTGTGCTTGGAGCAGTTCAATTGACCATATATATATATGCTTCCCTTAGGCAATATTATTAGGAAACACTCCGTAAACTTCCATTGTTATGCAGATGACACCCAACTGTACCTATCAATGAAGCCTGACAAAACCAATCAGTTAGGTAAACTTCAAGCTTGTCTTAAGGATATAAAGATCTGGACCAGCAACTTCCTGCTATTGAACTCAGATAAACCTGAAGTTATTTTGCTTTGCCCACAGAACCTCAGAAACACATTATCTAATGATATACTTACTCTAGGTGGCATTGCTCTGTCCTCTAGCACCAGTGTTAGGAACCTTGGAGTTGTCTCCGATCAGGACATGTCCCTTAACTCCCACAGAACCTTGTGGAACTCCCTGACTACCTTTTGAGTAAATGGAGAATTTATCGTTAGCATAAACAAATTGAAATCAATCTGATAAGTAGGATTTAAACCAGCTAGAGCAAGTTCTTTGATGCCAGTGAAATGCTTCAGTCTCTGTAATATATTCGATGGTCAATAGTGTCAAATGCGGCACTAAGATCTAACAGAGCCAGTACAGAGAGAAGTCCTCTATCCAATGTGATTAGCAGATCATTCATAACCTTCACCAGTGCTGTCTTAGTGCTATGATGCCTCTAAATCCTGACTGAAAAATAAATAATTAGTATGTAAAAAGTCACAAAACTGGTTGGTGACAGCTTTCTGAAGGATCTTAGAGAGAAGGGGAGGTTAGATACGGACCTTTAGTTGGCTAAAACATTTGGATCGAGGGAAGGCTTTTCAACAAGAGGTTTAATTATAGCTATTTTAAAGGACTGTGGTACATAGCCTGATAATAATGACAGATTGATTATGTCTAATAGAGAAGTGCTAACTAAGAGTAAAACTTCCTTAAGCAGCCTGGTTGGGATGGAGTCTAAGAGACAGGTTGATGATTTAGATGAGATCATTGAAGACAGTTGGTAAAGGTCAATAGGTCAAGAATAGGAGACAAACTCTCTAAGTATATATTGGGTGTTATGGCTGTTTCTAATGTCCCTGTGTTCCTGAGGAAAAATTAGTGCCAACAAGACAAACACATTAGATAACGAGTAGGCAAAAGTCCATCAACCAGGGACCAAAGTCGAAACAAAAAAACAAAAAAAACAAAAACGAAGTAACAAAGACAGTCTGACAAGTAGAATTGGAAAATAGAGAACTGTATATTAACTGTGCCACCAACCAGGAACATCAGGAAGTAGATGTAGCTGATCGAGGGAAGGAAACACATCAGGGTAGGAAACTTGAATGAAAAGACAGGTGAATACATAAATATATATATATATATATATATATATATATATATATATATATATATATATATATATATATATATATATTATATATCACACATTATCTAGAAACCTCCATAGAAATACCAATGACCCTAACATGTTAAATCAAGTTGATCCAGTACAAGAAACAGAAAGTCCAGAGATTGTCCAGTCCTATTGTCCTATTTTACCTTAAAATCTACCTTTACTTCATGTGTCAAACTCATACATCTGTCAAAATGCTTTTAAAAAAACCTTGAGAAAGTACCTGAGCTTGTTGCATTCAGATGTTGGTACTAGCTTTTTTACAGTAAAGAGACAGAACAACAATCATGATAAACAAAGGAATTTGAGAATGATTTACACAGAGTAAATAAATTGCATATAGCTTGTTAGTTATTCTTACACTCCTTATACTCCCTTTCATCGTGTCATCACAGTTCAGAATAAACTAGTCTCAAATGCAGAACTCAGATCAAAAATGAATTTAAAATTTATCTAAGGAAGAGAAAAATCAGGCAAAGGAATAATGAGGGGCCCAGTCAACACCCTGGCAAAATGTAAGGCAAATGAAGCAAAAGGATCTGGCAGCAGGCAGAGTCCAAAAAGAGACAGGAGCTAAAAACAGATTCAGGCAACTGAAGTCAACAGGTATATATTCTAGAGCACTAATAAGGGGAAGGGGGAACAGGTGAGGATGTGGGTGAGGGATATCAGGTGATTGGAAAGACTGGAAGAGCTGGACTTACTGCGAGCAGGTGGGAGTGGCAGAATCTGAAAGGACAGGAGAGTCAATAGAAATGACAAAGGCAAGTAGAAAATGAATGAATCACTGATTGCAACCATGAAAGAACTGTGACACTTTTTCTGAATAATATTTCATCTCTTCATACTTACAGGGCCAGTGATGCAATCTAAGCTGACAGAGCTAGTTGAATGTAGTCTTCTTTAAGTCAAATAATTCACCATAAGAACTGTCCCCAGAGACCAGGGATAGACAGTAAATTCTAGCAGTCACTGATGGTGTTAGATTTCAGTGGGAAAGTCACACAACAGATTAACATGAAAATGAACTGTCTGAAAATTTAAAACTTTTCCTGTTTCCTTTCCTGCTTTAGACATTGGAAAAAGACTTTACTGCCTTGTTGGGAACCAGCCTTGTTCTGTCTTCAGCATCAGTCAAGGTTCCAGAGGGCAGTTGTACTTTTCATGCTGAGCGACTAATTGCTGCATTCATCATCAGAACCAAGTGCATATCCATTAAAACCATCTCTGTGTCCTTAGAGGAGCAGGTCTTAGACTTGCACTTTTTAGATAGGTAGATGTGGGGGATTGAGAACAGTACAGAACAAATTATCCTTTTTTTTTTTCTAGTATCACATTAAGAACCGATACAGTGACTGAGACTTTGGAAAATCATTTTCAATACAACACTATGGAAACACTGAGGTATTTTTGTCACGATGTTCTGAAATATTTCAATTCAATTCAATTTAATTTATATAACACTGTAAGATTACAGAGATTGTTTCATGGCACTATGCACATTGAGCAGGTCTAGACTATACTCTTTATAGTTTAATTTACAGAAAGCCAACATTCCCTCCTGAGCAAGCACTTTGTGACAGTGGAAAGCCCACATAAAGATGTACAATAATGAGATTAATATCAACATATGGTAATTATGATTATAGGTCTAATAATAAGATTACTACTAATAATAAAAATGATAATCATAAGGATTGAAGCAGTGGGTGTTAGGCAGGATCATGGGGCAGAAGGTGGTTTGTAGTCACAGATTCAGACTCTGCAGCTCCAAAGGCAGCCCCAATCAATAATCCAAAACCTACTTTTTAATGAGGAAAGAGTGTCTGCCTCCCGCAACAAAAATGGAAGAAGGTTCTACAGGACAAGAACCTGATAACTGAATGCTCTGCCTCTGCTGGGAGCCAGTGTTCTACTGGGATATTAGGGTACCATGGGCTCTTTAAGATAAGGTTGAGATTCAGGGCCTCGTAGGTGAGGAAAAGGATTTTAAATTCTATTTTGGATTTTACAGGAAGCCAATGTAGAAAAGCTAACAGAGAAGGTTTATCTTTTCCTAGTTCCTGACAGCACTTGCAGTGCAACATTCTGGATCAGTTTCTGAAGTATTTGAAGACTTGTACAGGCAGCCTGACACAAGGAGTTCCATATCTTTTTGCGACTGGATGTGTCTGTTTTTAAAATGTTGTATAGTTAGAAAAAAGGTCTTTAAAATTTGCTTTAAAGGACATCAAATAATCAAAGAGAACTCCAAGATTCATAACAGTGGTGCTGGAGGCCAGGGAAATATCATCTAAAGTAACTATATCATTAGATAAACAGCCTTAGGGCTAATGAGAAGGGTTGATGTTTTGAATGAAGACATTGTTCAAGTCAGTTGGTGAAGGTCAAAAATCAAACAAAGTCTCCTTTGTTTGAAAAAAAAAAACAGTTACACTTGAGGGCAGGAGGTGATGAATTTTGTCTCTAATAGAATTTTATTAAAGAAGCTCATGAGGTCATCACTCCTTAGAGCTACAGGAATACATGGATTGATGGAGCTATGACTTTTAGCCTGGCTATAGTGCTGAAACTAAACCTAGGGCTGTTTTTATTTTCCTCTTTTAAAGGCTTTTAAATTCCTATATACTTTAAGACTACCTTTCCAGGCTATGTGAAATTCTTTCAGTTTGGTGGAATGCCATCTCCTTTCACGTTCTTGCTTTGTTTGCTCTAATATGCAGGGTTGCGAATGATACCAGGAAGTCTAATAATGAGATAAATGCAGTGCTAAGGCTTCAAAGACCATTATTAGCTTTTATCTCTTCATGTAATGCTTACTGTGTCTTTTCCAGTTTTGATTATGGTTTAAAAATATATATTTTGTATTAAAAAAAAAAAATTCGTATCAATTTCGTATTGGCCAGACTTTTCTACTGTGGTGATTAGACCCTGGCTTGTGTTTCAGCAGGACTGGTCCATGAATCACTCCTCCTGATCTAAAGCCATCTTGAGGCTTTCTATGCAGCCTCCAAGGTGGACATGTTGGCCTCCTTTTGCAGCCCCAGGGACTGAGTACCTTGTACAGTAAGGAGCCAGCAAAAACCTCTGCACCCCACTTCAATGGGCTCACAGCACACCACCTGGCATTGCTTGATACATAAGTTCCTGATACTTGGACTACTTCTTCTAATTTGCCTCTTCCATATGGTCCTCTCAGGGTATTCTGCTACTACTCAGAGTTTATCATTTAGATAATTTGCATAAAAGATGAAATGCTTTTGGAACACAGGTATTAAGTCTTTTTTAATCTTCTTTCTTGCACTTGTGGTCTCTTTGACTTGCATAGCATATGCTTTGCATCAGCTACCAGCATTGGTAGATGATGTGAAATCACACTTGCACTGGATGCTTGGCAATGAGTCTAACAGAATCAAATCATATTTATGCCTTTATTACCTCACATTTCTTACTAATATTCTACTGCACCACCCCAAACTCCACCATGTGTGCTAACTTTCTGGTATTTTTATTTAATGATCACATTTTCCCCAGAGGAAACATCATTACCGCTTGGACTCTTGAACTCTAAAATACAATTAAATTTTGAAGCTTAACATTAGTCTCAGGGTAAAGTCTTCTGTGAATGTAGTGTATTGTCTCGTTTTTGAGAATTTGGACTTAAGTCTTACCAAGCGTGAACTCCCAAAAACACAGATTCAGGCTTGGCATGCTCTGTTTTTAGAAACACTGTCAGGGTAATCAGACCTTTGGCCTCCTCAGCTTCTACTTGTTAAGTGGAAGATGTTGGTGAAACTTACTCTCCTACAGAGTTTATTGTACTAGAAATTACTTCTATTAAATGTTAAAAGGTTAAATGTTAAAGAAGTAAATGTACTTGAAAATACATAGATTTTCATACACTTCAATATATCCATGCAAACCACCACTTTCCTTTCATCTTTAGGTCTGTAACTTTTATCAGTCCCCCGCCCCTTTCCTTTCATTTCCTTTTCGGTCTGGTGCTCCTCTACTTTCCTTACCTTTCCTTGTTTTCTTTTTAACTCTATCTTTCCTCACCACTATACTTTTGTTACCCTTTTCCCTTTCATTTCCTTGTTTTTCTTTCTTTCTTTTCCATATCTTCCATTGCCCTTTTCTTTCTTTTATATCTCTTCTTCATGTTTCCTTCTTTACTTCCTTTTGTCTCCTGGGCCTATCCTTACCCCCCCCCCCCACGTTTTCTTAACTATTCTGTCCTTATTTCCTTATTTATCATTCCTCTTTTCATCTTTTCTTGAATGTACTCTCCTTTTCTTATTTGTTTTTTCCTTCTTCTCTTCCTTTCCCTTTCCCTTTGATTAATGTCCTCAGCTATCCTCCTTTACTTTTCTTCCTTGTCCTTTTTTCTCCTTTTTTCTTGTTTTTCCTCTCAAGTCCTGCTCTTTTTTGTGTGTCTTTGTATGTGTTTCTTAACTTTCTTTTCCTTTGCTGTTATCACCTTGTTTCTTTTTTCTTTTCTCCCCTGTCCTGTAGGTCTTTTGACTAGATGGATGGGAAATCAATACTATCCATGCTGACATCAAGAAGCAGCCTAGGCCTAAAATGAATCTGGGTGATTGATAACGACAGCCACAGTGTCTGTTTAAGTTAGCATATGTGAAACTGTGTTCCTGACATTGAGGAGACACTCAGTCGTTGACTGAGACCATCTCCATCTCCTGTGCTCAGGTCCTGGTTGGGAGAGTCAGAAGTCAGGGGTCAAGTTGAGACTGCTCCCCCTGGGTGTCATAGGCTTTTGGGAGAGTTCTATGGTGAGTGTAACTCTTTAGCCATCCTATATGATTGTAAGAGGGGTGGATTAATGTTGGGATTAATCGAGTGGTGTGGCACAAATAGAAGGAGAAGACAGGGCGAATTCACCTCACATTTTATCTGTTCGTCAGAACCTCACCGTCCTGCAAATGGAAACTAAATGAAACACAACAAAGATTGATCTGTAGTTCCTCACTGCATACCAGGAAAGAATTCACTATGAAGTACTTGAAGATTTCCAGATTTTTTGTTGCACAAAATTGCCCCAATCCTCCTCTTTCCTTTTGCAGTTAATCATATGATTTAAATTTAATTGTAGCCCCTATCTTTGATTCTGAGGACTCTGTAAATATCTTCACAAGGATCATGGGGCCTGCTGGGAAAAAAAAAGTAAATAAATCAGTGAAATAAATCAGGGGATTCGAAGTCATGTGAGGACAAACCATGGATGCAATAATGAGAAAGAAAATGCTACAAAAAAGCAAATGAAACTAAACTTGACTTCTAATCAAATACATACTACATGAAAAAAAAAATCCTTGAATATCACATTTATCAAGCATTTGGACTCCTTTGCATTACAATTTAGCACAGGTGCCTCCCACTTCTCTAGATCGGCTTTGAAATGTTTGCACACTTTGAGTGGATTTCCACCTGTGGTAAAATCAAGTGATCGGGCATAATTTTGAAAGGCACAAACTGTCTATATGAGTCTCACAGTTGACAATGCATATCAGAGCAAAAAACAAGGCATGAGGTTGAAAGAATTGCCTGCAGAGCCTAGAGACAGGATTGAGTCAAGAGAAAGTTTGGAAGGAGTCTACAAAAAATTTCTGTTGCATTGCAGGTTCCCAAGGGCAAAGTAACCAGCATAATTCTTTGATGGAAGAAGTGTGGAAAATTACCAGGACTCTTCCTAAAGCTGGCCACCTGGCCAGACTTAGTAATCAGGGAGAAGAACATGGTAAGAGAGGTAACCGAGAACCCGATGGCCACTCTAGCTGAACTCCAGAGATGCTGTATGGAGATGTGAAAGACACATGAAGCTAGCATTAGAGTTCGCAAAAAAGCACCTAGACCCTCAGACTAATAGAAACAAGATTCTCTAGTCTGATAAAAAAATGATTTAAGAGGTAAATGTAATTGAACATACATAGATTTGGCCTAAATTCAAAGTGATATGCCTGAAGGATAGTGACTCTCCAGCAGGTTTTGTAGAGAAGAATGGTAGAAAATTACCAAATCAAGGCGTGCAAGGCTTGCTGTGTCATACCCAGGAATAGCCCAGGCTAAAATTACTGCAAAATGTGCTTTAATTAAGTACTGATTGAAGGGTCTCAATTTTTAAGTCAAGGTGATATTTTAGTTTTTCCTTTTTGATAAACTTTCAAAAATTTCTTAAAAAAATGCTTTTGCTTTATGTGTTGAGTGTAAATTAATGAGTGAAAAAAATGAATTCAAGAAATTTAACAGATGGCTGCAACATAAACTGAAAAAGGGAAGGATCTTAATACTCCCAAATGCACTCTACTTGTTTTTTCCCAAAATGTCAGATCCACGTGTAGTGACTATATAATTATTAAACCTTTTCATGGTGACGTTTAAGCACTTACAGCTCTTGGTCAAGGTCAGGGAAAGATTGTGGTCCGGTTTAAAACAGAATACAGAAGTTCATAGTGTCTTAAGACACAATGTGTTTGTTTACATTTTCCATTTTTTTGTTGCCAAAACCACCAACAGGACTGTAGATGCGACCTCAAGTCCTGGTCTCACACCCACACACGTTGTACATCAATAATTCACACTCAACCACCTCCTGGAAACTCCACTGCCATTAATAAATGCACTGTTAAAAAAAACAAAAAACAAAAAACAAACAAACAAAAAAAAACATTGCCTCTGTAAATAATCCAGGCAGCAATTCCATCCAGCTGTGATTCAGGGAGAGACTCATCCTGGCTCTGAGTCATCTCCCAGGCAAACCATGGTGCCTGATGGAGGCTGGTCTTCTTCGTAATAAACCTATTTTATGCAATCAAGCCGGTGTCAGTGAAGTTTCCTTCATCATCTGCACATCATCGAAGTCTGAGAAACAACCACAATTGGATGGTTCCTTAAGAGGGGATGTACCCAAAATGTTACGTAAGTGAAAAAAAATTCAGTTCCTGAAGCTTCTTTTATGTGGAAGTTTAAGGATATATCCTTATCAAAGAGAACTCCAAGATTCCTATTTGGGTTGCTGGAGGCCAGGGTGAAAGTAACAACATAATTAGATATTGTGTTTCTGAGGTGTTATGGGCCAAGTATAAAAATTAAATTTTGTCTGAGTTTAAGAGCAAGAAATCGCAGGTCATTAAGATATGCTTGAAGTTTTGCCAACTGCAAAGAACAATTGTGTATCATCTGCATAACAGTGGAAGTTAATGGATTTTTTCCTAAAAATATTCCCTTTCGGAAGCATGTAAAAGGTGAATAGAATTGCTCTGAGCACAAAACCTTATTGAACTTTGTATCTGACTTTTGTGTACATTGAGGATTCATTGTTGATATGTACAAACTGAAATTGATCTGATCTGCAAAACATCTGGATCAAGAATAGACATTTTAGAAAGAGCTTTCTGTACAACTACTTCCATTGAGTGTAGTACATAGACTTTTAATAAAGACAGATTGATCATATCTAGTAAAGAAATGTAAAGGGTAAATATTCCATAGGCAGCGTAATTGGGATTTGTTCTAAGAGGTTGATGGTTTGGATGAAGATATCGTTTAAGCTAGCTGTCGAAGACTGATGAGAGAAAAACTGTCTAAATATATTTCAGGGCTTTCAGTGGTTTCAAGGGCAAAGCACTTGAAGGTAAATCCATGCCATTTGAGGGCAGGAGGTGGTGAGTTATGTCTCTAATAGTTACACTTCAATATCAAAGGAGCTAATGAACATAACAACTCAGAGCTATAGGAATACATGTATCTTTAGACCTATGCCTCTGTCAGCCTAGCTACAGTGCTGAAAGAAACCTTTAGTTGTTTACATTTTCCTCTATTAATGATGAGAAATAAGCCACTCTGGTATTACAGAGAGCCTTCCTTTATATTTAAAGATTATCTTGCCAGGCTAAAGGGTTTGGTTTGATTCTTCCAGCTTGGTTGAGCAATTCGTCTTTTCAGGTTTTTGTATTGTATTGTATTGTTGGTTTTTGTGTTAAACGATGGAGCTAATCTCTATTGTTTTATTATCTTCTTTTTCAATGGGAAATAGAGTTAAGTTTTATTTACAGTGAGCCTGCAGCAGAGTCTGGGTGGGTGACTAAAGTTAGCATAGGAGTCCTTTGTTCTATTATGTCATGGCACTGAATCGATTCCTTAAATTTAGATAGAGCACTGTCAGATAGAAATCTAGTTAAGAATCTTTTGCCCAGTGGCATGTAGTACAGTAATAGGAAATTTAAAGTGATTAAATAGTTGTCTGATAAAATAGGATTCTGAGAGATTTGAGAGATTATTAAATGTTCAATATCAATGCTATATGCAGTGAGTTGGTATATTTACACTCCAGAAGTTAACTGAAACTAATAATGAGATAGACGCAGTGCTGAGGCTGTCATTCTTGATGTCCACATGAATATTAGAATAACCTACTATAATTAATTTGTCTGAACTAAACTTGATAAAAACTCAGAGGTTCAGATGTTGGGATTTTTTACCATGTGTCCAGAACAATAGCGGGCCTACATAAAGCCCAGAACCCTGTTTAAGGGTTTCTCTAAGTTTCTGAGACCACTGGTCACCCATGAAATAATAACTGACCCACGACATTCTTCCATTGCCTTTTCCTGTGAGCTATCATTGCTGCAAGAGCCTCTCTCAGCTTTTCCCTGTGACTTCATTTGCTGAAAGGGAGCATCTTACATTTGAAGTTAAGTTTAGACCTAGGCCACAAGTCCTTCACTCGTGAGCATCAAATACATTTCCGGATCTGAAGGAGATAGCTGCACCTGATTTCATGTGCCTAAAGTATGATGAAATGATTTCTTCAAGGAGATATCAGATTACATGTTAATTTTTCTAACTTTTCTAACCGACTCTGCTGTTTTCCCAATGCAACCAAGGAAACCAGCTCGCTATGACTACCTAAGTAGCAAGAAAACTGGTGCTACACACTGAAGATACACCAGATGGATCTACACAGATTCCATCTGCTTTCTGAAGCAATTTAAGTAAGAAACTTTTTTTTTTCAGGGCAGGGACTGTAATTATTAATATTGCATACTGTAAAATTTATTACGTGTAAATGGCTGCTATTGTTGTGAAGAATGGACTTCCATGTACAGTGATTGCTGTAAAATACTGTGGAAAATTAACCGTTGTTTCATGGTTGTTTTGAATGTTCTTAGAGCATCAGAGTTGGTTTCTGTTCTCCCACAATGGGCTGCTTATGTTGATCTCACCAATGCGGGTAAAGCTAGTGAGCAGCACCTTTACCAGTTAACAGTTTATTGTGTCTTTCACAGCTGCTAGGATCTTCTTAGCTTTGCTTTGCATGCTCTTCTCGATATCTTTTAGTTATCCACACCTACACACATCCACCCTCAATCACAAACACCCTTGGTGCACAAGTAGCAGGGTAGCATAATCCAGTTTGCCCATACACCTTCTTCTTGCTAGAGACATATGTTAGATCACATCTCCCCCTTTGACTCTCTATCTCCCTGTTCAAAACCTCCCAGTTTTGATTGCCATGTTTCTCTCTCTCTGTCTCTCTCTCCCCTTCTAATCAAACACAAATTCCCACTCTCACACATCAAAGGTAGTACATGTCTGGTGGTTAGCCTTTTGCTTGTTTTGTAATATAGTCACTTGTGCTCTTAAATGCTTGTTCTTTTAGCTGTAGTTGGATAACAGATGTTTGTTAATTAACAGTAATATTCATTGTAGATTAATATTGTTATTGCTAATAAACTTTTTTGTACTTTAAGAAGTCCTTGTTTGTGAATATTTATTAATAATTCTTGTGGTAACAGGTGAATTATTGTTCTCTGATGCCAAGGTTGTGTCCCATAATAATTAATTCAAAGTGAAAAAATCATGAATATTAATAATTATTCTTAATAATTGTTATATCATTGTTCATTATTACATTAACTAATATTTAGCCTTGATGGTTGTTAATATTTTTCTGATGACTTAACCTGTTCCAGTGCAGAAAAGGCTGTAATGTTTTCAAAGTTGGGTTTAAGCAAGGCTTTCAAATAATTTATGATTTAGTTTAGGTCTAGAGTTGAATATATGGTCATTTTAAGATTTCACTTCATATACATATTCAGTATTTATTAATCTATTGTATATATTAGTATATATATGTGCATATGAAAAGGAATGTGTATAGTAATATTTTTGGGGAGAAATAATAAGATTAATTGTGCCTTTCTTAATTTTATCTAATGTGTTTTTTTTTGTCTGTCGTATCTAGTGTGATGTTAAATGAGGAGTTATAGTCACCCTGTTAAAACAATTGTATAGCTATAACTAACTCCCAGGCTCCGGAGGATAAAGCAACCCAGATGCTGTCATAACTATGTTTTTTCATCCTCCTGGTTTAATGTACATTTTAAATTTGTGTTTTTAAAAAAAACCTGACAGGAATAACCAAAAATTCAACAAAATCAACTAATAACGTTGAGCAGGCAAGTTGGAATGCCGATAAAACAAAATGTGATGATGTTTAATTGACAGTGAATATATGCTGATATACATGAAGCATTTGACTTGGACATCAGTTGTCAATTCATGTGAAGAGAGGAAAAGATTTGTGTGGAGTGATAAGGAGACCTCCCTGACAATAATACATTAAACAAACAGAAATGTCAGATTCACATCATGTTTTCCAAAGGATTTTCCATTGTTTGAGCTTTGACCCAAGCTCTATTAATGACCTCATCTAGTTGTGACCTCTTCTTTTGCAGTGATTTAATGGCACCACCTAGCTATGATAACCTCCACTGGCATAATTTTTATTGCCTCAGTCTCAGGTCACATGCACCTCTGAAGGAAGTTTTCTAGACCTCTCTGTATTTGGCTCTGTTCATCCTTCCTTCAATTCTGACCAGACTCCCTGTCCCTGCCGTTGAGAGACACTTAGTGTGTGTATGTATATGCGATATGTTTGAATGGGTGAATGAGGCATGTAATGTAAAGTGCTTTGAGTAGTCAATAGGAATAGAAAAGCACAATACATGTGTAGTCCATTTATCATTTACCACCATGCTTTGCTATAGGAATGGTATTTGCTAGGTGATCAGCAGTGCCTGGTGTTTGCAGGCATAGTATTGGAATTTCAACACTTGTAAAGGGTTCAATTTTTGTCTTATCAGACTATAGAATCTTTTTCACCATACTGAGAGGTTTACAGCTGAGTGTGAAGATTAGAGCTGGGATGAGAGTCAGTACCTCCAAGTCTTAGGTCATCACTCCCTTTGGGTTAGGATGGAGCTTCTGCCCTCCGTGAAGAAGTTTACATATCTCGTGAGTAGAGCTTTGGCTCCTTTGCATCCAAAGGAGCCAGTTGAGGTGGCTCGGGGAACTGATAGGTTGATTCCTGGATGCCTTCTTTTGGAGGTCTTCTGGGCACATCTAACTTGTAGGAGACCCCAGGTTAAAGAACATGCTAGAGAGATTATGTATCGCATCTGGTCTGGGAATGCCTCCATCATCTCATCCATATTGCTAAGATGAAAGGAAAATCTTACAAGAGTCCAGTTAAGTGTGCACCCCAAACAGGCTCTTCAGACGTCTAGCAAGTCTATAGAAATCAGTTTCAAACTTAATGGTTTATTGATTTGTACAGCCCTCAGCACTCACAGACTTCCAGGGCCATTCTGAACATTTAGATCCAGTATATCCAGAATCACCCAGCAAGGGCTACAAATGAACAGTCTACAAGCTTTTCAATGTAAAATAAAATATTCAGATCAGTACACCTGACCAAAAGATTGACTAAATTGTAATCCTTTATTTTTTGATAAATGTTCTCCCTTATACTCCTATGAATGCCGAGTGAATTTTCATGGTGGAATAAACTAAACTTAAAATTAACTTCAACTAGGCTCCAGCCATTTTCACAAACTTAAAATTTTCTTTTAATCTTTTTTCCTACAGTCTCTTTATGCAATCACACAAAAAAACATTGACATACACCTGCACACACAAACTCACACACGCAACCGAATGTACTCCTCTGTCAGTGGCATGTCATCGGTGGGTCAATTCCAGGTCTGACATTTGCCTGCAGTTGATCTGTCATACAAAATCAATGCATCTCTAAATTATTCATGTAAAGTAAAATGTTTCACAAACTATCTGCTGGTCCATGACAGGCCTGACCCTCACATTCAGAGTCAAGGGCTTGAATGGGAGTTTGGTTTACTCTTGTTCACAACATTGTCATTACCAACTGCATTTATTAAACTTCTTGTTAGCATTAGCCACAACTACAACAACTGCCACAACTGGTTTCATATTCTTTAATAAATACAGTTTGTCTGTTTCACTGCTGTGGTCTTTAGGGTCCCCAAAGACTGCTTGATGTCATCTTCCAAGTAAGAATTTTCCTGAAAACCCAGGAAGCCCAAATGTCTTTGCCCAAGACTTGTCTAAATAAGCTTATGCTGGATTTTGATAAACGGCAGGGTTGTGCCTTAGGGCCATTACTGGCCCCCAGTATAAAAGTAACTGCAGCTGTTTTTTAGTCAAAATGGCCAAAGAGCCAGTCCCAGCAAAACTTTCAACTTTCTTGACATGATGTATTGTACAAATAAAGGGCTAGAGAGAGACGTTTTACTCCTTTTAACCTTTTCATTTCATACACCAGGCTAGTTACATAGTGAAATGGACATGAATTTTCTGTTTCAAAACATAAAAAAAAAAAAAAAAAAAAAATTGTAGGACACAGGCCCCCAATTTACCAAAGGGATTTCAGACACCGTTAGGTGATTCCACACACTTTTCTTTAACCGTACTCAGGTATTCACTTCTAATAACCTAGTCTTTTGGAACCTCTTTCCTGGAGAGAGGTGTAGATGAAGGCCTGTTGACTGAAGCATACTGGGAGAAAACATCCATAACCCTAACCCTACTCCTAAGATAGATGGTAGACTTCTGTGAGGATACCATTAAGCAACTCTGTGGACCACACAGAGAAAGGTGTGAAGGGTAATGGTCAGTTGCAAAAGCTCACATTGGATTCAGCATGCAAATCTTAGTAACACAATGTGCAGCCATGAATCAAGAAGAAGCAAATCTGTATATCCAAATTCTAGTCAGGATGTGGATTTAAAATTGGGACATTGCACTCCAAAATAAAAAAGGGATAGTCATGTGAAGACCTTCAGACAACAGTCTTACACATTCCCTCACTTGTAGATTGATGTTGCTTGACATTTCCTCAACATACTTGATAAGCCATACAGATAAAGCATGTAGCCAAGATCTGCAGTAGGTGCAAATGTTCCAAAACTAATGCTGTTCCACAGCATTTACAAGCAAGGCACTTGATGTGCCTTGATGTGCCTTGCCATGTATTTTGGCTCTTATGGAAAGTAATAGATATAGGTGTTTTGATGCTGGTATGTTTAACAGTTTTTATGTTTAGACTTACTAATTTCCTGTAGTGTAAATAAACAAGGCATGTGTCATTGTTGATCTGGAATAAAACTACAGACTACAATACAAAAAGCCATTAGTAGATATACTATCAGTCTCAGGCGATCTCTTAGAATTCCATCATGGATAGCAACAAAGTATTCAAATCGAGATACTAATGAACTACCAGGTTAAAGAATGAATTTGATTTATTCTAAAAGTGATGCTCAAACGTTATTTAATAGAGGACAGAGAGTACCTCTCTTCCAATGTCCCTGTAAGCAGGGAAACCACCTCGAAAAAAGTCCAGTCTCCTACAGAGAATTATAGAGATATTACCATGCTAGGCATAAAAGATGACAACTCTCCCTTTCAACACTTAATCAGTGGAACTGACCTTTGCAGACAGCCCCTTGCTGAGTGATTAAAACAAAGTCTCAACATGGACTGTAGGGTTCATGGAAATAAAGGCATCCAGATGGGGAGGGAGGGGGGGTGACCTCCTGCAGTTCACATTCCACCATCATTTCCACCCATTGCTTTGAGCACACCATTGCCACATACTAGAATCCAGGTAACTATTCCTCATCTAAAATACTGAAAACAAAACTTTGATACTGGGTTGATACTTACTTTTGAAATTAGTTTAAGCAAATACAACTTTACTGCATAATAAAATAGTAATATTAGATATTAAATTATATTAGTTATAACAAAAACAACAACAGTAATAATAATAATTATTATTATTATGTTATTATTATTATATATAATTATTAATTAAATAAATATATATATATATTATAATTATAATTATTATTATGACCCGATAGGTCAGAAAAGAAAAAAAAAGAATTTAGCAACAGGTTTGCAGAGGTAGGCAGCAGTGGCGAACCCGAATGGTTATGATACACACTACATTCCAGTTAAACCTCTCAATAATCCCAGAGTGCTTTTCCTTGGCCCCAGTCCAAAGCACTCTGTAACAAAAAAGACAAAATAGAAAAATGGTGGATGAATACCAGCAGAGGGGTGACACATGTGTGAGAGATTTATAATATTAATGGTCCGAACTCCCTTTATGAGGGAGTGCAAAAGATTTTCAGGTAGTTGAGCTGGCATTTATGCACAAGAGAGTGAGGTGGAAAAGGAAAGAGTGAGATGGAGAGAAACACAGATTTGAATGAGTAGGTGTGTGAAGGATCAACTATGTTCTAGTTGGAGTCCTAATGACTGAACAGATGAAGGACGAGAAGGGTAAAAATAATAAAGATTACCTGGTAAAGTTTCAGTTCATTCAAAATGCAAAAAAACGAAACGAAACAAGCTACTCATTCCATCTCATACAGTGAGCAGAGGACCCTTGGAAGAATAAATTAATTTTGGCTGCATATATATATATATATATATATATATATATATATATATATAAGAATATATATATATGCAGTCTCATTCTTTCAGTCAGTACATTGACTTTTTTGACCCAGACAAACTGCTTTAACTTCAAAATTGAGGCCCTAAAAAATTTAAGTACAGATAATGGGGAAAATTATTGGATAGATACACTAAAAGCCAAATTATTTGTACCTAAAATATTTAAATTCAGAAAACTTGGTGTGCATTTTTGCATTTTAATAAACACACATTGTAATGTTTATCAAATTTATATTTAAAAAACACAACAGCAATAAAACACACATTGTTTACTGTTAACTTATACAGTACAGGCAAAACATATGATTTACCGTATCCATCCTAAAACATTTTGTCAGGACAAGCCAGCCCTACTTGGAATTTTTTATTCTGTAGATTTTGAATTTTGCATGTCACTTGTTGAACAAAGTTAAAATTTTTTGATGCACTTTGGTGCTGGATGCCTCCTACTTTTAATGGGTTCAGGTGAGGAGAAGCTAGGCTTTGGGCCACATCTTCTCATCATCAATATCATGTGTAACAGTGTGAGAGATGAGTACACCACATACCTAATAAACATGGTCCACATTATGATCATCCCCCTCCCCCCCAAAAAAGGCAAGAAAAATGTACTCACCTTTGTCAGTTGCATTAATTAGGCTTGACAAGTGCAACCTTGCATCATACAGATATTCCTCAACCTTGGACAGAAAGCAAATCAAAAAATTCCTCCTACTTCCTAAAGAAATTAAAAACAAGTCAAGTTTCAAAAAACACTTATGATGGTAGTTAACAATTCATCACTTAAGTATGCTGATATAAACTATGGGGTGTTATATAGTAGCATTATGTAATTCTGAAACAATTTGTCAATGGAACATGAACTCACTAAAATTGGTAAAGTGCTACATTGCTAATGTGGGTGTGTTGTCCTGGCAAGAAGTCATGTATATTACTCTGTACAGCTCAATGATGCTGATGAAAACAATTTTCGATTAATGTTAGTACACTATACCAAAATTAGTTAAGTAATGCATTTAAACTGAGAATTTTGAAAAATATATATTTAAATTGTTTAAGTAGAAACAAATTCTGGGGGCTATAGTGTACCCAACAGTATTGACTGTATTATTGAGAGTTTGAATGTAAATATCTCCGTAATTTGAGATTAGACTTAAAACTCAGCTGCCTCCTTCACATGATAGTCTAACTACCAAAGAAACATTCACTATGAAAGCTGCTGATTGTGTGTTTTTTAGATTTTCCAAAGCAGTGGCTTCCAAGATGTGTCCTACAGGGGCATGGGGGGCAGTGAAAGCTGAAGAAAATGATGCTTTGTTAGCAAAGCAAGTTTGTCAAAGGACTTTGAAGTAAATATGGCATGAACAACAATCCAACTCTGACTGAGCTAAAGTCACAGTTGCAGAAACAAAGACAAGAAGAAATGATGTATGCTGCTGACTGTTTGGTAAAATGTGTGTTTGGTAAAATTCAGTTGGTGGTTACCAAACTGTCAGCCAAGTGTTTGACCAGCAGTACTGTCTGCACTCCTCTGCCTCACCTGATTGTGACTGATTGAACCATTTGCCTTGACTTCCTCAAGCTTTTAAAAACTGAGAGGGTTTTTCCTTTTTCCTGATAAAGTGATGTAGTGCTTCAATTCGATCGAGCTGAACCAGACAGTTAATCGTGCATCTGGATGAAATTGTTATTCTAATAATAATTTTTCAAAATCTGTTGTAATGAGCTACAGAAGCTTTCACATTAGATGTCTGATGGTGAACCAATGATCTGGGGTTAACAAGACATTGTTTTCTGAAAAATTACTGTAAATATATTGAGTCATGCAAGACCACTTTGTAATCTGGATGGACTGACCCTTCAAAACTAAGGAGTTCTTACAAAAATTGTCAGACAGTATCATTAATATATGCTCCTTATTTTCCTCATTCCAGATACAGATTTAATTGCACTTACTACAAATTACATCAAATTATATTTTGACACCTGAAATGCTGGCTTGAGAATGGATATGCCCTGACATGTTGTCCTGAGAGTTTAAAGCCAGTTGTCCAGCAGTCTGTAAGTGTCAAGACAGCAGTTTTGGCAGCTTTGGCCTCGTAATGTTTTAGCAAAAGCTGCCTAAGCATTTGGGTCTTTACAAGCTTCCACATCTCATCCCCAACTTTTAAAAAGATGATAATCAAAGATTGCTTCCAAGGTGTAAATAGCAAACATCTGTTATGAACCAGTCACATCAGAGTGGCTGGTGTTTTGTTTCATAACACTGAGAAGAAAATAATTTTTGGCTTTGCTTTGGTCCAGTACAACTAAAATGTACCTTAAAAAATGGACAGTTACCTTATTTTGTGACTTTAGTTTTCTGGTAGTCTTGTTCCACTGATGTCATCAGCAAGGATAGGGTCAAAGGGCAATAACAAGTGGGGTGCAATATTTCAGACTGCTTTTTCAGACAGTGAGTATTTGTACCTTTATGTTCAATAATAAGCTGAAGGAATGAAAAGCTCCCCTTCATAAATATGACAAAAAAAAAATTAAGGCAGAATAAGTCCAATTGACTGTGATTGCTCCTCCCTCACTCTTCATTCCCTCCACATTGCATTCATTTGATCTTTATCCTTACCATAAGGTCACATATAAAGAATTTCCTTTGCAATTGCAGGCTGGCTGAAAATACTTTAATAAACACAACAAACAACAAACATAAACCTTAATTTTTGTCTTAACACCTCAAAAATGCTTGTTACTAACTGTCCTTCCTCTCTCCTGCAGTTTTGTGCTTCCTCCTGTCTCCTCTTGTCGCTTTCTGCAGGTTTTTCTGCCTCTGATGCTGCAGAGTCTGGATCCATGGTTGCAGAACATCTACTGCCCCATGAGCCTGATCAACACCCACTGCTTAATTATTATGATTGCTACTGTTATCATTTCATTTAGTCCTATTAGTAATAGTATTATCCCTGTTAGTATAACTATAGTATATATAGGTATTAGTCCCATTATTGTGCTATGCTCTCTCTCCTCCCTCCTGCCCTCCCCGTCTCTACCCCCCCCCCCAATCCGGTCGAGTTAGACGGTCGCCCACCATGAGCCAGGATCTGTTCAATGTTTCTACCTGTTAAAAGGGAGTTTTTCATTGCCGCTTTCACCAAGTGCTGCACATGAGGGAAATGTTGGGTCTCTGTAAATAATAAATATGAAGAGTCTGGTCTATATGAAAAGTGCCCTGAGATAACATTTGTTATGTTGTGGTACTATATAGATAAAGAGGAATTGAATTAAATTGAATCGAGTTAAATTGAGTTTTGTCCAATGCAAAATGGCTTCACATGGTAAGGAACTGACTGAGCAAGTAAGAAACCAGACTGTGAGACTTCATAAAGATGGGAGTGGGTAGAAGAGCATCAGAAGGATATTGAACATAAACAGTGGTTATGAGGTACAGGAAGAGCCATATAACATATAACAGAAGGGGGAGTGGCTGTCCTTCAAAAATTCACTATTTACACAACCTTGCATTAAAAATGGACAGGTAAGTGTTGAATTGGCATAAGGATTATGTGTGGAAAATGGTGTTTTCAGTGGCTGATCAGACAGTAAGAAGGAAACTGCATGAAGTTAACCTCTATGGATGTCTTCCAAGGAATAAAACATCGCTCACAAAAATAGCACAAAACTTTACTAAAGAACAAAAGAAACCTGAGTAGTTTTTCAGCACATTCTTTGATCAGATGAAAACAAAATGAATTGTATGAATTACATGAGTTCCAGCATGTGTTGTGTGGACCTGGCCAAGAATACCACATTGACTGCATAGTGCAATTCATTATAGAGGTGGGAGTGCTGATATAGGGCTGCATGAATGCAAAAGGTGTAGAGGTGATGACATTTATAGATGGCACTATGAATGCAGGTTGCTAACATACTGAATGAAAAGCCTCCCCGACGTCTCAAAATGTTACAACCAATGATTGTTTGAACCCATTAAGAGAACACAGAGTCGGGCTCATAAAGTTGAGCAGGATTATTGTAAAGCTAATCAAGGCTAAGTAGGCTGAGTTGAGAACTAAAGAATGAATGAGATGGGCAGGTGAAGTGTGACAGAGTTGAGAAGCTGGTGGCAGCTGAAGCAGGGCTGGGAAATGTTAAGGAAAAGGCAAATAGGCAGATGAAGTCTGGCCCTGAAGCATATGAGAAATAATGTTAGGGAAAAAGGCAAAATACAAAGGAAGCAAAGAACTTGCTTAAAGAAGGCCTAGCATTTTTACCACATAGGTAAACTGTACAATCTAGCAACAAGGGACTCGAGAACCGGGATTTGAATACTGTATGCTGCTGTAGTGATAAGGAGCAGGTGAGCAGAGTGATGCAACCTGCAGCAATAGAATGAAATTCCACTGAGTAATCTGCAACACTGCCAGAGACCCAATAAAAGGAGAACTTCTTAGAGGCATCCTTCCCTTGACCTGGATGGTCAGAAACCTTTCTAAGTTTAGTAGTCAAGGAAGAATAAGAAGCAAGAGGTTTGACAACCCCAGGCAACTCTGCTACCCAAGGCATTTCCCCCAGAAGCCCCATCAAATAAGCAATCTTAGCATCATCAGTAGTATAAGTTCACTGCTAGCAACTTATGGTCTCCTATATCTTAGTTAAGTTCATCAGGGGATAGGCGGCATGAAAGAAAAAGGCACAGAGGTGAAGCTTTTGATCAAGGGCTGAATGCTGGGATAGTTTAGCCCCAACTCCAGAGACTGACGCATCCACTTCAGCAATGAACTGATAAGAGGTATGCTTAATTAGCACAGGGGCTGAGATGAACAGTTTTTTAACATTGGCGAGGGTGTGTTCAGCCTCAGGAGTTCAAATTAAGAGAGAGTTGGAGGAGTGGTGCTGCCACTTGACTTTAGTCTTTCATAATAATCAGGGGGGGCTGGGGTGTTGCTGTTTTTTAAAGACATGACTGACTATTCACAGTGACCAAGGTGTTAAAGGCACTTTTCCACTCGTCACCTCTCTCATTCTAATCAGGTTTTAGGCATTTTTTGAGTCCAGCATCGTGAAGATGGTGGCCCCATGGAGGAGTTCAAAAGCTGAGCTGATAAGAGGTAAAGGATATTTGTTTTTTATGATTATATTTTTTCAAGCCACAGAAGAAAAGGCAGGGATGGAGAATGCTGGATTTCATACCCATGAAGAAGAAACCAGCACTAAGGGAAAATGAAGAAAGGGCAAATAATGCCAACAGTATTTGAATCCTTTATGAACTTTTCCATGTCCTCTCTCTTAGGACAGAAAAGGTTGCTGCTAATGGAAAGCAGGTGATCTCCAGGGTGCAGATGTATGGAGTAGTTGTAAGGATGGTATGGGAGAAATGAGAGGACCTGTTCCTCGCTGAAAGCTTCACCAAGGTTTAGGTATTCAGATAGAATAGCAGAAAGACCAGGGATCCCCTGGTTTGGTGGAGCAACATCAGCCTCCGTAGTAGGAGGGCAGACTGCAGGCAAGAGGAAAGACAGAAAGAACTCGAGTTAATTATTGTTCCTGCTGACCAGTTAATGTGTGGGTTATGTAGTTTTAGTTATGTCGTTCAAAGAATCAAAGGGGTAGAAGGAGGGGAACCAGAGGGAGGGGAACCAGAAGCAGCAGAGCGGTATGGTGAGTAACTTCAGCAAGGAATTTTCCATCCATAGCGTTTAAAGTGATATGTTATTCCAGTGGCCTAAAAGGGTTACCAGCCTTATTTAGGCACTGTGTTTACAAAGGGTACACTCACATTTCACTTACTATAAAAAAAGTTAATTGTCTGTTTCAGTGATAGCAATGGTACTGATATGGTAGATGGCCATGACAAACAGCCTGTTTCTCTGTGGCTCATGGTCAGTTAGTCTCTCTCAGTGGGACAGGGGTAATAGCATTATACAACCTAATTTAGGTAAAAGGAGTAGGTACCCAAAAGAATCTTCACATACATATGGATGTGATGTAGTCCAATGAAGATTAACCTTATTTGACAGGTAGTAAGTATGAAATAGTAACGGGTTAAATGTTACCAGGAATGATTCCCTCAGTGCTTTGAGTGGTCAGTAAGACTAGGAAAATGTTTTACATAAGTACAGTCCATAAACCATCTACCACTGATGCTGGAGCAGTGTCAATTGGTGTGTGTGTGTTTGTATGTATTTTTTATGTTTTCTTTAATTCTGTAAGGTGAATGTCACAAATATGGGTAATAATTAGTCCACAGCTGAGGTTAGAAGTACATTTGTGAAAAGATTTAGCCAATGATAAAGGCAAAAAAATCAAATCAGAGAGATCAACTGCCACCGATAGGCAAACAGAGACACACAGTATGACACAATGTTTTTGTTTCCCAACAAATGCCTGCAGGATAGTTAGTTGGCAGAGAAGGGGATGTGTGTGTATATGTATCTTTTACCTCTCACTCGGGTGTGAGTGAATGAAAGGTGGCTGGCTGAATATGAGTTATTTTGAAGAATGTAAGCTAGTGATAGCTGAGACAGAGCTCAGTCCCTTTTTTATCTGATAGCAGCCCCGGGATTGGACAACAACAATAAATTATCAGAATCACAATCAGACAAACTTTGATAATCCCTGCAGTGAAAAATTCCTTGTTATAATTGCTCAACAATCAGATAAGAGGAAGGAAGTAAATAAGTAAAAACTACTATAAACACTACTATAAAATAGTAATAATCATACCTACTCAGTAAGGGAATAGAAGAGCTACTGTGGCAGTGAAAGATTCTCATCTCTGAGAAAAGCCTAAAGAAATATGATGTTTCCAGGATTTTAATGCAAACTGCATGCTATCATACATTTTACTCCAAATGGGTTATTTTTAAACATTCCTGATGACAGAGCTTTACAGGCAGTTGAATTTCTACAGCCAAATCTATTGACTGTTTGTGGTGCTGGACATTGCCAGATTTTTATATGACACATACCCTCACCATGTCAAATATTCAGTATGTTGCTAAACCATCACCAGCATGCATATCATTGATATCTGCTATAAAGCCTGTCTTGCATTGTCATTGTACAACAGCTTTCAATCACTGCAGATAAAAATAAGCATTTGGTTGATGCATTTTTTTGATACAGAAGAGTGTTTGAAGTTCGAGCAAATTTTGTTTGTGGGTCCACAGAGGTGTGCTCTACCAGTTCGGCTGTCTGATATATGGAGAAAATTGTTGATGCTCAATGACTATAGTTCACAAGTTACTTTAGTAGTAACACCCGGTTGTGAGCCAGAACATGTACGGTGATGCAAATTTTAAAGCTTAATGAATTCTCATCAAAAATAGTCCCCAATAAATCAGCAGCCATGGGCTCCTCTAAGCAGCTACCTCATGCTCTGAAAATTGAAAAAAAATTATGCCCACAGAGCAGAAGGCTATAACAAAACAGCGAAGTGTTTTTAGGCAGCAATTTCCTCAGTTAATACTGAATTAAGAAACAGCAGTTAATGGGAAAAGTTAACTTCAAGTTGAGGTCTGGCAGACCAAGTAAATCAATTAGAGAGGCAAATCCGAACCCCTATAAGGCTGCAAAAGGTCTTCAAAAAATTTTTGCAGACTCTGTAGTGGTGGTGCACTGTTCTACTGTGCAACAACACCTTCATAAATATGAACTTCATGGAAGTATCATCAGAGGAAAAACTTTTCTTGCTTGCTTCCTCAATTCAAAATTCAGAATCAGAAGATTTCAAAGGAATAACTGAAGAGGCCTGATGAATTTTGGAAATAAGTCCTTTGGACTGATTAACTTCTCCTTTCCGACTGTTAAGCATGGGCATGGATCGCTAAGGTTTTGGGCTCATTTTTCAGCAATTGGTACAGGGAATTTTTCCCCTGGTAGAAGGAATAAAGGGTTCAATTAAATACCAGCAAATTCTGAAAGCAAACATCTCATCATCTGTAAAAAAAAAGTGAGGGAGAAAATGGGTTACGCAACAGAATAACAATCCTGAATTACATTGAAAAATCTACAACGGACAACCTCCAGAAGCACAAGCTGAACGTTTTGCCAAGGCCCTCACAGTCCTCTTACCTAAACATCTTCAAAAATTTCATAAACTGCAACCTAGCCCAGGAATATAACAGAACTATCAGCCTTTTGCAAGAAGCCATATAGTAGAAAGAATGGGCAAAAATCCCTAAAACAAAACTAAAGCTGAAGCTTAGCTGGCTAAAAAAAAAAAAACAGTTACAAACTGTAATACTTGACCAAGCAAGGTGAAAAAACTTTTGTCTTGGGACCTTTGCCTTTTTTGTTATTTCAAAACTGTAAATGACAGAAATAAAATTAAATTTTCTTGCCTAAAATAGTAAAGAAGTGGGTTCATCTTTAACTTAATATCTTTGGAAATCCATTCATCTGTTACTTACTTAGCTATTCACAGTTACAGAAATTTAGAGCAGGGGTGCCCAAACCTTTTCATGCCGTTGTAAGTAAACAACTTTCATTGCATTCTGAGGAGAATGCATGAAGAGCTGGTGAGCATTCTGAGGAGCAGACAGCATTGCCTTTCACTATTCACAACATGCCTCCACCAAAGACTATGGAAAAATGCTCAGATTTCTGGGAAAGGCAAATTACTGCAGTATTAAACTCCTATTGATGTCTTTCATGCAGCCACAGTGCAATCTGCATCTCCCACTCTGGAAAGAACAGTGGGTTTGTACAAAGGATGTTTGTGCTATAAGCATCTTGGTGCAGGAACATGGGTCACATTGCTGACCTTTTGCATACAATAGTCTTGACTTTCATCTGTAATTCTTGGTATGCCAAGTTGTCTTAGATTAGTAGCCATGGTTACTATCATGATTGAGAAATTTGCGTTGAAATACTCACCTCCCTTGAATCAAGTCAGTCTTCTTCCTTTGACTGATGAAGAAATTGAGCATTATTGAATTGCTACTATTGCGACAATCACATTTTGTAGACACCCTTAGATGAAGAAATTGTTTAAATGACATCCATTAATCTGGTTCACAACACAACCAATATTGCAGTTAAGTACCACAAGATATGTCAAGAGGTGCAGAAACTGATTCAGAATGAATGTTTCATTGTCTGAGAGGTCCTGAGGAAGGGATTCCACCAGCAGGTGAAATGAGAAACATAGGTTTACAGTATTTCTATCCATGTAACACAAATCGGCTATTTTTATTCTATTCTTTACCTATATTTAGGGTTCCAACCCCAAATGGGGTATTTCATTATTTAGGATCCAGTCCCAAAGCGGCACAACTGTGGTTTTTTATGTGCAATTCTGCGGAATTAGCTCAAATTACCATGAACTGGAAATGGCTAGAAACACGAAACTAAGCCCTATAATTGGATATGATGTGCAGGTGCTTCCCAAAGCACATTTTAGATATTTCCTCCTAAACTGCAAGTCCATTTACTACCAAATTTTCTGTAGATCATCATTTGACCAAATTTATCAAATGTTGCATAAAACTTGTTGATATCTATTTATTTGACCATTAAACTCAACAAGGGATGGGAAAGCATGAAATTAGCCATAATTTGACAACAAGTTATCCAATCATCATCAAACTTGACATGAAATTTTTCTGTACATGGTCCGGAATAGATCCACCAAAGCTTTTTGAGCCCAACCCACAGAGGGTACCAAAAGCATGTACCTCAACACCTGTTAGACAGAATCCGATGAAAGTTGGTGAACATGATCTAGGGAAAATTATTAACTAAAATCTGAAGTCACATTCTGATTACTGCATCTATACATGGCTTGTTCTTACATTGTATGTCTTTGAACAATTTGCTGTAAGCTGGAAAGAGCTAGAGACATGAAATTTGGGACCATAACTGGAAATCATACAATAATGTTTTCCATGAAAAATAATTACATTATTCACAGTCAAAAAGTGAAAAGTTTTAAGACCAGAATTAAATTTTATCAATAGGGGGCACAACAAATTTTAAAAATGGGTGTGGCTAAACATAAATTGGGCTACAAATTAAACAAAGTTTCTCTAATCCATATCAAACATGCAGGATATGTTTCACGATTATTAAAAAAAAATATTTCTAAATCGATCAATAGGGACTCCAGTTCCAAACTTGCACAACTACTGGTGCAAATTTTTTTTTTTCAGTCATGACAAAACTTGGTAGATATTTATGATGAACTAAGTTTGGAAAACCACACCACAATATATATATTTCTTTATGGAGCCTTGTTTACTTAAACATAATGTTAAGTACATATATTTGTGGAATGTATCTTCATCTGTTACTCTGTATACAGTTTGCAGTAAAACAAATCATTAGTTATTCAGTATGTGTTGTTAGTGTAAGTCTAAAAGTGCTAGAGAAATTAATAGATATGAAGTAAGTCATAATGGAAACAATGTCATTGATTGGATGTAGGATGGCAGTGTAAAGTTTGCTATTGGTGTCAGCTCAATTTTCAAAAATTGCTATATGGTCATTTACCTTTCATATTTATAATTTCTGATGAATTTTACAAACAACACAGAGCTTAATCTTGTCTCATGATGAACAATATGAATGGTAGTATTGACTGGTAAGGTGTGAGAGTATTTCATTTTGCTAGCAAATGGTATGATGAATTACTGTTTCTAGAATAAAAAGCGCATATGGGTTAGAACCCGCAAACTGCTGCTTGCAGCTATGTTTAAAATATTTTCTAGTCACATGCATACTTAGTATTATATATTAGTTACTAATGCAAATGTATGTCACAGTGAATGATAATAATTGGGACTTCATCACTTCATCACTTTTTTTTGAGATGTTTATGTGGACTGTAATTAACAATTATTTTGATGAATTTTAGTTAGACTGATTTACTTTTAATTATTGCTTTGAATTAATGTGATTGAATTATCATTAATTGTATTTTGATTTTGTTTGATTTTGATTTAAGGTTGACTTATTTTTAACTCTTAACTTTTTATTAAAATTAATTTTTATATGGAGATAATGCATACATTATGATTGTTATTTTTTTATTTTTTTATTTGATTTCTATTTTATTTCCTTTGGATTGTACTTCTTATCTGGTATCCTTAAATTACTTTCCTTTTATGGTTTGCTTTATTCAATATACACAGGCAGTTCACTGTATCTTTTATTTGAATCCTAAACTGACAATGGAGAGAGAAGTTTGAACTTAGACTACCCCTGTGATGAAATTCACATGTGATTAGATAAAACCTTTGCATCTCTAGTTAGATGTGTCTGGATTTGTGAGTACCATTGAAGCACCACTGACGATCCTAAATTACTTGCTTGATGCAATATTTAATATTTTCACTGTTGATCAGTCGTATAATATTGCTTTTATTGATTTATCTTAAGGTAGACAAATGTACTGTGAATGGTTATTGCAAGTATACGTTACCTCCACTCTGAAGGTTATCCAGACCATGGGTTATTTAGTTGTTTAGTGTTGATCTCACATTCAAAAGGGGAGATCGGTGAGAGGATTTTCCTTCTTTAGATCTACACATTTTCTTTCATTAAGTCTTTTTTCTTTCATTTCAGCAGCACATCTACACAGGTAATACTTACATGACACACATTATAAACCATAGTCCGCTGTCTTTTTCTAGGATAACTGTTTAGTGATAAGCTAGAGAACCATCACAAACAGCCCGTGTCTCTGTCTTATGGTCAGTTAATCTCTCTGTCTAGGAGATTACGTATTTGGAATATACAACATAAGTGGTTAGGACTAAGTACTCAATAGAATCTTCAAACATGTATAGATATTATTCCATGTATGTAGATGAATAAATGTGGTCACCAGGGAGGATTCTCTAAAAGATTTAGGTTGGCAATTCACTGGTTAACAAGTTAACATTTGTATTGCTCATCAATTTTCTCCTAAATGTGTCGAGCATCAATTAATGTTGCTGCTTAAGCCATGCCGGTCTCCCAAACCTTCTTCCAGCAGCTCACAAGATTTTGATCACAAGATGAAGTGAGGGTTGGAAGAAGCTCAGGAGCTGGGTGGCAGATCAGAGACCACTCAATCCAGAAGACTTAGAATGAAAGCGGAAGGTGGGAGATAAATACACAATAAATACACAATAAATAAATTTACTACATCAACAGCTTATGAGGCAAAATTTAGTTCAGTTTTGTTTTGTTGGAAAAGACCATATAAAAAAGATGAGGAGAGGAAATTTCCAAAATGACAATGATCCCAAACACACTGAAGAAATCAGAAAAGAATTTTAAAATATGAAAAAAGTGAAAACTATGACCTGGCCAAGTACGTCCCTGACCGTCCCTGGGAGTATTTTAAAGCAGAAGGTAGAGCAACAAAACTCTTGCAGCAGAGAGCAGCTGAAAAGAATCATTTGTGAAGAATGGTAGAACATTTCTCTACAGATCTGAGATTGCAACAAAATGGAATCTCACTAATTAAGGGTATACTTACTTTGGTGCAGTTTGTGCCTAAGTATAACTGTCATACTTTAAATAGTTTAAAAATTTTCTGTTTGTCAAATGAATTTGCTTTCTTCATCTTGGGCAGTGGCAAAGGCAAATAAAATTCTATTAAATGGACAGGATTAGTAATTACATAACATTTCAGTGATACTTATAAGGGGTGTACTCAATTTTGTTGTATACCATATCTCTTTAGTCTTGATTACTCCTTCTTGTCCAAATTTCCCCACAAATCTTATCTCTTTTGCTACTTCTACTTAGCAGCTGCACAGACATGAAGAGGAAGCAAAGTAGCATGTGCTTACCTCTTAAACCCATGACCTTTTTATTGGGTTGTTGGGATGTATCCAAGAGGGTACACTGTATCTATATTGTACTTCTGATAATATCTAAATCGTGTTATTCATCAGCTGTGTGGAAGGCATATTGCATCGCATGGAGCTCTGGATGAAAGTGTTTACATTACTGAGCACATCCACTCTGGCCACAAGTAAAAACTTGTTAGCAGGAATATTCTATTTTTGAACAGTTGCCAGTGAGCGTAAAGAGGGATCGATGCGGTAGAAGGGTGAATGAAGAGGAGGAAAAGCTATGAGAAGCTAATGCTAATCCACTTATTAAGGCAACGACTGCAAGCCTGAAACCTGTGCCAGATATTAAAAGCTAATCATGAGTTAATTAAAGGAGGGTTAGTTAGCACCTAATCCGCTGTGATTGGGGGCGATAGTGGCGAGGAGGGATAGAATGTCCTGAGAGGTTAACAGGGGAGTGGGAAGCTGGCTGTACTTGTAATGATAAGTGCTAACAAGGCCGTGGACTTCAAGATGCCAATGTGTCATTGTTTGCATTTGAAAGAGAATACAGCAACAGGTGTGAGATAATGTACATTAAAGCCCCTGTTCAGGTGGGGTTATATGATTTTGAAATTGACACAACAAAATGAACATGTAGACCCACACACGATAGCTCTTGAATGCAATTTTTTTGGTCGATTTTCTTTCTAAAGGAATGTGGAATGTCTTACTGCATCTATGAAGACAGAGTGTTTGAATTGGTAAAGGTTGCTGAGATTTGACTACTTGGACTTTGAAGTTATCCTACCTAGACTTAAAGTTTCAGCCCCAAACCAAGCTATTTTTTTTTTAAATAGAGGACAGGCTTTAGTAGTAGAACTCTAGTCTAGTCTTGAGTACATGTAGTCGGGGGGGGGGCACAAGGATGCACCAATGAAACAAAGATTTGGTTGACTCTATTTAATAAACAGTTACGGAACCATTTTTAAATCTCAAAGTCATTTGGTCAGTATGGGAAGGCAAACTCTTGAAGGCTTGTTAAAAAAAGTGTATAATGTCTTCTGTGGCTCCTCAGGAGCTTTGTCAAATTACAATTGACATTTTGAGTAATTTTGACTTGGGGTTGGAGACACATATACATAGGTATTTAAAGGGTGGGAAAGTTGTAATGTATGAAAGTTTCTTTATGGAAAATAAAGGAAGCAGTGTTAAATTCAAAATAGGTGACAAATCACAAAGTTTTATAGGTGTAAATTATTCCTGATTGTACAGTACACAATAAATAAATTTACTACATCAACAGCTTATGAGGCAAAATTTAGTTCGGTTTTGTTGTTTTGTTTTGTCCTGTTTATTTGACATGCAATGGGGGATGGAGGTGAATCAATCTGAAAGCTGCAGTAGAGGTGCAATACAAATAGGAAGTGGGAACAAAGATCTCAATCCAGGGATCCTCGTTGATTACTGTAAAAGTCTGACAGTGTAAGATTTATGCAGTATAACTGTAAATAGACCAAAAGATGCAATTGAAAGCTTTGGATAAGGGTAGAAAAAGACCAACAGCTGAGATTTTTTTTTTTTTTTTTCGAAATGTACAAGTAGTACAGATATTTAAAATAGTGCTTTTATGGAAACTAAAAAACTAAACTCACACAGATGTTAGAATAGTTATTATTTTTAAACATCTAAGTGATTATCAATTTGTTATTCAACTTTCCAAAAATTTTGACCCTGATTTGTCTCCACAGATGTGACCCTTCACAAGTCTCTTATTTTCTCCATCTTTACTTCTGGTGTGTTAGGTGTGTGTATCTATTCCTTCACCCTCTGCTTTGTCTTTCAAGGTATCATTCTGTCTCTCTCCACACCTTCTTCTTCCCATTCATGGGCCTGTTTGTCCCCTCTTTTCCACTTTTTGGTGTACTCTTTTCTTTCACCTTTTCTTCTTCCTCTGTCTCTAAATCTTTTTCCTCTTCCCAATCTCATCCCTATCCTAAAATGCTTTTTCCATCTTTTACTTGTCTCCTCTCCAAATTTCACCTCTTCCCCTTACAATTTTTTGTTCCTCTCTTCCTGCCTCCTTCTCTTTCATCCTCCTGGATGTGTGTAAAAAAAAAAAAAGAGTATCAAATCGCCAACTCTAAACTCCCCCTTGTGGTGATGTGTGCAGACACGCATGCGCTCGCACACACACACACACACACGCGCACACACACACACACACACACACACACACACACACACACACACACACACACACACACGCACACACACGCACACACACACACCAACACAAACACAGGTGGACTTGCATGCTCACAAGCAAGCACATAATGGCAGAGTGAGTTGTACACACACTGTTCCCTCCATTGTAATGAGGATGTTGAGCATTAAAAAAGAGTTGCCAGCATAGTGGAAAGAGTGTGGGCATTAGCATTTAAAAGGAACTGAATTAGCCATCACACAAAAATCTTCAGCAAATGACTCTGGATGTCAGGCTGGCGCAACTTTTATCGAAGGACAGATTCACAGCAGAGGAAAAAGAGTAAAGTGCGGTGGCAGAAAGTGAGGTATAGTCTTCAAAGGCTGAACACCATTCAAGTGCAGCTGCAGCAAGAAAAGACAAGGCAGCAGTGGACATATTTTTTCATATTCTCTTCCTTCACAACAATCCCCAGTGGGTCTGAATGTGGCATTATGTTTAATTTAAAAAATGTTCCCTGTAAAAGAAGTTCCCTGAACACTGTCTAATGACTTGTTAGGTAAGAAGGGAATCAAGAAGCGAGATGTTAATCCTGGAGAGAAAAGAATAATGAATGGGTGGAGGCAGTTTAGGAGTGATAAAAGGAAAGGGAGAGAGGAGTGGGTGAACTTTGGCCACCCAGATCTGAGAGAGAGGTAACAGAGGGAGAGAGTAAACAAATGTTAATCGAGTGATGGCAGCTGTCCAAAGGCCATTTTTTTTCCGTTCCCCCTGGCTTCATTTTCTTCATGCTCCCTTAAGGTAGTGATTAATTTGTCTGTTATCGCTCACTTTCTCTCCCTCTGTTTTGAATAAATCTGCAATATTAATTACATGCATACTCATGCCGAATGGGTTGTGCAATGTCAAATACACAGAATAAACAAATAAAAATGTTCAGTGTATAACTGGACAGAGGGGTTGTGACAGACAAACGATAAAACTAGTGATGTTAACACTGTATGTTTTATGAATCACTATAAATAAATACATGTATAGTACTATAAATGTAAAGGTAAATTACCACGGCTCAATTTTCTATAGGAAAATCATGATATTAGATTACCGTAAATATAATATAAATTATTATGGGATTCAGATTTACTTACTAAAGCATATTATTGTGTTCTCCAAATATTTATTTGTAATATTGTTACTAACAATTTCTATATACCTCCTATACCTATAGTTATATATAATGTTTTTTTGTGCTCTATCCTCTGATGTCAAGATCATCACCAAGACCACAGGTGGCCCTAATGTTGCTTCTGCTTTCACAAATTAGTCAATTACACAAACAACCAAAAAGTAATTTGCATCAACTTTGACAACCAGTTAATCATTTAAATAATTGTTTTCTTAACCAAAATGCTAAACATGCTGGTTCCAGTTTCTCAAATGTGAATACATGCTGGTTTTCTAGAAATTCTGCGCTGTTGTCTTTGTGTCTCAGATTGTTGTTTGAACAAAAAAAATATTTAAATGTTTTAACCTTTATATACTAGACAATTAAGCAGTTAATCAAAAATAATCAGCAGACTAATCAATATAGAAAAAAAATTAAGATGCATTTTTGGTTGCATAGCTACTGTCTTCACCTTTATTTTCCTTTGACCATAGAAAATGTTTACAAACGTGACCTGAAAAGGTTCACGCACCGATCACCTTCTGATCAATTATTTAAGGATTTATTTACTATAAACTTTTTTGACTGTAAGGGAGTCAAAACAATATTAAGAATTATTTTGCTTTTCTATTCCCCCATTAGGTGAGCCTGTTCCAGGGGATTCAGACATATTAATGCATACTGCCTGAACTACAGTATATCAATGCAGAAATTCACAACATTAACATAAAGCATTAGTGAAACAGTATGAAAGATTGTGAAAGATACATTTTCTAATCCTATACGGGAATAATAAAGGTACCATTCAAATAACATGGGCAACTTTAAATTTACAATTGTGTGTCCTGTTGGGGCATATGTCCATATAACATTTTTTTCTGAGAGCCAATTTCTTTTGTACTCAATTGGTTTATCACACCTCCAGACTCTACTTATTATTGGTCAATTGTTTCCGATAACACTAGTGATGTTCTACACCCGCTGTCTACAAAAGCTTCTCACCGATGTTCATTGGATTTGTAAGACAACTTAAGTCCCCACCAGCATAATATGATATAATATAATGTAATAGACACATCAGGTCAGTCATTAATTAACATATTAAATAAAATCATACATCAACTGAGCTAATAACAGCTTATAACAACTAAGCTAATGTCTCATTTCATTTTTTACCTAACATTCAAATTAACTGACTGAGAAGCTATTTGATGCTGTATTTTTATTATACTTGTAATCTTTGTCTATTTTTTTTTACCTACGTGTCTGCGTTAAAAACAGTGGTCACACAGTAGACCAATAAAATATTTTTTTTATTCCAGATTCAGCTATAGGATTCATCATAATTTAACTGATGTTGACCTTGGTCAAAACAGATTGCTGGAATATATGCAATTAAGGTTTACCTGTCATATAATCTGATGTTGACCTTGGAACTGGCAAACTGCTGCTGTAACCCAAACTCTTGCTTGACACACAACTCCTTTATTTTTGTTCTCAGACCCTCTACCTCTTGTGACAGTTCTTCTGCAGCTGATGCTGTCATGTCCAGGGCAGATGGTTCATTGCATGAGCAGGAGTCATGATGCTTTGTGGCATCGATGTAGTGTTCTTTGGCCTCAGGAGGAATCAGTTCAATGGGCTGCTCTGTTCTCTCACATACACTACATGATGGTATTTCAAAGGTATGGCCAGGGGTTAAAGTGGTTTGGAACAGTCCGTTCTGCAACAGTGTTCCAGCACCTTTGATTAATAATAAATCTGATTTGCAGTTTCATACCTAATAAGAGAGTCCATTTTATTTTGTGCTGCACCCTGGTGTTCCTTCAAGTAATCCACATCATTTTTCTGTTTTCGTCCATTGTCAAAGTTGCCAGCAGGCATAGCCATGCAAATCCTTGAGTGCCGCTGCATCGGTGGCCAGTCCTATCGGTCTTTTTACCTGCCCTATCTGTGAATCTGTCATTCAGTGTGCTTACTGCATGTTCCTGGACTTGGCTCACTGGCCACTCACAACCAGATTTCAAACCTCACTAAAACAGTGACAACATTATCATGTCTTGTACATTTTCCTCCATACACTCAGGGTGCGATAGATTAAACACTGACACTATCAAGAGCTCTCTAGCTAGCTAGTTTAAAGTAAACTAATAGACTGGAAATGACCACGCTGTATTATTTGGAACCAGGAATATGTCACAAAGCATAGTCCATATCACAAATTGTTCCCAAGGAGGAGAATGCATATGGGGCCGCATACAGACAACTAGAGAAAAAGCATTGCACTCAGCTGCTTTTTACAGAGCGTGCTGCTTTTTCTCAGGTGTTGTCATTGTAGCTCCTTTTCAGGCAACCAATCAGATGGGGCTGGACTCATCACCAAGATAACGAAGAAAATGGAGGAGAAGCTTGTTCTGGTCTGTCAATGCCTGTGTGATACATCAGAAAGGAACTATCACAACAAAACAAAGAAGTCCATTTGTTGGAACAGATCGGACAATTATCAGCATACTGTGTTTAAGCTTCTTGTTAGTTTTGTTGTCAAACCTCTGTTAATGTAGCAAATACAAAGGCTATATGGACATACATCCTTGTATACCATATTAGAAATATTATATAAATACAATGATTGCTAAATGATGTACTTGATGTACTTTGTACAGTAAGTCATTACAGGTTTTTGAATATTATAGGGATATCATAGACATAAGAAATAACAGTTGAGTAAGTTTGCCATGAATTTCACAATGAATACCACTGACTTATAGTATTTACTTGTACCTCCTATTATAAGGAAATACTTACGTAAAATACAAAACTTCAAAAGCAATTAACTACAATTATTTATGCCCCGTATCGTACTCAGTAATGTTCACTGTTGTTCACTCCTTCTTTACTGGATGTCTGTCCATCCCCACATCACAGAGGCAGATGCAGCACGAAGCTGATGGAGAAGGATGGGGAGGAGGAGGTGTGAGTTGCTGGTCATTAGTTGTGGCCCAAGATTAGCCTGAGCAGAGTGGCTAGCTGCTGCTTCAATGATGCTAATTAGATCTGTCTATCCGAACACATCCATCTTTTGCTCATCCCTCCTCCTTCACTTCCCTCTCTCCAAATAAATTGCTCTTTATTACTCTATCATTCCGGTTATTGCCTATGAAATAATGATACACTTCTGGTCAGGGCCAGCATAATTGATTTTTTCTTTTTCTTTTTTTTTTCTTTTGGTAGGTGTGTGTGTATGTGTATTTGTTCAAGGAATTGTAATTATGAGTTGGTCAGGGATTACTGAGAAGATAAGATTGAGGGAATGATAGCTGGTGAAACAAAAAGATTGCTAAGACTAAGTACTTGTGATTTATATGCCGTACATATATGGTTAGGTTCATAAATATTTGGACAGTAACAAGACTTTTGCAGTTTTTTGCCTCTGGACAAAGCTACAATGGATTTGAATTGACAAGTCAAGATCTGATTGAAATGTAGTTTTTCAGTTTTGATGCAAGGGGTTTCACAGAACATTTTAATGAACTGTTTAGGAATTACAGCCATTATATATGTAGTTCTTGATTTTCAGGAGCTCAGAAGTAATTGGAGAACTGACAATTTATCAGTTTTATGGCCAGCTGTGGCCTGTTCCTTCATTATTTAATGAAAAATGAAGCAGATAAAAGGTCTGGAGTGGATTCCAAGTGATGAATTTGCATCGGTAGCTGTTCATAGGACCTCTCAATATGCAGTCAAAAGAGGTGTTAATGCAAATGAAGGAGCCATCATTAGGCTGAAAAACCAAAACAAACCTATCAGACAGATGACAGAAATTTTAGGAGTGGCCAAAATAAGAATTGGTACATATTCAAAAAGAAGGAATCACAGGCAAGCTCAGGAACACCAAAAGGCTTGGAAGACCATAGAAGACAACTAACATGGGTTATCACAGAATTCTTTCCCTGGTGAAGAAAAAGCTGTTCACAACATGTACCCAACTCAAGAAAACTCTCAATGAGGAACGTGTATTATTGTCAAGGTCTATAATCAAGAGACAACTTCATTAATGTAAATACAGAGGCTTTACCATAAGTTGCAAACCACTGGCAACACTGGAGGAAAAAGAGTCCAGATTAATTCTGCTAGAAAACATCTAAAAAGGCCAGATCAGCTCTGTAACAAAATTCTTGGGACACATGAAGTCAATTTTGATTTGTACCAAAATATTGGGAAAAAGAAGAATATGCAGAAGGAAAGGAATAGTTAAGTATTACAGATAAAGCATACCACATCATCTGTCAAACATGGTCGAGATAGTATTATGGTATGGACATGTATGGCTGCTAATGGAACTGGGTCACTGGTGTTTATTGACGTAGTGACTGCTGATTGGAGCAACAGGATGAATTCTGTAGTGTATCGGTCTATATTATCTTATCAAATTCAGCCAAATGCTGCAAACAGATTCTTCAAGGTTTGGTGGATAATGACAGCGGAACATACTGCTAAAGCAACCCATGGACTTATTCAGGCAAAGAAATTGAGGATTTTTCAATGGTCAAGTCAGTCATGTGACCTCAACCTAGCTGACCATGCTTTTTACTTTCCAAGGACAAAATTGAGGGCAGAAAGACCCACAAACAATCAGTAGCTGAAGGTGGCTGCAGTACAGGCCTGGCAAAGCACCTCAAGGGAAAAAACTCTCAGGGGGAGTCTAAGCCTCAATCATATCCTGATTGCTTTATTTCAAATCCATTTTGGTGGTGTACAGACACAAAAAATGTTTCAATGTACTGTAAATACCCTGGTATCTGACTGTATATTATAACTGCCTTTCAAGGAATCATTCCAAAAAAATTCCAACTTTTTTCACAAGAATATCATGGGTGCATACAGTGCAGATCTGTACTGTAGATACCATACAAAATATGTCCAGTATAGGTGTGAACCAAATGGGTTGGCTTGGTGGAAATGTAATTATCGAATATCAATATCCCTCCTTTACTCCTCTCCCTCAGTTTTACAAACATACACACACACAGACGCACACACAGATCAGACGAAGATATTCAAGGGCTGAAGAGGAGGGAGGGGCTGCAGTATAAATGTTTCATTCCTTCTGAATGGCAGGTTAAGTGAGGATACGATAATACCGCTGACAGTAATGGCAACTTTAATTTCCTTTTCCTATTGTGGAGATTCATGTAGAGAAATTAAATTCTAGGAGCTCACAGGCCTCAATAATCATTACACAGTGCAGAGACTGAGAAGAAAAGGGAAACTGTTTTCATGGTCAAAATATATAAAAGATGCCAGTTAAGCGTCAGGAGAAATAGAAGGTAATCTGTGATGGCTTAATAAACACAAAAGACATTATACAGATGTTCAAAAAAGTCTCAGAGCATTGAGGAATATTGGTTCGTAAAAGAGCTGAGGGCTATCATGAGCTCAAACAAGAGCAGCCTTGTGTTGCTGAAACCAGCTCTTTGATGCTGTGTGTCTTTTGTGCTGCCACCACCCCTTCTAGACACTGACTGAAACTCTTCATCAGAAAACAGATGAAGACATAACAAGTACATAATGGTAGGATAAGATGAACCTTGGAAACCCTGATTACCCCTGTAAACATTCCCCTTTAAGCAGCATGTGGGGGAAAAGAATCCTGCACCAATCCTGATCACTAATCTCTATTAAATTAAATGGGGATATTCTAGATGTCCAGTCCATTTCTTAGAACTACAGCCTGTATTTTGATTCTTATGAAACTCAACATACTTACTTACTTTTAAGTAAGTAAGATTAAAAATCATAAACACTAATCATAGGTTGAATTCTCACATTTATTTGGAAAAACACGACGATCAGGTTTGGAACCACCAAACGAGGGTCCTTCCTGTTTGTAGTGGCTGAAGTGTATGGATACATGGCATACATACATCTATATATATATATATATATATATATATATATATATATATATATATAGATAGATAGATAGATAGATAGATAGATATAGATATATGTCTGCTACTAAACAAACTTTACACATAAAAGGACGTTATTTTAATTAAATGTTATCACACACAATCTATGTTTTTTCTCCCTCCACTGGGGATCAAAGAAGGGGTAAATTGAGAGGTGGCCTTCGAACAACAGGTATATAACAGTCAAAAGGTAGCCAGGTAAAAACAGATAATCCTCACATGTAACTCACCAATTCTCACTTTTAATGAGAATGAATTTCCATTTTGTTTAATCACATTCATTCATACTGACATCATGTTCATGTTCCAACTTCTTGTTGGGAGTTTGGGAGTGAGATACAAGGGAGTAGATAAGCATGGTCATGGTCAACTTCAGTGAAGTTAAAAATGGAAAACACACATATACAGTCCTGGTTACCATTATTGGCACCCATGAATTTTAAGTGCAGAATTTAAAATATCTTCAGGAAATATTGCAAATTTATCAGTTTTGTATATTCAAAATATGTAAGAGAATGAACAAACTTAATGAGCAACAGCAACAACATTATGGTTTCATATAGTCAAATAAAAAATATAGACATGGCACCCTTTTGATGAATTCAAAGTAGTTCCTAAAACAAAATAAAACTCACCTGTGCTTAATTTTGAGTGTATACATTACCTAAATTAACAAATGATTGATGGTTTTACTGCATAAAAATGGGCTGATTCAGTTTCTTTGCTATAAGGATGAAAACAAGGGAGCTTTCTGAGAGCATTAGAGGTTTTTTTTTTGTTTGTTTTTGTTTTTTTTTTTTATCAAAAACAGAACAATTCCACAGGATACAAGGCAATTGGCAAAGATCTTAAATTCCTGTTTCAAAAGTTGTTAATGTTATCAAGATGTTTCACAGTCATAAAACTGTGAAGACATTTCCAAGATATGGTGCTAAGAGGTAACTCAATGACAGACGTCTGCAAAGATCAGTATGGCTTGAGGAAAAAAAAGCTATCTAAAGAGCTTCAGGCTGACTAACAGCAAGCTGGAGCCGTGTTGTCAGTCAATACCATACGCTGCAAAGTAAACCAAGTCTAGCACCATGGGCAAAGGCCAAGGAGGACACCACTATTGAAAGAAAGGCACAAAAAGGCAAGACTCATGTTTGCAAAAACTAATAGATAAGCCACTCTCATTCTGGGATAATATTCTATAGACAGACGAAACCAAAGTAGAGCTCTTTGGGAATGCAGTGCCTCAGTTTGTTTATAAGTGACAAAATGAAGCCCATAAAGAGAAGAAACACTGCATTGCTGCCTCTGGTACTGGAATATACCAAAGATATGATAAAAATTAGAAGATCGATAAGGCATTTTAGAGCAAAATGTGTTACTCAGTTTAAGAAAACTAGGTTTGAGGTCTTGGATTTTTCAGTAGGACAATAACCCAAAGCAAACATCCAGCAGGATAATAAAGGGTTGAAAAGGAAAGGAAAGGAGATGGACTATTTTAAGCTGGACAGCAATGACTCTTTACCTAAATTGAAAACCTTTGGAGAGGGCTCATATTTGATATTGCAAAAAGAGTTCCCACAAACTTAAAAGGGCTAGAACACATAGCAATGGAAGAGTGACAGAAGCACCCGGCAGACAGGTGCAAAAAGCTTCTAGATGGCTACAAGAAATGATTAGAACCTGACATTGTTGGAGGGGAACCAAGTATTAGTTAAGGGTGACTATAGTTATGTCTGGAGTCCATTTTTTGTTTGTATTATTTCACCGTTATTCATGGTTTTGTTTTTTTTCTTTATTTCATTTTGCTCAGTAGCCTTTGACATTTCAATTAATATATTTTGATCATACAAATGTGTTAATTTGTCTTTATTTCTGAAGATGTTTTAAATTCTGTAGTTAAGATACAGAGGTGCGAATAATTTCAACCAGGACAGTAAGTTGGGTCACACTAATCCGATTTTGCAATGTTCTGATTGTTCTTTCACTTAAAAAGCAACAGCATTTCCTCTATATAAGCATTTTGGTATAAGCAAAACTAGACACAGCTAGCTATAGTTACACTGTTGTCACTGTTGTTCAATACTTTCTATCTCCTTCTGTTACATGATGTTCATTAAGTTTTTGTGCCAATCCCCTTTGACTATGAGCTAGAAGAGTCTTCCATCGGTGAATCAAATTAGGAAGGAAATTTTATTTTAAAGACCTTACTAAAATCCAGAAAGTCAGCACAGATAAAGAGAGGGAGCAGGATGAAAGAGAACATATAATAATACTAAGACTAACAATAAAGCCAATAATTACAATAATAGGGCTAATAATAAGACAGATAATAATATCATAGTAGTAGTAGTAGTACATGTTGACTAGGATCATGGGGGCAGTAGATGGTTTGCAGTTACTGATTCTGCAGCTCTGGAGGCAGAAATGCTTGCGGAAAAAGCAACAGTAGAAGAGATGAGACGGATGGTAAAACACATAACTACTCAATTCAGGATTTTACAGGGCCAATACAGCCAATTCAGTGTTGCTTACAATTGATAGATATGATATCTTTCCTTAGTTCCTGTCAGAATTGTTGGGGCAGCCTGCTAATAAAGAATTAAAGTAATCAAGTCTAAAAGTAAAAAAGCATGGACTAGTTTTTCTGCATCTTTTTGACACAGGATGTGCCTATGTTTTGTGGTATATGTAGGTAATTCTTCAAGTTTGGGGTCAAAGGATATATCCTAATCAAAGATAACTGTGACTGATCATCAGATAATGTGTTTCTGAGTGGTTTGTGGTCAAGTTGTTTGGAGTCAGGTACAATAACCTCAGTTTTAACCTAGATTAATAGCAGAAACCTTTTGGTCATCCAGATCTTAATGTCCTTAAGTCATGCTTGAAATTCAGCCAACCAATTGGTTTTATCAGGTTTCATTGACAAGTGCGCTTGGGTATCATCTGCATAACAATTGAGGTTTATGGTGTGTTTTCTAATAATTTGGCCCAAAGGAAGCATATATAAGGTGAACAGCGGTGGTCCGAGCAAAGAGCCTTGTGAGAATCCCGGAATAAGTTTTTAGTATATGGCATTTATTGTTAACATATACAAACTGAAATCGATCTTCTATTTATTATTGAGTATCTTAATGTTGGCTGTCAGTGGGCAGACACAGTCTCTATGGGCTGTTGAATGTCTGCAGTAATGGAATCACAGAGAAGTATGTAAGACTGCAACACTCCTTCCTGGTCTAAACTCAGAGTTGTTGTGGTTTTAGTGTGCTAAAAAACTGAGTCAGATTTCTAGATATGAGAGCTGCTTCATCTAACAGGATTCATATCTAATCTCCTAATCAGACCAGATTTTCCAAAGAAAGTCTGCCAGTAATTTAGAAAGCCCATGTTATTTGCTGGACACCACCTTGACAGCCATCGTTTGAATGGTGACATGCAGCTATATATGTCATCACAGGTCAGACTATGCAAGCAAAGAAGGAGAAAGCTAAGAGTGCAGAACTAGTGTGGGTTTAAATGTACAGCGGGTAATTACTTGCTGAAAAGAAAATAGACAATATTGTTAAAGAAAAAAGCAAAGTTAAATGTGTAGAGACAGAGCAGCAAAACTAGCTCCTAGAAACACAGGAACACCAGTAACCGGAAATGATACAATACACTTACCACAGCAAATACACAGACAAACCTGTAAAACTCACTTTTGGTCTTTTCCAATATCAACCTGTGGTCAAAACTAAGTTGTTGGTCTCTATAATTTTGGCCAACCTCAACCAATGAAGGTTAAGGAAGATTGGTTTAATGTTTTTCTCAAGCACTCTTAAACAGGGAATATTAGCCGTCATAGGGCTTGCCAACTTTTAACATCAGGACACAATTTAGTTACCGCCAGTAGCTGCAGCCGAGTCATGAAGCTCTTAACTGCTGTGACAAATTATACTATATTATACTATTGTGCTGTTTTTGACCATGAAAGCTGTGTAGGTGATGAAAAAGTTGTCAGTTTGTTGCCGTGCTGTACCGTGCATACAGGGGGTTAAACTGCTATATTCAGCTTGGCTGCTCATCCCTCATTTTAAAAGCTAAACCTTATTAAAACTCTTTAAAAAAATGAACCTTATCAGATGAGGAGTGTCATTGAAGTTTGACATTGATAGAATAATCTGCATCCACAGCAGCTGCCTCACTGAGTGGGTGTGTTTTCATGTGCAGACATTGTAACAACTCTTAGGCCAGTAATATTTACAAAAGAAAGCAACTGAAAAGAGTTGCATTACAAAAAAAAATTTCTTATTGATTATTACTACTACTTCCATCAACAGAGAATACATACAAATTCTTGCAATGTCAGAGAAATGGAAAAAGCAACAAAACCTCCTGGAACTATTTACAAGCTGTATTCTAACATAATCTAGTAGTATAGCAGTAACATTCAGAGAAGTGAATTGCAGTAAGCATACTTTTGTTCACGCTCAAGCATGTGCATGGACTCCATGGGTAGGCATGGGCAAGCATCCTGGGCATCAGCCAAAACAATAATGCGATATTTCATGAATCTGAATTGGATTGACCATCATCATGTTGATAGATGAGGTAACAAACAGTACACTGTTATCATAGTATTACTATAAACTACTGTATGTTTGAGACTATCGACTATATTTGACTCTCCAGCACTGGAAGAGTGCTAAAACAAAGTGTGGAGATACGTCTGTCTAAGTTGACTAGTTTGACTGATGTTTTTTTAATTTAGAAAAGGATTTATAAAGTGTCATATTGTTATCAACTTGCTAGCTAGCACTATATAAGCTAGTCGCATTGAACTAATCCATTCTTGTTGCATGATATATTGAATGCATTTATATGATATGTTAGCATTAGCTAGCTAGCTACCTTTATCAATCATTTGTATAACCTTCACTGAAAGGCTCAGCATTGCCAGTATAGCTAAATTTGCTGGATGATTATAAACTGGATTACTGGATTATAAATAAGATGTGTTACCATGCTTCATTATTGATGTGACAGTTTCCATGATAGTTTTCAATTTGCAAACTCAATTCACTAATGTTTCAGCATTATGAAATATACCTTTTATATTGCCATGTAACATTACAGCACTGAATGGGTTTGGAATTGGGTTGAGACAATAATCCTAAAATGAAATTGGTTATAAGCAGATGATAGTATAGGGATGAGTAATGTTACTCTGGACATAATGCACATAATATCTAAAAAATAAGTTCTCTCTATTTCTAAGCTAACCTTAGCTAGTATTGCATGCTGTTGGTGCTGTAGGAGAGTGGAAGAGACCATCAAATCCTTTGGATTTTCCCTGAAAATTACATAAAAAGGACACCTTACAACACCTTGCAACTGTATGACAGCACCAAGCATCTTTGTTAAGAGGGAGAAGAGAAGCAGACCCAGGATGGAGCCTTGTCAGGCTGCGTGGCTCAGACACTAGTATCATGGTATGTAACCGGTTAGCACCATCGGGTAGGACATGTGAGGTAGCAAGAGATGAAGTGCAGAGCCTGATATACCCCATCCTGGTAGGGTGAAGAGGAGGATCTGGTGGTTTGTTGTGTCAAATGTCAGGAGTATGAAGACAGGAGAGTGAGTTCACTCTAGCTGCATGGAGCAATTCTGTCACTGCAAGGAGTGCTGCCTTAGTTGATTGGCCTACTTTAAAACTGCATTTGTGGGGGTTTATGAGGTTGTTTTTGTGAGGTAAGCAGACAGTTGATTAAAAACTGCACAAAATCAAATGCTGAGGCTGATGGGAATTGCACTGGTTTGCACTGGCAAACTGAAGTGTTGTAACAAGTGATATTTTAACATATTAATGGTCACCAGGGATAATCAAGGTTATTACAGTTCATCTTTTTTCCATCCCTCCAATAGTTTTTGAAAATTTTCACTCAAAGGCCAAGAGAATTTATAGGATAAAATAGTCAGTAGGATCCATTCTCTGAGAACCATGAATATCTGTACAAAATTTTATGCAATTGTTGAGATAATTTGGTCAATTTCAAACTCATGAAAATATTAGAGGAAAAGTACCAAAATCTATACAGTTCAACCTATGGAGAATAACAACGCAGGTATAAAATTTCATGGCAAAATATCAACAGTTATATTATTTTAGTTCAGTCAGGGCCAAAGAGGTGGACTAACTAACTCTGTCATCCCAAGAGCAATGTTGCTAGCTTGGCTAAAAAAATACACACACAAAAAGTTAGCTTTCCTCTCATATCCACACAGCTGTATACTGACAAAACTTTGATTCAAAACCCAAACAGCTGGTTTGATGCTTTCAATCATCCTCTCCATTACTGTCTTGCACAGCACATTCATCTCATCCTCTGCATTTATCTTCGCCAGGTCAACACAGTGTAATGATGCAAGCTTCACGCAAACTGATGAATGCACAATTAAATTAGATGGAGATAGACCAAGAGCGCAAGTTTGAAACAATAAAGGGAATAATAAAAAGGCGCCTTACCCTCAGGAAAATGTCCCTCTTAATATTCATAAACAGAGAACGGCAGGGAGTCTCTGAGAGTTGCCTCCCTGACACAAACACAGGGATTGAAATATTTAAATGATGTTGTAGGCTTTTCTCAAGGGAAACACTCCAGACAGCTCTGTCTCTGGTACTCAAACCTTGTGTCATCATATGAGCTCATAACAGATACTCATGTCTGGGGTTAACTGGTTGCATTTTACACTCCAAACCTTCATAAATCTGCCCCAAACTGCAATGAAAACTTGAAGCTGTTTCTCTCCACAGCTAGTTCTACTAAGTGTTTGAGCATGGCGGGCATCTCTTGCATACTGTTCAGATCTATTCAAATCAATTCAATTCAATTTAATTTGTATAGTGCCATTTCATAACAGGGCACTTTTCATATAGAGCAGGTCTAGACCAGACTCTTTATAGTTATTATTTACAAAGACCCAAAATTTCCCCAATGAGCAAGAACTTGGCGACAGCAGCAATGAAAAACTCCCTTTTAATAGATATAAACACTGAACAGATCACGGTTCATGGTGGGCGGCCATCTAACTCGACCGGCTGAGTTGAGAGAGAGACAGGGAGAGCGAGAGAGAGATAGAGAGAGAGACACAGGGGGCAGGAGGGAGACGAGAGAGCATAGCAAAATAATGGGACTAATAGCTATATATACTATGGTTATACTTACAGGGGTAATAATATTACTAAGAGGACTAAATGAAATGGTAACAGTAGCAATCATAATAATTAGAGCAGCAGGTGTTGATCAGGCTCATGGGGCAGTAGATGGTCTGCAACTATGGATCTAGACTCAGGAGAATTAGAGGCAGAGAAAACTTCAGAAAGCGGCAGGAGGAAGAAGAGAGAGGAGGAAGCACAAAACTGCAGGAGAGAGGAAGGACAGTTAATAACAAGCATTTTTGAGATGTTAATATGACAGGAAGAGAGGAGGAGGCGGTGGAAAGGGAAGCTCGGTGCATCATCCCCCAGCAGTCTAGGCCTATAGCAGCATTGAGGGGATGGCAAAAGCTAATGCTAAGCCAGTTCTAACCATAAGCTTTATCAAAAAGGAAGGATTTAAGCCGACTCTTAAACATGGAGAGGGTGTCTGCCTCCTGGACCCAAACTCGAAGATGGTTCCACAGCAGAGGAGCCTGATAACTGAAGGCTCTGCCTCCCATTCTGCTTGTGGAGACTCTAGGAACCACTAGTAGGCCTGAATTCTGGGATCAAAGTGTTCTACTGGGATAGTAAGGTACTATGAGCTCTTTAAGATAGGATGGTGCCTGACCATTAAGAGCTTTGTAGGTGAGGAGGAGGATTTTTCATTAGATAATGTGTTTCTGAGGTGTTGCAGGCCAAGCACAATAATTTCAAGTTTATCTGAGTTCAATTGTAGGAAGTTCCTGGTCATCCAGATCTTTATATCCCTAAGACATGCTTGAAGTTTAGCTAAATTACTGGTTTCATCAGGCTTCATTGATAGGTACAGTTGGGTGTCATCTGCATAACAATGGAAGTTTAAGGAGTGTTTCCTGATAATATCGCCTAAAGGAAGCATATATATGGTGAATAGAACTGGTCCAAGCACTGAACCTTGTGGAACTCCGTGACTAACTTTTGAGTAGATGGAGGATTCATCGTTAACCTGCATGAAGTCAATCTAATAAGTAGGACTCAAACCAGGTAGAAGAAAATCCCCATATAAACTATTGTTATGTAAAATGTTGCACATCTGGTAGGCGACAGCTTTCTCAAGGATCTTAGAGAGAAAGGGAAAGCTAGATACGGACCTTTAGTTGGCTAAAACATCTGGATTGAGGGTAGGCTTTTTAAGAAGAGGCTTAATTATAGCTATTTTAGGACTGTGGTACAAAGCCTGATAATAGGGACAGATTGATTATGTCTAATAGAGAAGTGCTAACTAAGAGTAGAACTTCCTTAAGCAGCCTGGTTGGGATGGAGTCTAAGAGACAGGTTGATGGTTTAGATGAAGAGATCACTGAAGTCAGTTGGAAAGGTCAATAGGAGAGAAACTAAGTATATACTGGGTTTTATGGCTGTTTCTAATGCTCCTGTGATTGAGGATAAATTGATTCCAGCTGAGGGCAGGAGGAGGTGAATTTTGTCTCTATAATTGTCTTTATAATTAAAGAAGCTCGTGAAATTGTTGCTACTGAGAGCTATAGGAATACATGGATCAATCTTGCTATAACTCTCAGTCAGTGAGTGTTGAAAGGAAACCTAAGGTTGTTTTTTTTTCGTGTATTAAAGATGAGTAATAGGCTGCTCTGGCATCACTGAGGACCTTCCTATATGTTTTATCATACCAGGCTAAGCAGGATTGTTCCAGTTTAGTAGAATGCTATATCCTTTCAAGTTTTCATGTTGTTTGCTTTAATGTACGGGTTTGGGAATCAAACCATGGAGCTAACCTCCCTTAGTTTATTATTTCCTTTTTTAGAGGGGCAATTGAGTCGAGTGTTGTTCTCATTGAGCCTGAAGCACTATCAACAAGCTGATCAGTTTGGGAGGGGCTAAGGTTAGCATACGAGTTCTCTTTTATATTGTGATGTGGCAGTGAATTTAGCACTGATGGAATCACTTCTTTAAATTTAGCTACAGCACTATCAGATAGACATCTAGTAAAGACATTTTGCCTAATGGTGTGTAATCAGTAATAGAAGTTCTAAGGTTATTAAACAATGGTCTGAGAGAAGAGGATTCTGTGGAAAGATGATCAACTGTTCAGTTTCTATGCCATAGGTAAGAAGAAGAGAGAAATACACATTTTTTTTCCTTTATATACCCCATGAAGCCTTGTTATGAGTGCATAATGTGTCAACAAAATTTCTAATTTATTGTCACATGTACAAAATCTGACTTTTAGTCATGTGGGTTTTAAAACAGGGAAGTTTAGAGAGTGTAAAATGTTAACAGTTGAAAATGCCTGGAAATTTCTGGAATTTCTGATACATTGATATTATGGCAACACAAGAAAAGTCAGAAGGTAACTAAAATAATTTTGATTTATGCTGTGGAAATCAAACATTTTTTTTTAGATAACTTTTATTGACTGTAGTGTAAGTAAAGGGAATTTCCCTACCTGTTAGTGCAACTAAAATAAAAAGTCAGGTGATCCATCCAAAATTTCTTTGCTGCCAGCAGTTGTTGAGGTAACTTGAACTCTTTTGCCAATGATCAGGAAAGACCATGACAATAACTTTTCTTTTGACTCATTATTTGTCACTTACTAAATCAAATCAAACAGTTGATGGGAGGTCACTGCAGTTATGTGCCGAGAGTCGCTGCTAACTCTTATTTGCAGCTTCTTCACAATTGCAGAAGGTGAATTTCATGCAGCTTGGACTTCACAAAGCCTTCTCCTGATTAAGCATTGCCCAATAAACTCACACCTCTCCTGTTGTACCTGATAATAAGATGTGCATGCTGTCCTTTTCTTGTGAAACCCAACACTGCCCCTTTAAATCCACCATAGGGTGTAAGCCATAGCAGTGATGACAATAACACATGCATTGTCACAGAGGCAGGGACATGGAGGGCTCAGACCTGATTAGATGTTGTTTTTTGTTTCTGAGCAACACACCTTTTTGAGTGCTAACCTCATAAGGATGGGAAGAGGGGACATTTCATCTAGAAACCATTTGTAAGACAAGAGGTGGTAACATGGTAAAACAAAGCTCCAATCTCGTTCCAATCAATGTATGGTCATTTTGTAAATGGGTGAACCAAGCCTGCTTTGTTTACCTCTTGGCCAAAATATACATATTCATGGAATTAATTACTCCCGTAAAAGCTGAGGATACTCAGCGGTATCCGCCTGTAAAATAACTCTTCTCAAATTATCAAGTTAGAGGCCTGCTTGTCTACTGTGAAAACTGGATGTAAAAAAAAATCCTGCACCTAAATTCAGATAGAACTAAGATGCTGCTCACTGGCCCGACGCTACATAGATAGCAGTTTGATCAAGTAAAAGTAACTCTCAACAACTGTTTGATTTCACGAAGTATGACAGCCAAGAATCTTGGTGTTACATTTGATCCTACCCTGTCTTTTGAACAGCACATTAAAAAAGATCACAAAGATTGTCTTTTTTCACCTGTGTAACATAAAATTTGGTCTTACCTGGCAGATGCCGAGGCCCTCATTTGTGCCTTTGTGTTATACACATTTGGTTATTATAATGTTTTATTTTCAGGCCTGCCATGTGCTAGTACTAAAAGTATTCAAATTGTTTAGAATGTTTCAGCTTAAGTACAGATATTTTTACCACATTACACCAATTTTAGCTTCTCTTCACTGGTTCCCAATGAAGTGAAGCTTCTAATGACTTACAACATCCTAAATGGGCAGGCCCCTTCATACCTGTCTCTCCTTAAGCCTAACACTCCATCCTTGTCTCTAAGAACAGGGCTCCAGTCTTTCCTCAGAGTTAAAAAGCAGTCAGCAGGCCATTTATTTATTGTACCCCCTCCCTCTGGAACAACCTCCCTGCTTAAATCAGACTGACTCTGTTGAGGCCCTTAAATCCTACTAAATTCTCATCTTTATGCCTTAACTCTGGGTTAGTGGCTTATTCTTTGATTGCTCATGGCGTGGGACCTGTTGCCATTCTCCTGCCAGAGGGTTCAGTTTTAATGAATCCATTAAACCTAGTTCATGTGGTCCATCCAATGTGATTACTGTAAACTTTCTGAAAACCATGGCCTCTTTCTAACCCTCTGTTTGTTTATTCAGTCAAGCACATTAGTGTCCAGGCTGTGCGCCTCTCTCTGTCTCTCTCTGTCTACCACTCTCTCCGTCTCTCCCCATGGTTTGCTCCCCGTCCTCTCTTTCCATTCAAACTGTCTTTTCTGGACCTATGGCCTTCCTGGAACCTCTGTCTCTCTCCTGGCTGTTGGTGCCTCATTCCAGATGTTGAGTATCTGGTTCTTCATCCTCCATAAATCTGAGGCTCCTCCTTCTCTCTCTCCCTCTGTGTGTTAGTTGTTTTTTCTCCTAGTTATATGAATGATGTGCTTGATTTTGCCCCTTGTATGTTTTTGTAGTCATTCCTCTTTCAAAGTCTTTATGGTAAACAGGTCATGTGTCTCAGGTCCCATCTGTGGGCAGCACCTGGAAGTTGTTCAGTGTGATCCAGGTCATATTCTTAATTAACGTTTCCAGTCTATAATTTTGTCATTCTAATTGTCCATACTGTAAATCTACCATGTTGTTCTATTCTTTAGGGATTGTTAAGCCCCTTTGTAATTTATAATTTAGTCATTTGTGATATTGTGCTATAATACAGCAGATAAAATTTGACTTGACTTGACTTATCACTTCTTCCTGCCCCCCTCACTCACCAGTCACTCATCCCAGAAACCTTGGCTTGAGGAAAGAATGCTTTTTGATGAGTTTCTCTTTTCTGTTGCTTCTTGTGTTGGTAATGAACTATGGAAAACATGCCAGTATGCTATAAAGTTTTGAGTAAAAGCAAAAAGCAACAAACAAAAAACAAAAAGCTATGTATGTATTCTTGAGTAATCAAGAAAACAGCTATTCACACTCAAGGATAAGACCAGGCAGCAGAAAGAAAAGCCTTTTGCATACGGCAGGTGTGAGTGGCTTTTGAGAGCATCTCATATGGAAGGCATTCATTACCACCCAAGACAGAAATAAGTTTCATTCAATCGTTTACATAATCTTGTTGGTTACTGCTGAACTTTTATGCCACAAGCTATACCACTCCTTAAAAAGCTTGTACCTTACAACATGGTGTACAATTAAAACAGTGTCCTACAAGAAACCTAACAGTATATACGAATTTATATTATTATTGAAAAGCTAAGGCCATTGAATGTATGTATTCTGGAATAATCAGAACATTTTGGGAAAGTGGGGAAATTTTAGTCAGTCCTCACTTTTTGACATTTTTTCAAAGGGTTGTTTGAGGGAAGATTTGGTTCTAGGGTTCAGGTTAGAATAAGATTGGTTTAGGGTTATAGTAAGGGTTCGGGTTAGCAGCAAGTGTTTTCACATTGTGTATGTGTGTGTGTGTGTGTGTGCGTGCGTGTGTGTGTGTGCATGTGTTTGTGTGTCCATGTGTGTGTACACGTACAAGCTTGTGGTCTAAATACAAAATAGCTTACATGGACATTAGCCATCTAAATAAAACTCATAATTTTGCTTAAATATGGCTACTGCAACTCAATTGATGACAGTTAAAAAATAAAGGTTTAAGAGATTGCTACAGTCAAATAAGTGAAGTGTGTGCAGGCCACTAATTCAGGTGCATATATTACTCACTGTGATTTTAACTGATCAGAGTCTGGGATCCTTTTCTGAAATGTCTGTTTAAATTAAACAGATACTGATGGCACACACTTTTAACACAACTAATTCCCACATTAAGGCCTGAGGTCCTCTCAAAATGAATCTAAACACATTTTACTGCACACTTCCTGTGTTATCAGTTCATGAGCTTGGACAGGTCAGTGACTAATGAAGCTCTACATGCACCTCCACAGTAACATCTGTGATGTGAGCCACTTCAGAGCTTGCCACCTTTTTTTGCTGCTTTTCTTTAACTGACTCCTCGCTCTTTCACCCTGGTTTTTATCTTAACTGATGTTTCGAACCAGCCTGCTTTCGCCACAATCATCAGATTTGCTTTCACACCTTGGGGCCCCCTTAGTAACCACCCACTCAGCAATGTAAACCCTATTCAGCATCTAACCCCTGCCAACACTATCTCTCTCTTGCACACTCACTCACTCACTCACACACACACACACACGCACACACACACACACATGCACACACATCAAAACCATTTTCTCACTGACTAATACCAAAAAGAGGCCGTTAGCCAACAGCAGCACTGATACTCATCAAGCCTGCAGCCTCACTAACCACACACATACATACAGTACACACACATTTGTAAACATTCAGGCAAATACAATCAAATGCAAATTTCATCATCAGAGTGTGTGCATCATATAGATTTACACACACCTTTTGCTTTCCCCATGTAGCATATATCAGCCATATCTTCCCAAATTCATATAGAATCAGAATTTGGATCAGAAATTTTTTCAAGTACTAAAACCTGCATGATGTAATCAAAAATTATGTTTTGTTTTTTTTTCTTTTCCTCACATGCTGAAGAAGAAGATGAATCACAACAAGACAGAACCAAACAGGCCGGAGCCAAACTGAGCTCTTGTTTGAAGCGCACCATCTTAAAAATGCATTCCTGGCTTGATTACACAATTGCCAGTGCCCGTCCTAACATATCACCAGGGGGACAGTTTCTTTAGTCTGCAGGAGGACCCTGTGATTAAAGGTATCTTGGATACAGCTGGAGGGGACAGACGCCACCTTCAACCAGTGGGACTGCCATTCTTCAACTTCATGCCATGACTACCATCCAATCAAGCTTTCCTCTAATTCTTGTTATGAAATGATCAAGAGATTGTCAACTTCTGATTATGTCTTCATCTCCATTCACTTTGTATTCTTTCGACTGGCTGCCGGGTATAATGTAGCCTAGAATTTAGGCTGTCAAGTGATCCTGTTTAAGGTGCAGGTCTTCTATGTAAGCATGTTGAGTGACCTTTGCAGAGTTCAGTGGCACGGTCGTCTGATTTAATGCTTCATGTATTTGATATGTGATGCTCATTTAAATATTTAAAGGATGGTCAGCTTCTGCTCTAATTGGCAATCAGTGTGTTTCTGTACACACACACTAGATTGTGGGGTTGGTTTTGAGGAGCCACTGTCTCGTGACTTCCTTGGACATGAATATTTGATTGATTACTGTAATGTAAATTTCTATCATTTATGGACCTCCATGCTCAAAAACCAGGTTTTGTCTCACAAAATTCTGCATGTGTATATAAGTGTGTGGATAGTATTTCAGCTCAGGTTGTCTCCACATGACATAATGCCAGCTGAATGTGTTGACAAAAAAAATTAAAAAAAATAAATAAATAAATAAAAACAGAAGTAGGTTTCAAGCTCAGACAGAATCTGAGCTGTAACACAAACACAGCTGAGGTACACATGGTCAGTAGTGTGATAAAAGCTACAGGTAACTTTCTATACAGTCATTACACTGTCTGTATGTATCAAAAATAAATAAAGGAAAATAAACAGACTGCACACACAATCTACAAACACAAGTTTGTGTATGTAAAGTGAAGCAAACGTTTGATGGTGTTAAATCTCAAGGCACCTTAAGGGGGCTCCATTATGCTAATTTTCATATTTTTTTCAGGGGTCTATAAGAAAATTTTTACATGCTTTTGTGGTCATAAAACATAGTTTTTTTTTCTCACCTCTGCAGCTCATGTTTTCCTCCAATTTTTTTGCAGCAATATGTAGAATTCGCTACACTTAGACATTCCTTTTGTACAAGTAGATTGATAATCAGAAATGGCAGTTTTTTTCAATTACAATTTTTCATCTACAAAACAATTAAGTGTGCAAAAAAGTAAGGTATCCGAATAATTTCCTTAACCCATTGTATATTAGTATAGTTGAAATGTGTTTTTCATTGCAATTAATATAATCATTTCACATATAAAACCACATTTTTTGCAATTACATGATCGGCTTTTAAAATATACATGCAGAACATCCTGTGTTAGATTAAAGTGTGGACAGTATCAGTATGCCCTGCTATCAACTGTTACACTTATAAAGGATTAATGTCATCTCATTGGACAGAGGCAGAAAGATCCCACAGAGCCTATGACGCCCCTAGCCAGATTTGACCCCACCATTGTTACAGTTACCCAGCATGCACCTCAGTCGACTGCGGCACAGAGCAGACTGATCAATCTATATCAGAGTGATTTTTAATGAGCTGCCCTATCATACTGATGTGGATGTTAAGATGCAGGCCACTTCTTCAGGCCAGCCTGCTGTCCCCAGGGCCTGGACATCCAGCCAGCTCATTGTTAGGGTTCATATTCCTGTATCAGCACACTCACACATACAAGACAAGTATCCCCTTAGCTCACACAGCCTGCTGCATATACATGGGATATAGATAACAGGGATAGGTAGACAGTGCTATTCATGTGTGTGTGTCTGAGGTTCACAAGTACATGACTACATGTGCATGAACGAATGGGGGGCCTTTTGATGACCTGAATCCCCTCTTCTTCTGCACAGACATTGATTTCCCACCCTCCTAGCCTCAAACCACAGAGAGGTGCACACAGAGGTGTGTTCAGTTATTTTTCAATATATGGAAGTATGCTGAAGTCTGACAGTCGATTTGAATATCTGTAAAGTACTGTAACTTCTTAGCCTCTCTCCTTTATTTCCCTCAACTGAAGAGAGAGACCATAATTTAATAGGTATTTATTTGAGATATACCTTATACCCAATTTCTGTCTTAACTATATCATACCATATTTCAGTAACATGTCTTCCTATTTTCTAATCTGATACGCTCTTGATACTGTTTCTTCTTTATGCAGCTCATATTTTCACTATGTTTCCCTGTTATTTTGATGAATTTTCACAGCACCAATGCTGCATTCACGTGATATGCAATGGAGGGTATCAATTGAAAAGATTCCAATGTATGCAGCGTGTAGGAGTTAACATCATCTGACAGTTCAAAATGGTTTATAATTGGTCATATAATTAAAGATTTGATTCTGTTAGGGCTAGGAATACTGTGCAAAGTCAATAGGAAGCTCTACCTATTCAATTTTTGTTTAACTGTCTTGAACCACAGACTGGGTGACATGAGGTTTCCATGTTTTTCAGAAATATGTAAGTATGTTAGTGCTAATGTTAGTGCTATTTACAGGTCAGAAACTAATATTTACAGTAACTCCCGTATGACAAGAACATGAACATCCTCTGAGTTTCTCTTTTCAGAAATTCTGCCTCCGCTTTGTTAATTTCAGCTTTCTTCTTTGGCTTTTTTTTTTCAACATTAAGCCATTATCAGTGAAACTCGTAACTTCTGGTACAGATGTTCCATATTAAGAGCCTTCAAGCAGCTTTGATTTCCGAATTCTTCATTCTAATTCTTTAAATCTTTAATTTGAAACATATGCAGATAGCTGTAATTGTAAGGTAAAAGCAACCGGAATACATACAGTGTATCTGGGGGTCTTGATAGTCTTTAGTTTCCTCAAAAAAAAGGGGGGGGGTGCATTAATTTATTTACTGTAATTACATAATTTAGAATGATTTTATATACTCATTTTTCAATTAGTTAAAAATACGATTTTTTTTTTACTGTGATAAGGGACAATTCTCATTGTGTCATCCCTCCTGGGTTTGCAATCTTACTATCATACTTTGATAGTGAAACAAGGAAAACTGAGAGTATGGGTATTTTGTTGTTACAATGATGGTAAGATTACTGCAGTGGCAATGTACATTTGAGTGAATTTATCAAATGTATCATTGTTTTTTTTTTTATTCAGGACTGGTCTTGGTTTATCTGCGTTTGATAAACCCTTTCATTATTATATTATCAGTAATTATCTGAAAATTATGTTTGAGAATAAATTGTTTTTTCTTCTTTTTGAACTTGTAGACCACATTATATTGTACAAAAGCTCTAGCAAACTCATCCGGGCCTGTTCTCAGGTCACTTTGTTCAAAAACCTGAAAAAAAATGATTGATACATTTTCTCCCAAAAATAAAATATTCTTTGCATAATCTCTGCAGTGGTAAGATATACATTGCAACTGTACATAAATTAGAAAAAAATTACCTGTCACAAGTTTTGAAGATGATGAGAGAATTGGGCAATAAGGATGGACAGAATACAAGAATAATCAGGCTTTAGGTAGTCTGACCATGACTTTCTTCTGTCTTTTTCTACAAAGACAGAAACTGTATCAAACCCACAGTAGAGTCTCTAACAAATGTGTGGACAGAAAGAAATAGAGAGGACTCCCTCATTTCCCTCCCTGGCAGTCTCTGTGGCTCTCTGGCATTCCCTGATGAACAAAATTGAACAACAGGAGGGCTGGAAGGGAGAAGAGAACCAGAGAGTGACAAAAAAGGCTACTACCACTGAAAGCAAGACGGAGTGGTATGACATTGATTGATGTCTGAGCACTCTCCCTGATTCGCTGATTAAACCCATCAATCTATATGCAGAAGAGGTGTCTGATGCAAATAGGCCCAATCAGGCAGGACAAAATGGTTTTGTCAGGAAGTTATGGAAATAAGAGCATGGCTACTGCTATAGGTAAGGCCAAGAGAATGCAACGAGCAGGTGGGGATCTGAAGTTGTGATGCTCCAAATTAGGAGATTACATGCTCACCATTCCCCTCTGTTTGGTTTTGCTCCAATGGCCAAATTGTTCTGCCATTCATTTTTTTCTTCGCTTAGCGGTCAAAGCCCAGTGGTGGCATATGCTACACTACACAATACAATTGCTTGGACCACTTCAGCTCCTGCAGTACGGTGGGGAAGGGGGGAAATTTAAGAAATAAAACATGGTCTGCTGCTTCCAAAAATCATGGAGTCTACCTGTAAAATTTGGTGATCAGTTTTATCTGATAGTAGAATTATGAGTCATGTTGAACCTTTCTCCCCCAGTCACATTAGCAAAAGGCCTTGATTTCTAATGTTGCACCATGATCGAGTTCCACACCACATGAGCAACCTGACCTGACAGCAGCTCATTTTAATAAAAGTAGAATATAAGAAAGACACATTGTTTATCAAGGAAAATGCATTTTTTTTTAAAGCAGAGAAACAACAAAAAAAAAGAATCACCTCTGAGGTCGTCAAGATGTCGTAAATATCAGATGGTTGTTTTTTTTTTTTTGTTTCTTTCTTTTTAACTTCATTCTATTTTTTGCATTTTCTTTTTCCACCTTTCTTCCTTTGTTGCCCTCGTCTGCAAAGCCTGACAATTTCAATATCTCAGCCTATTTAATAACAGTCATTCCTCTGTGTATTCTTTCTTTCTCATCTCACTTACTTGTGTGTGTGTGTGTGTGTGTGTGTGTGTCATGGCCTCTCTCCCTCTCTCCTTCTCCATCACTTTCTCTCTGTGAAAGCATACCTCTCTGTCTTTCTCTCCCCGTTGAGCCAATTGTGATCCAAATCAGTTTAATTAAGTAACAAACTCTGTTGGCATAGTAACAGCCTAGCTAATTTATCATGGGAAATAGTCGTGAAGACACACAGGTTGCTTGGCAACAGCCAATGGTAGCACGAGATGCAGCAATGACAAATTGCACAGGATGCAAATACATGTGACATTTGAGTGGCATCATCAAAGGTGATATGAATTGATGTGTTGTGGAGATCAAGGACACAGATATTTCCTTTACTTTTTATTATCATTATATATGAGCAACATTCTTTCCATTAGCTTAACCAGTAACATTTATTCTAAACCAGTGGTTCTGAGCCTGGGGGTCAGGACCCCTCTAGTGGTTCACAGAATGTATCTAACAGGGTCACAGGGTGATTGAAGGGATAGAAAATAAGAAAAAAAATGTTATTCTGCTATGCAAAATTGATTTCACTTTTTGAACTTCAGTCTTTTCTTTCATTGGACAATTTCCCCCTTGCAATTATTCAACTTAAAGAATTAGACATTTAGAGGGGGAAATCTCTCTTGAATGTATGCAACCTGTGACAAGGGTTGCAAGTACAATTTGCGTATTTTTATGGGTTCACAAGCCAAAAAAAGGTTGGAAACCACTGCCTTAGACTAAACTTCTGAAAATGCAGACCCTGATCTAACCATAAACCTCAATCTGCCAATGAACTAAATTTTTCCTCTTTCGATTCCAAATAAACAGCAAACCTTAAATGCATCACTGCTTCCTGTGCACTTTAGGGTTTTTTTATTTTTATTCTTTCCAAGAAAGCCCCCCTAGACAATGGCTTTTAAACCATTTACAACAGACATAAAAGCTTTCAGGAACTGGCTATAGGTTGACCCCCTGCTGCGTTATAACAATCGGTGACAGAAAAGCAGCAACAATGACATTTATTCATATGAATATGTCACTGATTGTTACTTTAAAAGTTACTGCAATTGCAGCTCGTGAGTCACAGTGATAACTCACACACAAACCTGTCGAGTCTTTAGTGAAGTGACAGTAGCCTTCAATAACATCACTGAGTGATTTGTATAAACCACCATTCTCTGCTTTTTGGAGATGTGGAGTATGTGAGCAGTGCTGGAACAGTGGTATGATTAATTTTATTGTGCACTTTGGCTGATCTGTTCTGATGTTCTAGTTGAACAATGGTCAGAAAGTGATCAACAATTGAATCTGGCAGGTCAATTTCTTTCTAACAAATGAAAGTACTCATATTACGGTTTTTGTGTATGTCAGGTAAAATAATACTGCTCAAACAAGTCATGAGGGAGGATAAAAACGTGCACATCTGTAGATAAAATATATGGTTTGATTTAGTTGGAAGGCCATTTGATAAGAGTTTAGACTTCTGTTGGAATCTCAAAAATCCATTGTTCATAAATTATTTATTGAGAGTCTGGTATTAAAGGTATTTTCTAAATATTAATTTTGCCTTTAATAGATAACGAGAGTTAAAAAGGTGACAGGAAATGCGAGTAGGAAGAGATGAAAATTAACTTTAAAAAAAAGATTGCATTCTCAGCTGATGGTCAGTGCCATCAGCCAATGGCAGGGGTAAATATTTTGATCATTTGTGGACCTTAAGCAATTCATACCCTGAAATTGATCATTTTTACTTGTGGTCGGCACTCACTCTATTTTCATTTATCATTGTGCCCCCAAATTCTCTATTTGGATCTTTTGCAAGCTCTAAGTTTAAAGCACTAGAGCCATTCCCCTTAAAAGATGTTTGGCGTAATGCCTATCCTTGATAATATCAAGGATAGGCATGTGTAAAAGAGAGAGAAAACAGAATATGTTTTCTCTCTCTTTTACACATGCCTATCATAAAGCCTATCATAAACAAATGGCAAACTCACCAGACTATGTGGTTAGATGATGAAAGTTATTTATCACATTTGAATTATTCCAATAAACTTGCTGTCAGGCTAACTGCTGTGGCCGTTGTCAAGCACTGTTTGGCGGCAGCACGGCACATTCTGTGAAATTTATACTTTCCACAAGCACTCATAAAGCCTTCAAAGCATCAAACACACACACACACACACACACACACACACACACACACACACACACTCGCCTACCCTTGACACCATAGTTGGGATGACAGCTGCTGACAACGAAGTCACTAATGTAAAAATAGACAAAATTATGTATAGGTGTCTGCAATAGTAAAAAAAAAAAAGAATAAAGAGCAAGCATAAATTTTCATCCTTCAACACACAATAAAGATGCCTAAGAGGGAGCAGAACTGAGATAAGGAGCCTGATGTGCTTGACCACTTCCATATCAGGATTTAAACAGGTGATATGTGAAGCCATTTTGCCTTTCCTGTTAAAGTAACCTTTTTTTCTTTTTAGTTTTTTTTTTTTTTTTTTTAAATAAATGTATAAATCTCTTCCCTGTGCCTTACAGAGCTAGATTTGTTGAAATACTTATATGATGAGTACATCTGTTCAGGCCCCATGTGGACGTAAAAGCAGCTCTGTCTCATGAAAATCTCATCTCTACCATCCGATTTAATAAAAATAACAAAATGAGTGTAGCCGTAGTATGAAAACAGACAGAAGGCCGGATGGGTATTCCTGATTTCACCCAAAGTATAAGATATAACCTCTCACCTTGCATCACCACCTCCTCCTCTCAAAGGTGAAATAAGATTGTCACTCTGATACGTCTGCTCACTCTTGATGAGCTTGAGCATAAATATGCAAAAAGGGGGGCTTTGTGGTGGAGAAAAAGGGGAAGAAAAAAAGAGGCAATCAAGGATAGCTGCAGTCCCTAGACGGACTATAAATCTCTGTCTGTTTCAATCGCTACCGTGGCCGAAACGGTGTAAAATTTGAGTGGGGATGTCATCAATTTCTGTTAGCGCCTCTGTCCCTTTCGGTGTCGGTCGGTGGGCAGGCGTGATGGATTGATTTTGTCACTTGTGCTCAGTTCACAGTATGTTAACATGGAAGGGCAGAGTTGGGTTATGGAGGGAGGATTATTAGGGGCCCGGCTATCACTGGACTTCTCTCTCTCTCTATTTCTCTATCTCTCTCCCTCTCTCTCTCTCTCTTCTTGCGAAGGTCTCCAATTCAGCCTCCCCTCCCTGTCACTCCGCCTTACAATCATATACACGATCTCTCATTCATCACATCCCATTCCCCTCCACATCTACATCCTTTTTATTTCTGCATACCTCCATCTATCCCATCTTATCTCTACCTACCTCTGCCTATCTTTACTAACCGTTCCCACCTACTCCATCTAAGACCTGCCAAATTATTTCGCTCTCTTCCCCTACAAATGTCATGTCTATTTATCTACTTTTACTTATCGCCACCTACTTCCAGCCTACTTCCACCACACTTATCTCCTTCCCAACTCCCTTCAGCTAACTCCTCCTACTTTTATCCATCTCTTTCCTTGTATACACCAAACAACAGCAACACTTGGATCCTGATGCCATATCAAAATACCAGTATCAGAAATCTTATGTAATGAAGTCTATACCTAATGTAACGCCTTTTCCTAAATTATTTTGACACTTTTCTGATGGTGATACATTGTTAGAAAAGTTGTAACTGTGTGAATACATTTTCAGTAATGTTAGAGAGTTCTTGAATTATGATTTGGGATGTTGGGGATGAGCTAGATTTTCAGGTGTCTTGGCAAATCACCTTCAGCCTTGCTGCTTCATCATCCCTCCATAGCAGCACCCAGTTTTCTCTCCTTTACATAACAAAACCTACTTACACCTTTTCCCAAGTTTCACTCCTTTTCTCCATCTATCCTCACCAAAACATTTTATATTATTTCTCTCTCTACTTCAGTGTTCTTTTACTGCATATCATGTTGTGCAGTGTCTCCACATATGTCTCAAGTGACCACTTGTGATCAGATCTCAACTCCCTGCTCTATATGTAAATGAACACATGTACATAAAAGTCCATTTACAAAGACCAAATGTGTTGGCAGGAGGCAGCAATGCACTTCACATGCCTAGTCTTCCAGAAATAAAAATAGGATGAAGAAGAAGTAAAAACAATACAGACTGGTTCTAATCCTTGGTGTGTTCCAGGAAAAAAAATTGCTCAAGATTGATGTTGTTGTTTGACACACTTGTAATATATCTGTATTGGCTTTTTAAAAGTTTCAGAACCAGAAAAAACAGCTTACACATTTCTACAGCATATATTGTTTGTAATCATCCGCTTAGGTGAGGATGTCATTTGTGTGGGGGGTCCTTCAGTGTGGCCCAGTATACATCTGTGTACACACTGCTAAAATAATGTGGACATATGTGACCAAGATCAGTTTTAGTGTGGTTGGAGTGATCAAATCTCAATGCATCTTCAGTACATTCACACCTGTAATTAGAGCTGTCATCATACCCCGAAGGCATGTTTTTACCAGCAATGAATAGTGCCAGTGAAGTTTAATACCATCACAGTTGAACAGAGATACTTAAAACTGTGCATAGTTGATCTTATCCAGCAACCTATGCTATAGCCAGACACGCTGCACAAAGATGCTGAAACAGAAGGATAAACTATTGACTTCCAAGACATAGTTTCAGCATGTAAATGTAATTAAAATCACAAGCTGTTGTTGGTTTTTACATTCTGCTTCAGTGTGGTTTTAAACAAAGATATACCTCATAAATTAGTGAGCATTAGTGTTGTTGCTTGGGGCATTTTTGGCCCCTGGACAAAACCTAAGAGTTTCCCCATGCTTCCATTCTTTTCTAAGCTGAGTCCAGCTCTGTACTTAACGCGCAGATATGCAACTGGTATTTTTCATCCCATCTTACTCTCAGAACCAAAGCATAACAGACAATTTCCCGGACCATTCCTTGACATCTTTCATTCGATCAAGGCTCAAGTCTTCTTTTGAAAACTGTCAGTCAAAAAGCAGCAAGGCTCTCATCTCTATCAGTTCAGAGTATGCCAATTACAACAGTATAATGGACAAAATCCCAAATTAAGTGAGTTGACAAGCAGTCAGTTCTCAAGGCAGATGAGTTCAGGTTGAATTTCAAATCCTTCTACTGACAACTTAAAACTGACTCCTGTCCTCTCAAATCTGCTATCACCTATACCTCCATTTTGGTCCACCTCTCCTCATCTTCTGTATCAACCCTCATCTCTCTCCCTCCATCTTTATTCGTTCATGTCCTCTAATCTTCATCTGTTCCCACTTGACTCCCAAAATTTTACCTGATTTCTTCCATTCTCTAAACGTCTACCTCTCCCGAGAGACCAGTGTCTTCATCAGATTGAAATCTATAGGTAGACTAGAAAGTCCATGAACGTAGAGCTAATCCTGTGGGAGCTGCTAGGTGGAAATCCTGCACTGTATAATACAGAGGGGACAGGACAAAGAGCTTTCATGATGAATAAAGCACAAAACTCAACTGGAGAGGATTATTATGCAGTGCCATTACATCTATATCAGGGATTGGTCAACACAATCAAAATAACGCAGCACTCAAGTGCCATAATTACTTGGATGCTTGAGGTCACAATTAAATTTTAAAATGTCAAAAGCTGACCTTTAGTAGTTGCTAATGGGTGAGTCCATCAGAGCTGAAATAATGGATGAAAACCATTCCCTTTTCTACAGCACTAAAGCTTTGCTGTTTTGACTTAATGATAAGACCAACGATTTAAACAAGGTTTACAATAAAATTTCTGAAGGAAACCTCAAAAACACACTACAATAAGTCTATGTATTGCTAAAGCCAAACACCTGGTTAAGTGCAGGGAAGATGTGCTACATGCCCATTTTTTATATAAATGCAAAAATTAAACAAACACTTTTGGCAAGGATCCCTCAAATTTGGTTACTGAGGAGTGGTAGTTAAGGTACTGAGTTATTGAAAAACTATTTACTATTTCCTTCCACTTATCCACAAAAACAGCCAGAAAATTGACCAAAAAAAACGTTTTTAAAACCATCATTACTTGGTAGTGAATGATTAGAGTAAAACAAAACTAAAAAGAATGACCTCCATTCCTTTACAGAAAATGGCTAACAGGAACACCATGTCAGACTTAATGAATGAAATGAAAAGAATGCAAATTCGTTCTGATTATCAAGCTTATTATTTTTATTTATCTGGGATTAAAACATTTTCACCGATGAAAATGTTGTCAATAATGACTTTAGCAGAACTTAGCCAGACATTGCAATAAAGTATACTCCCACACACACACACACACACACACACACACACACACACACACACACACACACACACACACGCACTCACACAGACTAAAATGGGCACACAAGTTTTGCTGTTGAAAACAAAGAAGGTTTTCAAAGAGCAGATCCAGAGAAGCAGCAGAATCTGCCAAACACATGCAAGGCTCCATTTAACTACCATGGCCCCTGGGCCCCAACTTTTTTAAGCCCCCCATAGACCTACCCAATAAACTGACAGCTGAGTATTAAATACACATGGTAAATGGACTGTACTTTTATGTGGTTTACTTATATATATATATTATACTTTCTATATATAGCACTTTTCTTGTCTTCTCAACCACTCAAAGTGCTTTTAAAGTGCACCTTTCTTTACATACAGTGCTTTTTCTACATACAACTTGGGACTCAGTATCTTACCCAAGGACACGTGAGGACAAGTGCAAGAGGAGTTCACAATACATTCTGCAGTAATTCATGTATTATTCTAAATAATCACGAGTCAGAGTATTACTTAAGTATAGCATTGGGAGCATTATTAAAAAGTGTTACCACCTTACCTAATGGTAGGCAGCTAGACTGGGAGTCTGGGAAGTTCATTCATTAGCCTAGCTCTAGCTAATGTTAAAGCTCAATTTCATAACTATCAAGAGGTGCCCGTGATAATATTAAATGTTTTGGGTTAGTTGCTAAATTCAAACTAGGTAGCTAACTTTGTGAGACATAGCCTGCTAAACCTGTGGAAGCAGGTGTCCTCCTCGACATCATTATTTCACTTACCGGCTCTACTGCTGCTACAATAGGGTTTTTGCTCATCTTGACCTCGGGGCGTGCAGCTGTCAACTTGGGGAAAAAACTGTGACTTCGGCTGCACTCTCTCTCTTTGATTTTTGTATTTTTGAGTTCCTCATTCATATTTATTTTAAGCCATGTTTGCAAACTCTCCAAAAGCTCAAGTTAATTCCCACTCAAGCCAAGAACGGAAAAAAACAGCTAAGTCATTTGACAATAAAGACAGGTATGTCATAGATTGATAATTGATTGATTGAAATATGTGTGAGTGACATTAAGGAACTTTTACCCTATCAATCACAGTGGTGTATTGTTTAAGGAATATGTACCAAATAAAGTCAGGCATGAAATTTCTTCTCCCTGAGAATCTTTTTTTTCCCCCAAGCCTCTTGGGCCCTTCACATCAATGGGTCCCAGGGCTTGAGCCCTGATTAGCCTGAGCAATAAAACAGCAGTGAACGCACTGCTTAAATGGGAGTGTGTCCATATTCATGAATGTGGGTCTAATAAATATTTGAGTGGGTATTTTGGTATTGGACTGGGTTCTTAGCTGTTGTGTTTGCTCGTCGCCTTTTGTTGTTCTGCTAATCTGGTTTGGCTTCCTCATCTCCTGACACATGTGCACAAACACAAACACACACATAAGCACAAACACATTTTAAAAACTTTATCTGAAACTGACAATTACATTAACAAATTGACAGGACTCACATATGTATAGAAGTGTCATAAACTCTTCTTACATTTATGGGTAAAGAAACAGCTGTTAGACCTGGCATACTTAGACAGTTTCTCTCCTATTGACCCTTACCAATTTCAATGGTTTCTTCATCTAAACTATCAGTCACTCTCACTAAGGGAGTTTTATCCTAGTGAGCACCTCTCTATTAGATATAATCAATATTTCTTCATCAACAAGTTGTGTAACACAGTCCTTTTAGTTGGAATTAAACCTCTTCTTAAAAAGTTTACATCTCGTGCAGATGTTTTAGACAACTGTAGACCTATATCTAATCTTCCTTTTTTTCCAAGCAGCTGTGTGACTTTTTACATATTTTTTTGATCCAATCAGGATTTAGAGTGTATAATAGCACAGAGACAGCACCGCTAAAAGTAACAAATGATCCTCTAACTACATTGGAGAAAGGAATTTTCTCCATACTTGCTGCATTTGACATTATTGACCATTGCATCCCATTACAAAGACTTGAATATTTAATTGGCATCAAAGTCCTGTTTATCAGATCGTTTTGATTTGTGCACATTTACAATATCCATGTACTGAAAAGTTAGTCACAAAGTTCCACACGGTTCTGTGCTTGGACTAGTTCTATTCACCTTATATATGCTTCTCTTAGGCAGTATTATCAGGACACACTCCATAAACATCCATTGTTATGCGGATGATACCCAATCGTACGTCAGTAAGACCCAATAAGTCCAATAATTTAGCTAAACTTCAAGCATGTCTTAGGGATATATAGACCTGGATGACGAGCAACTTCCTTCTGTTAAACTCAGACAAACTGAATTTATTGCTGTGTGACTTTGAATTTACTTGGCCCACAATACCTCAGAACCACATTATATAATTATATACTTATCTAATAATATACTTAATCTAGATATTGGACATGGTTGATCAGGATATGTCCTATAACTCCCATATAAGACAAACTTCAAGGACTGCCTTTTTCACCTGCGTGACATTGTAAATATCAGGGAAACTCTGTATTAAAATGATACAGAAAAATGAGTACATGCTTTTGTTAATTCTAGGCTTGATTATTGCAACACATTATCAACAATATTTTTTGGCTGTCCCAACTAAACTTTGAATACTCTCCAGCTAATCCAGATAGAGCAAATAGTGCAGTGCAAGTACTGATGGAAAGTTGAAAAAGAGGTTATTTTTCTTCTGTGTTAACTTCTCTGTATAGGCTCCCTGTGAAACACATCTCTCTCCCTCTCTCTTACTTTCTCAACTCAGTCAGTCGAGGCAAACAGCTGCCCAGCATGAGTTGAGTTTTTCACTGGCGTTGCCAAGTGCTTGTCTTGAATAAAAATAATAATTGGATATTTGACAGACATTCACTCCAGATTCAATGGGGTCTTCTCATGAAGATTTGCCTTGTGTTTGCAGTAGGAGGACTCACCTCTCAGTCCTCTTAACCGCTTAACCAATGGGGTTATCTTCAGGGACTTATATAATTTAATAAGACCCAATGGTTCACAGTCTATTCTAAATGTGTGGCTACATGGCCCAACAAGGACAAAGCCCTTTTATATTGCATCATGGTACAATAGTACAATATTAAAGATTATTAGTCCTCGATGTCATGCATTATATGTCAACCAGCAAGTTTGCTAGAGCTGAGAAGGATAGCAACGACAGCGACAGAGAGAGAGGAAAGGCTACAGCAACTAGGATAACCTAGAAGGTATCTCCTAATGAAAAATAAACTCAGCATTCAGAAGAAGGATTACAATATAAAAAACAACGAGATCAACAGCAAGGACAACCAAAAATTACTGTTGGTGTGGCTTTTCCTTGTTGGAGAGCACTGAAAGAAGACAAGGGAATGAGGGCAGACACCGATGTCACCTTACTGCTCTTGGACAGGATTCCATTTGTAAAATATTTGGAGTAGGCTATGAAGCTATTACATTTATTCTACCTAAATAATTAATAATTTTCTTCAAGTTGTGGAAACTTCTCTGTATTTGACACTGTTTGTGTAACTACTCTTACTGCCAGAAGGAGGAGACAAAAAAACTGCAGGTTTAAGTTTTGGCTAGTCGGACCTTCTACTTAAGCAGGTCAAATAAGAGGGAATCATCACTTTTGAGCACTTGAGCAAAATGGGTCGGCCTGATGGCTCGGCAGATCCATTCTACATTTGGGACCCCCAGCCCTCCTTCTTTGCAATCCCAGAAGATTGGGTCTTGGGTGGAGTATTTAGCCTTAGTTACTTCTTGACAACTTGAACAGTTTTATTGTTCATATCCCAAATTACATTCTGTTGAATAGACACATTAGCCACTGAATGCAGAACAAGCTACAGCCACCTTTTTCTTGGCCTCCAGCTTCATGATAACATTTAGAGTGTTTTACCTCTATAACTGATCATTGTGACAATTGTAGGGACTCATCTGAAGGAGATTACATGTTTTTGATGACACATTCATCTCTGAATGAGACCTTAAAATCATCAGCATACCCCTAGACACACACACTCACACATTCTCTCTCACACACACACACACACACAAACACACACATATGCACACACATATGCACACACACACTCAGTCTCACACACACACACACACACACACACACACACATGCACACATAACTATTCACATTTAAACACAATTAAACAGGCTTTGCTGATTTCCCCAAGTTTCTCAGTTGTTCATTCTTCATACTTTGCTACTCAACTGTCTCTTTCTTTTCTGTCACAAAAAAAAAAACTTTTCCTTCTGTCTAACATACCCATGCTCTCTCACTTTCTGTGGCTGTTCCTGCTTACTCTATTAATATCACTTCAGTGTACTCTGCTTCCATGGAATTAAACTAACAGTATTGTCAAGGCAACAGTACAGTGTCTCTTTAAACATGTTTTGGTCAGTTTACTGTTCTTCATTTTCATTAGGATATACTCATAAAGAAATTTACATTCTCAGAATAATTAGCTTGACACTGTTGTGGAAGCAGCTTGAAAAGTTTCTTGAAAAGTTAACAATCTTCTTGCACCTCAGGAGTCTGTAGTTTTTATAATTGCTATGCAGAGCAAAGGTTCTAGATTTACTCTGCTTCAAAGTTTCTGTTTTGGTCTGCAGGCCTTATTTACCTTGCAGAATGAGATGTTAAAAGTGTAATAGAATAATAATGTGAAAGTTGGCAAAAATGGCATTGCAGTGCTTGGAGTAGTAGAATACCACCTGCTGGTTCAGGAGCTGTCTCCAAACATGGCAAATGCTATTGTTAGTGAATCATAAGGAGCACTATTGTTTGCCAGTTGCTAAGATTAGATGATATAAAGTTTATCTTTCATAACTACCAAATGTCTCCACGTTGTCAGAGAGTCTTCATGGCTGGCAAAAGCTTGTGTTATAAGTTCAGTTCTCAGTGACTAGCATCCTATCACTTCTCCAGTCTATGAGTCTGCATATATAAATGCCACCACTACTTTTACAGTTAAGTTCATAAGTATTTGGACAGTGACACTATTTTCATAATTTTACCTCTGTACATCACACTTATGGATTTGAAACAGCCATGAAGACATGATTAAAGTGTAGACTTTCAGCTTTAATCCAAGGGTTTTCAAAACATATCACACAAACTGTTTTGGAATTATAGCCAAATTAATACATAGTCCCTCATTATCAGAGGCTTAAGAATAATTGGACAAATAAACATAATTATGACTATAGGGATTATCTTTAATACTTGGATGAAAATCCTTTGCAGTCAAAGACTGCCTGAAGCCTGGAACCCATGAACATCACCAAATGCCAAGTTTCCTCCCTTGAGATGCTTTGCCAGGCCTTTACTGGCCTTTAGAGACAGAATTCACCTCCTCTAGCCCTCAACTGGCACTATTTTTTCCTCAGTCACAGAAACATCAGAAAAAGTTGTAAAACCTGATATATACCTAGACATTTTCTCTCCTATTGACCTTCACCAAATAACTTCAGTGATCTCTTCATCTAAACCATCAACCTGTCTAATAGATCCCATCCCAACCAGGCTGCTTAAGGAAGTTCTACTCTTAGTTAGCATAATCAATCTGTCCTTATTATCAGGCTATGTACTGCAGTCTTTTAAAATAGCTGTAATTAAGCCTCTTCTTAAAAAGCCTACCCTCAATCCAGATTTTTTAGCCAACTAAAGGTCCATATCTAGCTTTCCCTTTCTCTCTAAGATCCTTGAGAAAGCTGTCACCAACCAGTTGTGTGGCTTTTTACTTAATAATAGTTTAGTTGAGGCTTTTCAGTCAGGATTTAGAGGCATCATAGCACAGACACAGCACTGGTGAAGGTTACAAATGATCTACTAACCACATCAGATAAAGAACTTGTCTCCATACTTGTTCTGATAGATCTTAGTGCCACATTTGACACTATTTACCATCAAATCCTATTACAGATTATGTTTTTGGCATCAAATTCGTGCACTTTAACGATCAATCCTCCATCTACGCAAAAGTTAGTCACAGAGTTCCACAAGGTTCAGTGCGTGGACCAGTTCTATTCACCTTATATAAGCTTCCCTTAGGCAATATTATCAGGAACCACTCTGTAAACTTCAATTGTTATGTAGATGACCCGAATGTACCTATCAATGAAGCCCAACGAAACTAATCTCTTTGCTGAACTTCAAGCATATGTTAAGGATATAAAGATCTGAATGACCAGTAACTTCCTACTATTGAACTCAGATAAAACTGAAGTTATTGTGCTTGGCCCACAGCACCTCAGAAACACATTATCTAATGATATACTTACTCCAGATGTCATTGCTCTGGCCTCTAGCACCACCACTAGGAATCTTGGAGTTGTCTTTGATCAGGACATGTCCTTTAACTCCCACATAAAACAAACTGCCTTTTTTAACCTTTGTAATATCACAAAAATCCAGTACATTCTCTCTCAAAATGATGCAGAAAGACTAGTACATGCTTTTGTTACTTCTAGGCTCGGTTATTGCAACTTCCTATTATAAGGATGTTCCAGTAAAACATTAAATAGTCTCCAGTTGATCCAGAATGTTACTGCAAGAGTATTGACAAGAACCAGAAAGAGAGATCATATATGTCCTGTGTTAGATTCTCTGCACTTGCTACCTGTGAAATCCAGAATACAATCTAAAATCCCCCAATCCACAAAGCCCTTAATGGCCAGGCACCATCCTATCTTAAAGAGCTAATAGTACCTTATCATCCTAGTAGAACACTTTGCTCCCAGAATGCAGGACTACTAGTGGTTCCTAGAGTCTCCACAAGCAGAATGGAGGCAGAGCTTTCAGTTATCAGGCTCCTCTGCTCTGGAACCATCGTCCAGTTTGGGTCCAGGAGGCAGACACCCTCTCCACGTTTAAGAGTCAGCTTAAAACTTTCCTTTTTGATAAAGCTTATGGTTAGAACTGGCTCAGCATTAGCTTGAGCCATCCCCTCAATGCTGCTATAGGCCTAGACTACTGGGGGACTTCTCATGATGCACCGAGCTCCCCTCTCTTCTGCCTCCTCTGTGCCTCCCCCCTGTGCACATAACACCTCAAAAATGCTTGTAACTAACTGTCCTTCCTCTTTCCTGCAGTTTTGTGCTTCCTCCTCTCTCTCTTCTTCCTCCTGCCACTTTCTACAGGTTTCTCTGCCTCTAATGCTCCTGAGTCTGCATCCATGGTTGCAGACCATCTACTGCCCCATGAGCCTGATCAACACCCACTGCTTTAATTATTATGATTACTATTGTTATCATTTCATTCAGTCCTCTTAGTAATGTTATTATCCCTGTTAGTATAACTATAGTATATATAGCTATTAGTCCCATTATTGTTCTATACTCTCTCTTCTCCCTCATGCCCCTCATTTCTAGCTCTCTCTCTCTGAGCCGGGATCTGTTCAATGTTTCTACCTGTTAAAAGGGAGTTTTTCATTGCTGCTTGCTAATGGGGGAAATGTTGGGTCTCTGTAAATAATAACTATAAAGAGTCTGGTCTAGAACTGCTCTATATGAAAAGTACTCTGAAATAACGTCCGTTATGATATGGCGCTATATAAAAAGTTCAATCTAATTGAATGGAATCGATATTAATTCAGTTGCTGCTTGTTTTTGGGTCTTTCTGCCCTCAATTTTGTCTTTAATAAGTGAAAATAATGCTCAGTTGGGTTGAGGTCAGGTGACTGACTTGGCTACTGAAGAATATTCAATTTCTTTGCCTTGAGAAACTCTTGGGTTGGTTTGCAGTATGTTTTTGGATCATTATCCTGTGAAGTACCTTCCTATCAGTTTTGCAGCATTTGGCTGAATCTGAGCAGCTAGTATAGCTCTATAACATTTCGGAATTCATCCCTTTGCTTCTATCAGCAGTCACATCATCAATGAACACAAGTGACCCAGTACCACTTGCAGCCATACATGCCAATGCCATAGCACTTCCTCCACTGTATCTGACAGATGATGTGATGGCTTACAATATGAGTGTTACCATTGGTTTGCATTAAGCAGTAAACCCTGTGTATTTAATTTCATGAAGGGGCTTCTAGATTGTAGACTTTGACAAAAATACACCTATTTCCTTGAAAGTGTTCTTTACCTTGCCAGATGTGGTTAAGGTTTTTTCTTTTCCAAGTAAAGAATTCTGTGATCATCCACTTTGGTTGTCTTTTATGGTCTTCAGGCCTTTTAGTGTTGCTTAGCTCACCAGTGCATTTCTTCTTTTTAAGAATGTACCAAACTGCTGATTTGGCCCCACCTAATGTTTTTGACATGTGTCTGATAGAATCCGCCTAATCATGGCCTCCTTCATTTGTATCAACATCTCTATTAACTGCATGTTCAGAGTTCCCATGAACAGCTACCAAATGCAAAGTCCCCACCTGGAATCAACTCGAGACCTTTTATCTGCTTCATTTGTCATGAATTATGAGGGAACAGGCCGCATGTGGCCATTAAACAGTCAGCTGATTCATTATCTTTGAGCCTATAAAATAAGGTTCTTTATTCAAAAGTTTCAGTAATTCTTAAATGGTTAATGTTATACTTATGGGAAACCCATTGAATTGAAGCTCATAGTCTAAACCAATGAAATAGCAAACTGCAAAAACGTATTAGATGTCACATAAATAGAGTAGATACACAAATATTTGGACAGTGACACAACTTTTGCAATTTTGATTTTATACACAACCACAACTGATTTTAAATAAGTGATTGAAGTTTAAGCGATGAGCAAGCAAAATTGCAATAGTTGTGTCACTGTCCAAATACTTGTGTATCGACTCTATTTATGTGACACCTAATACATTTTTGCAGTTTGCTATTCAGCATATTGCCGCATTACCAGAAGTGATGTGGCAATATGTTGAATAGCAAACTGCTTTGTGGGTGCTGATGCAAGAAATTTAAGTGTTAGGACTGGGGCATTGTAAGTCAAAGCAGATGCCACAGTAGCAGCAGCAGTATATTTCACTGATACAGATCTCATGCTTTCTGACAGTAATAGTACTTATGCTAATGTCTTCCACGAACCAGACGTGTCCAAGGGGTGTGCAGACACAAAACACAGCCACCCAACTCCAATCTGATTTAACACTACACAAGTCAAAGGCCTACAATGCTCAACACTGTGAGGTTTTTGTTTGTTTGTTTTTTGTTTTTTTCAAATTTTGCAACACTATCAATGACCTGGTCTCATCCGTCCACAAATAAACATTTCAGTTTTAACACCTGCAAATTTAAAATACTTATAAGTAAAAAACAAATTTCTTTATATGAAATATCTTTCTTCAGAACAACCGAGAAGGACATTCAAACTGAAATGAAATTAACTTTAACACTGTCTTTAAAGACATAAAACAAATCAATAAATATTTCATAAAGTTGCATTAATTCATTTGGCCTCTCTGGGTCAGCAAATTATCTGTAAACATAACATTAGAATATAATCACCTTATTAATTTATAAAATTAGCGTTTATTTGGAGTCATGTTTGTGTGAAGTCCAAGTCCAATATCCACTCTCTTTATAGCTCTGATTTTATTTTCTACCAACCCCAGAAAAAAATACCAGGTTCTTTAGCTCCTAAATTCCCCACCATGCTCACTAGCTAGTCTCTAACTGGGTCTATCTTCTGTTTGCTGTTGAGCAGGTAATGCCCAGTGGCTTTTAGAGCTTTTTCACTGACAGCTAGCTTAATTCACACCCTACAGTATGAGAAGTCAACCTGAATGACCTCCACAGGCCAGAAAACACAGCATACAGTAGCAAGAGGTGAAATTGTGAAAAACATACCTTAAGCAAAATTTGTATATAAAATGGAATTAAGTCAGTAATACCTGTGTTTAGGTAGTTCAGATACCAGGACACAGGACCTTTACACAGAAGACTTTTGTACATTATTCATTTAAAACCAGTCATTATTCTGTCTTTTCTCCATGATTGTTCCACAACCTTAACCAACTGTTTGTAACCATGATGACAAATGTCCTCTAGCCCTATGGAATACTTATTTTAGCCCAAACCACAATCTTTTCCTAAACATCACCAAATAGTTTTTGTGCCTTAACTTAACTAAACCATGACTGTTCCATAAGTTTATTTGTGTGTTAATTAACCATGAAAATAAAGGTCCCACACCATAGGGGCAGTATTTTAGGAGAGGGTAGGGACAAACAGCCTATAGGGGTTGGAAGACTAATTGAGTTGATCCTGCTTCTAATTTAATACAAATATCACTCATTTCAGTGTAATATGAATGATAAATTCATGAATCATGGTGTCAGATTTGCATTATCATTGTACTGCTGGAACATCATTGATCTGGAACATATCCCAGTCTGATCTGTCTCACTATGCTGGTTTAACAACAATGCAACCAACAGCATTGTGTGAAGTGGGTATTTTCAATTCAATGCTCTTTAGAGTATGGACTTAGTACATATACTACTTTTACTTCTCCTCCTCCTCCTGGTAGTAGTAGTAGTAGTAGTAGTAAGTCCCTTACTCCACAACATTCATCTCTCTGCAGCAACTAAACACAGACAGATTCCTTCCCTCCCCTCTGCCTTTTTCTCTCCATTTTTAAATGTGTTTTTTCTGTTTATTATTAGCTGACTTGGTGCTTCATCATCCCAGGAAAATTCATAGCTGTTGAACATAAGGAGGAGAAACAGCAAGGAATCAATCTTTTTTACTTGGGCAGATAAACACAAGACACAATCAGAGGGAGAAAAGACAGACAGAGGGAGGAGGAGAATAGAGGAGAGGAGGGCCTCATCTCCTCATCCCAGTTGTCGGAGATAGTCGGAGTAAAAGTATGGGTACAGTATTATGTAAATTTAAGAGGCATCCTTGCATAGCCTTTATGATTATGAGACGATGTCAATTATTTTCCCAGGTCCCCAGACACTTCTTCCTTCCAAACCAACCCTGGGGCAATTTTTGTGACCTCCTGACCCCCCAGTCCCCCCCCCCCCCAAAAGACCCAGGCTCCTCTCTGCTGCTAACCCTATGTATCCATTCTTTCCCCTGATTTAAGGAAAAAAAATAGAGAAAAATAAAAACTCTTATACCTGAACATCTTTATACCTGTCCTGATCTTCCTGCTCCTCATGTTCTTCTGCTTCCCTTTTTTCCTTAATAAGTTGCAGCTTCCCTGTAGTATATGAAGTGACTAAGCTGTAAAGTGATAAATTTTGACAGTGAATGAACAGAATGAATGTGTCTTTATTCTCTCTGCTACTAATTTAAATTGCATAGTAGTCATTCAATCTAGCCAATAGAGAGCTTTTCCATTTGTTGTACATATCCACTGTCTGGATGATCTTTTCTAGAAAAAGTAATCCAGTAAACAGGAAGTGATGTGTTATACATTTTTATGTTGTTTATAATAATCCTATATTTGTCAGACATTACTGACAAAACAGGAAGTCTAGTGCATCTTCAGTGGGTGTTGGACTCTGCCAGGTCCATGCTTTTTACTAATTACTAATCACTAATTCACCAAAGCAGGAGGCATAAGACAACAGCAACTAATCTGACAAGATAATACTTTAGTAGAAAATTGTGGATTGCACACTTTAAGGTGGATTTATACTTCTGTCTTGAGGGGCAATGCTGTACCTACCTAAAACATAGACTTAGAGGTTACACCATGGGCTATGCCCTTGCTGACCTACACCTCTTGAAGAATGTAACTTCATGGGCTACAGCATTGATGGAGATACCCAGTAGGGATGACAAAAACTGTGGCTGATTGCTTGTGTTTTCCCCTATTTCCCCTGAATGTCTCTGATATGTATAGAGATTGTACAGAGTGAAGACATCATGAAGAGAGTTAAAGAAAGACTCAGTAGGCTCCTCTTTTTTAATCACAAACATTAAACAAAGTGATTAGACTGCAAACCCTCAGCTCACTGGGATCACTGTTCCATATGAAAATATGACAACAAAACCAGACATTGCACGGTAGCCTCTTTTTTGGTAACCAGACACATATAGACAATATTATACATCCATCCAGAGGGAACACTATCCCCCTATCAGCACTTCTAAACTCATTTATCTGTACAAGAAACAAAGTGTTAAAATATTACGTTTTGGTTTTACAGGGAGTTACTCTAAGGTTGAATCCTGCCATGCTATGGAAGGAACTCATTCCTGCTGCTTGTATTCACAGTCTAATTCTTTCTAGCCCAGCCAAGAAAAACTCCTGACATCTCCCAACAACAATGTCCAGATTTTTTTCTTTTTTTAACCACCAGGAAAAGCCAGGTTAGCTGTTTCCAGTCTTTATACTCAGATAAGCTGACTGTCTGATGGCTGTGGCTTCATATTTAGTACAAACTTGGGAGTGGTGTCAGTCTTCTGACTCTCAGCAAGACAGCAGCTAAGCATATTTCTCATAACTATTTCTTCAGTAAGACAGAATGAAATGAATCACTTGTCAGATTGTAATAATTAAAGGTTACTGAACCTAAAGCCAAAGCTCTCCATTTACAGGCAGATTTACGTTCTACCCTATGGTCATGTAATTTGGGTAATGACCAAAAGGATGAGATCATGCACATAATCTATTGATTTATATTGTTTGTATTGTAATCAGATGTAGTTTCCCAAGGTTTTCCTCGTTGGATACTTATCATGGATGATGGGGTCTTGGCAACTGCTACTTGCTATTATGGATTGCACCAGCCATGTTGCTGCAGCTAAGATGACCTATTGAATATCTTTATATGGGCTAAACAGTATAATGCCAGGATTTGGGAAAGAAAAGACAAGCCCTCACAAGACAGGCTCACCAGGAAAATTTACAAACTTCCCAACGGCCAATCTGTAACTGGATCCAAGTCTCCAAAATGGGTTTTCCTCACTGAGTTGCTGGGCTCACAAATTGAGATATAGGGAGGAAGTCAGCTGTCTGGAAAAAGCTCAGACTAGAAATGCTGATTCTCATTGAAAGGAACCAGTTTTGCTTTTGGTCATCTGATTAGGAAAACTCCTGAAGCCTCCTTGTGGAGGCTGTAATGTTGGAAGACTTGGCTATATCAGAAGTATAAAGACAAACTTGAAAAAATGTGAACCTATCCTCTAAGACTGAAAATATAGTCAGAATGTTGATAAGATGGAGGGAAATCCATCTATCATGTAACCTGGATATGCTTATTTGTCATGAGCCTCAAAAAAAAAGAAAACAAAAAAAAACTAATAATGATAAAGCTTGTGACATTTTGATGGAGGTAGTGAACAAAAACTGACTTGTGCAATAGCACTGAGAGTGATAGCTGTGCTGTGAGAACCTGCAAAGAGCAAACAATGCATCACAATACAGGCTTCTATAATAGCCATACGTATGAGCTTCAAAGGCTGTAGGAATATGTAAATCTGTAAGCATGCATGAATTTACTCAGCAAGCTTTTCTACTTTCGCCTCATATGCTACCTGTTCCTAGTGCATGTTTTATGAATAATCTGGTGAGGGATATACAGGAGAGGTTTTTGTTTTTTTTTTTTTGCATTTTTTTGGCAGTCTATCTCACCCCTCAGAGTTTCCTTTATGATAACGAAAAACCATTAGCTGCTGTCAAACAGCCAAGAAGAGAGATTTTTTTTCTTTTTTATTGAAATAAGATTAAAATGATAAGTTTGACTGAGGGTTCCACCTGATAAAATATTTCAGCTCATAAGCGTGTTGTGGGCACAGGGATTAGAAGGGGAAAGGGAGAGAGAAAAGAGGGGGGAGCAGGAGAAAGTAACAAAGAGGTGAGAGAGACAGAGAGAGAAAAATTCATAATGTATAATAAAACAAAAGGTGTCATGGGAAATAACATTGATATTAAAATTAGAATAAGGTGGGATCTATATGAAAAATGCAGATTTGAAAATGCAAATGATGATGAGGGAGGGGAAGACAGATGTTGAATTGTGATAGTGTTGTGGAAGTAAAGAGACCTGTTCAGGGTGAGAGAAAGGCTTCAAGCAAGACCATTGGTCTTATGATAAAGTCACAAATGTCTCAAATGTCTCAATAAAGACCATTTTTTGAAATGATTATTTATTATTATTATTATTATTATTATTATTATTATTATTATTATTATTATTATTATTATTACTACTACTATTACTACTACTATTTATAGTAGTAGTAATAGTAATATTGTAGTAGTAGGAGGAGGAGGATGAGGAGAAGCAGGAGTAGTGTGTGTATTTCTAATAAGACAGCTTCTGTAAAGCATTTATAAGTTGTAACCAAGGATTTTATTAAAAGGTTAATATATAATTTACTATTGATTCATAAATAATTTATAAGCTGTTCATGTAATAAGAACAACTTTGGGTTTGTCAGGCTGTAAAAGGCACCTCTGGCTGGTGTTTATCCTTATCCAGCATGAAAATTTAATAGTTTTTATGCTAGCTATTTAATCCCTCAGGAACCATTTGGCCACTTAACCTCTGGAATACAGCTATGAAGTGACCAGATTACATTAAAAGCTTATCAATATCAAGAACTCTAGACTTTATAGCTTATAAAGAAGTGAACAAGCCATGATATTTTTTTGTATATGCATTATATTTGTAACTGAATCCCCTTTTGAATTCCCTTTGACTTGTCTGAGCTTTATAGTAAGTTTCAGCTCATTGTTTAACTGCCCAGATCACAACTTCATTGTTCTTTTTCACTGTGTACTACCTACTCAGCACTAAACAGCAGACAGACACAGTCATGTGATGAACACAGTGGAGAAAAGAAAAAAGCTATGGATATTTCCCTAAGGAGTAGAAAGAGTGTGAACATTCGACACTGAGTCATCATGTGGACACAAACACAACTTCAAATGAGTGATAATGTTACTCTATAACTAGTGGATTTGGAAGCAACTCACTCCCAACCCAAAGGGAGCAAACCACCATTTTCCTGCACATACAATATAGTCCTTTTTACCAAAGAGTTTCAGACCCTAAGGAGCCAAATGACCTAAGCATCACTTTCAGCTTATTATATATGAGGACTTGCTGCTTTACTTCATAACATTCTAAATTAGACATCTGTGTGACAAAACCAGTTATTCGAAAGAGGTCACCTTTGGCTCTTCAGCATTATAGATGGCATATTTTATTATCATCTGATATTTATAGAACGAACAATTAATCAAAATATATATCCACCTGGAAAATGGTGTTTATCAAGTGCCATACAGGTTAATTTCTGTTTTTTTAGCAGCCCTGAACAGAGTGTATAACTCCACCAGGGCCGATGTCAAACAAAATACACCAGACACTAAAAAAATTCCAATTTATAGTAAATGAAAAAGATCTGCCCCACAATTTAGTGAGTTCTTCTTTTGCCCATGCCCCATCCCTCCACCAAGTTCAGTGCAAATTGGCTCAGGAATGCTTGCGTAATCCTGCTGACAAACAAACCAATAAACCAACCAACAGACACAGGTGGAAACATAATCTCCTATGTGGAGGTAATTACATTGTTTACACAAGAAAAAAAAGGTTCAACTTTTTTTTTGTTTCCAGTGCTGGAAGAACTTTTAGAAGTTCATCTGCCTTTAGTCCTAAATGTTGTCTTTGGGTATCAATTTGTGCTGCAAAATTCTCCAAAATGAATTCATAACTCCAAGGGATGTGTATGTACATAGAGTCTAAAGTGAAATCTTAAGTTTTTATTTTAGTTTCTTTTAATTTTTTTGGAGTATGTTTAATGGATTATCAACAAAAAGACAGACATGATGTGGTATATCAGCATCACCTTGGCCAGTTTTTTGCAGTATTGATTGACTTGTAGCATTTTGCACTCTGCATGTCGCTATATGAAAATAACAAAAATGCTATAGACCGCACTGACCAGACCTCAACTTGCTATCTTTTGGGACCCCTCGTTTACAGGGAATACAGATTTTCCCCCTTTGGTGAAGGGTGAAGGAAAAGAAAAACGAGGGCCCCTTTGATATGAGCCTCCCTGAGGGGCTCTCCTGCTACTAAAGAATGATAGAAGTTCAAGTTCCAGCCACTAGCCCCTGAAAGCTGACCTGGTCTGCCACACGTCCTCTGTCAAAGCCAGCCAAGGACAAGAGCAGGCAAGCTGGGTAAGAGCAGCCAGCCATTACTTGGCTAAGAAATGTTTGAAAGAGCATGCTGACACTGGGAGTAAAATACAAGACAGGTAGAAATACATTTCATATGTAGGTTTTTTAAATGCAAAAAAATGCATATTGTGCAATTTTTTTTTTTTTTTTTTTTTGATTTTTGCAAAGGTAGTATTAATAGTATCTGATACCAGAGCCAGTATTCATCAAGCATCTCAGAATAACTCTTAAGAATCTACACATGGTAACAAATATGTGGTTAAGGTTAAGAAGATTGTTTTTATGGTTAGTGAGAAGGCAAACGTGTATTACTGGTCTGTAATGAGACACGAACTCTCTTGCATTAAATTTGAACATAGCAGCTACATATCAACCCACCATCCAGACCTCTTCACCTAATGTTATCCCATCTCACAGTTTCAATCACACTCCTGTGATTTTTTTTTGCTACTTTTACATGTCGTCTTACTTATATTATAGAACATCCGCCAGTCACTAAAGATGAAAACTAATCTTATTAATTGTTGTTTGTTGTCCCTTATAAATAACGAAAAATGCACAATATGATTGCAATTATCTCAATACTAGACTGTTTAAAACAGTACATGATCTGCACATAATACCATTCAGTGTGGCACACCTCTACTTGGAGAACATTTGGTCTTTCATTCGCTTGTTGAATGGAACTTTGAACCTCACCCACTGTTAACTTCTGTCTCTCTTAAACAGTATATATGTATATATTGCACATCATAAATCAAAAACAATTTATCATCTCAGCCATTTTATTTGCCGCCATAAGATTGAATGGACCAGTTTTCAGACACAGCCCATTTTTTGCCTCACATGCAAGATTAGCCACAGAACACGCCATAAAAACTGTTTTATCAAAGTAGTCTCTTTTAAGGGCCTGATTGTCATCAACAAACATCTCTCTACCCAACAAATTTGTCTGACCTACATCTCCAACAGGTAAGGACATCTGTGGAGCACTGACAGGAGGTACTGTATTTACTATGCTAAGAAAAATGACAAAATGCTTTTACCAAATATGCTTCACTCAGAACTTTTCCTTAGATTTCCCTCTGAAATCTCGATAAATGACCCAGATATCCTATCAAAAACAGAAGTGAAAACTTTTTCTTACACTCTAATGCTCTAGCTATTAAATGTGAGCAGCAGCCAGTCTGGGCTCTTTACCACACAGGAACTCTACACAAGTGCTCTTAACTTCTCTCCTTCTAGATAAAAAGGGAATCTATTTTTTGCCCATTAGTGCTGGCATTAAGAGCTATTATTTGCCTTAACAGCAATAACTATCCACCTCCACGTCAACCATCTTTACTGTTCTTATTCTGAGTCAAACTTGAAAGGACACAGGGACGTTTGACAGGTGCTGAAGCCAGCATTTGTTTGGCTGCTCCTCAGGAAGGAAAATGAGGAGATTGTTGAGAAAAGGAGGGACTTTTTCAGCCGTTTAGCCTTGGCTTCGTAATGGAGAGAGGATGAAGGTGTGTGTCTAGGAGGAACAGACACTGAGAGAACAGCCTTAGCAATAAGACCTTTAGTGACCTAAGGATGATAGATTTTTTTTTCTGTCTTTATCCAAAAGGAACGTTCAGATTGACACTGCTCAACCATGAAGCATTGTTGCTTGTAGAATTCAGTAGGGGTGTATCAGTAAAGTAACAGTGAGAAATTTGGGATTATTGAGTTTGATATACAATTTCATTTGACCAAGTCAAAGACAATGTCAAGGCAGGGTGTGGTAGACCAACGATAGATGCCTTAACGATCTCTAAATCCTCCCAGGATCTCAAAAAACACTTGAAAGAATAAGTGACCCTTCTTGTTTTACTCTCTCCCCAGAATGTGCAGATATTGCTGAATGGGCAAAGGGCTGCGTTGAGGAGCAGCTAGGATGGCACAGAGGATGGCCTCACCTGTAATGGCATATCTCAGCCGCTTCTTATCGATCAGCTCTGCCCCTGAACACTCGTCTGGGCTCCGGGGTGTGGGCCAGGGATGGGGGTTGGGGGGCGGAGGCTGTGGATATCATTGCCACTGTGCCCTTGGTGAATGCCGGTGTCCCATGACAAGTAGCAGAGTGGAGTGAGTGAGAGAGTGGAGAGGAGCTCCTCTGATGGAAGAACAGTAAACACAGGATATCATCAGCTGATCAACAAACACACAGACAACTTTCATTCTTGACATGTATGCCTGGCATGCTGTATATTAATTCCTTAAGTTTCTCACCATTATTAACAGAATTCTAGCTATAGTCTTAAAGGACTGCACCAGCAGTTGGATACTTCAATAAAACTGAGGACATCTGAGAGTCAGATTAAAAAAGGAACTGGCAAAATCAGCAGAGGCTGATATATTCAAATTTTTAGTCCCTAAAAATCTTCAGAAATAAAACTGAATCCTACATTTTCCATTATGCAAGTGGAAAGCAACAAAATTGTGGAACCATAATGGATAAAGGAAACACAGTTAACATTGTTGAATACATTTGACATGGCAAATGAACAGCGGCCTCCCTGTTGTTAAAGTCCTGTCTTTAATCAACCTATCCATCTACGCAAACCCGCACCTCACATGGACATTATAACTCTTTCTACTTCATCACTGGACCTTCTCCACTGCTCCTATCATATTTACTATGGCTGCAAGAGGTTATGTGGGAGTTATGTGACTTAAGACAGATTGCTTGGAACAAAAATAACATTTTTAAGATTAAAGTTTGAACTGTACAGGGCCACAAATCTAAAAGTCAAAATTTTGACTTTAATGTCTGAATTCTTAAAGTCCAAAACAAATATTGTTTCAGGTATTATAAAGACAATCTCACGTTGCTTGAATTCTCTTACGTGATAATTCAAAATTTCAAAGATACCAGATTTGTCAAACTGGAATTAGGAGACATCTATAAAGTTTTACAGGAGACACATATATTTTATGCACCGGTAGGTTTGAATGTTCTTTTCAACAAAGCATCATCTCACTTCAGTGATGGAACTACATACTTTTAAGTCATATTAAAAGAACAGTTCAATAGGTTAAATGCTCAAATGCTAATCTTTCAGAAATCAGCGCAGGCCAAGGTGTTGCCAGTGGTTTAAACCAGGGCATGAGTAAAGGAACACAAACCAATACACATAAGAGGATGGAGTGCAACAAATCAGGATAGCTGCACATTAACACATGCATAAAGATGCACAGTAGTACTTTGTAAATCTTTAGTGTCTGCCTGTACTCCCTGGTGACCCTGTCTAGCCACTCTTCACTTTTCTTTTTTTTTTGACACATCAGATGCAGAATAGTGTGGAATTGGTGGGAGGAGGTGGAGGCGAGCCAGTGTTCCTATCGGGTGCTGCATTTCTCACTCAGTTAACACCTAGCTGGAGAAACAGGATGCCAGGCTTGGACGCACCAATCCCACCATTACCACCACCCCCCTTGCGTCATCCAGCTAAACACACACTTAATGTATTTGTGACACAATACACTGAGCTCCATGTTCATATTCTTACCCTCTCTAAATGTGTTGCCTGACCTTTACTCTGTTTTAACTAAAGCTTAGCTGTTCCAAACAGTCCAGACCACACGGATCAGCTACCATGTATTTGATATATTCAGTGTGGTTTTCACCTTTACATTTGTAACTGTGCCATGTTGTTTCTTTATTTGCTCTTGATGACTACTTTACTTGTTGCTGAAAGATGACTGGCGAGAGGACCTTAAAGAAGTCAACATACATGCAGCAATTCTCCAAACTGTATTAGGCAATAGTACTTATTTAATTCACAGTCTCAAAAAAAAGAACGAAAATATTGTTTCTATGGGAAAAAAGAAAACAGGTTACATTGTGATACAGCCTGATAATGTACGACACATCCGGCTTGTGGATGTATTTTCCTTTAACACAGCAACTCTGAAATGTAACAATATAGTTATGACATACCCAGGGGCCTGAGGAGAATTAAGTAAAGGAAAGGAAATTGTGATTGTGCACTGTTGTCCACAAAATTACTGCATCTTATTTCATGTTGCGTTGTCCTTCTTTCCTTTTAAAGACCACAGTACCTATGCTTATATGCAGAGTATCCCAGTTTTGATCAGGTTTTTGAGGTTTCTTTGTGAATAAATGCATTTGGAAATCCCATTTTGTAATTTCAAAGAGCTGTGGTCTTATCCCAGTCGAGGAATCTGAGTACATTAGCTGGATAATGCCACTTACTCCTAACAGTCTGATACTGGAAACATTGAAAACATTCTCTCTGTCACTGTTATGATTTATCAGCAAAGATGGGCCCCAAGTGCTGAAGCTCAAAGGCAGGGTTATAGGGTATAAGAAAATGATTTTAAAAAGTTTGGGTTTCAGGTCATTCACTTGTATAGAGCTCAGAACTTGGTAGGTAGATAAATAAACATAGTCTCTAGGTTTCGCTGATGGATAGCAGATAGGTCCACTCTTTGGTCCACCAGTGGTGAGAAGAACAAAGTTATTCAGAGAAAGGAATACAACATTCGGAGTGGATACATGCACACTTTCAGGGAGAGGCCGTTGGCTAACTGCAGGGGTTGATTCTGTGGCTGATGGAAACACAGATTAACAAGCATACGATCGTAGTCAAAATCTTCCGGGTAATTGGTCAAGTTCATTACCGAACACAATCAACGGACGGTTCAATGAATAACTGTGATCTACTAGGTCTTTCATGCTGTGGGTGGGTGATGAGAAGATAAGTGGCAGCAGTGCAGGTGAAGTGGAGAAAACACCGGTGGAGGGCCGGCCAGCCCGGCCCTGAGGATAACACTAACTCACAGACAGAGACAGACATGACATACTGTGGGCAGGGTAAAAAAACATCTGACACACTAGGATGTGAGGAGGGAGAATGCAGAATCCTAACAGTCACTTATCTTCCTTACATCTCACATTATACACCTGATAAGAATGACAACTCCAGCCCATAATATTAAAATACTGGATTGATCATTCATCCATTTATCAGTATATGTCCATCCTCAGCTTTTATAAGATAATACATATATTAGACTCAAAATCTTGCTTGCAAAGACAACAGATTGTGATCAAAAACTAAAAATCATGTATATAGGGAGATGAACCAGGTTTCTTCATGTTAGAGAGAATATGTTAGAGAATAGCACCAAAACCTGGATAAGACTCATGTAACTCTTGTTCTGTCCTCCTTACTCAGCGCTGCAAAAACTACTTCAGTTAGAGATAAAAAGAAACGTGAGTAGAATATATGGCTTTGAACAAGATTTATTGTATATTGCTGTCCATCCATGGCTGAAAAACCCAGTCCCCTGTATCACTCACAGCCGTAACCTTCCTTTCATATACTGGTGGTGGAAAAAGCTCCCAATCAAATAAACATTTAGCATCTTCATTAATGGAGGTGCTAGTCTCGACCACTCAGGCAAGATTTCTTCAAACATCTAAAGGGTTGAGGACACTTAAAACAAATTACTTCTAATGACATGTTGTCCAAACACATCTAAAGAGAGAAATGTTCAAATATCGTTCAGAGAGGCATGGCAGGAGGAAAAGGCTAGCCCCAATGTCCTCCCCATGATTGCATTCAACTTCTGTCTTTCAGTTCAGTTAAAAAGAGCTTTTTAAATGCCTCCTCAGTCTTTATTAAGATAACTGCATGGATCCTGATGAAAAGGAGGTCCGATAATATAACATTGTGTTGTCCATTAAGAGTAGACCCTCGCTTCATCTGGAAATGTACTTTGTTAAATACATTGGCCAAATTGACCTATAGCAAGTTACTATTCCAAGTTCAGTAAAGTACATCAGAACAGCATTATTCTACTTTTTTGCTTATAGTTTTATAGACAGTGTGTTATATGATTGTTTTTAATCCTAATATAGTAATATCATTTCTAGACCACTCAAAGTGCTTTTACACCACTGTCACATCACCCATTCACACATACATTCACATGGGGCATTTTACTAAACACTGATGCCCACTACATGTAGTGAGAGCAGGGAACAGGTGGAGGAGAAGCTTGAGAGGTGGAGATTTGCCCTGGAAAGGAGAAGAATGAAGGTTAGCCGCAGCAAGACAGAGTACATGTGTGTGAATGAGAGGGACCCAAGTGGAAGAGTGAGGTTACAGGGAGAAGAGATAAAGAAGGTGGAGGATTTTAAGTACTTAGGGTCAACAGTCCAGGGCAATGGAGAGTGTGGAAAAGAGGTGAAGAAGCGTGTACAGGCAGGCTGGAACGGGTGGAGAAAAGTGTCAGGTGTGATGTGTGATAGAAGAGTTTCAGCTAAAATGAAAGGAAAGGTGTACAAAACTGTGGTGAGACCAGCGATGCTGTTTGGTCTAGAGACAGTGCCACTGAGGAAAAGACAGGAGGCAGAGCTGGAGGTAGCAGAGATGAAGATGTTGAGGTTCTCTCTGGAAGTGACCAGGATGGATAGGGTCAGGAATGAGTACATCAGAGGGACAGCACATGTTAGAGGTTTAGGAGATAAAGTCAGAGAGGCCAGACTGAGATGGTTTGGACATGTCCTGAGAAGAGATAGTGAATATATTGGTAGAAGGATACTGAGTTTTGAGCTGCCAGGCAGGAGGCCTAGAGGAAGACCAAAGAGGAGGTTTATGGATGTAGTGAAAGTGGACATGAAGGTAGTTGGTGTGAGAGAAGAGGACGCAGAAGACAGGGTTAGATGGAGGACACTGATTCGCTGTGGTGACCCCTAAAGGGAAAAGCCGAAAGAAAAAGAAGACTGATGCCCACTACACACCTACACATTCATGCACCGATGACACACACATGGGGGGCAATTTGGGGTTCAGTATCTTGCCCTAGGACACTTGCACATGCGGACAGGAGGAGCAGGGGATTGAACAACCACCCTTCTCTACCACATGAGCCACAGAACACCCCGATGATCTGATGATTATAATGTAACACAATGATAGTTAATAAAGATGGTATTAGTGAAAATGGATGTGACCATAACAGTTTTAATGCTGATGATTTGATGATGATAAATGTGAAGATGGAGAAGAAGATACTGATGGTAATGAAGATTGCACTATTAATGATGATGATCTTCCTCTTCCTTAAGGTGTGGTTGTGATGGGTTGTTCAGTTCTGTTTCTCCTCTGGTTTCACCATTATCAAAGCAATCACTTAGTGTTTGTTCTCTGCCATGTAAAACAATGGACTCTGATTAGTCAGGAGAGTCCATTAAGCAACTCACATTTGGTCTATATACTGTATGTATACAGCTGACACTTGCTCATGCACACTGTATTGTCATTTTGTAAACATTTTGTGTATTAATTGGATACAGTAGATAGGGAGTTTCACACTCAATCACTGAGTCCTCACACATCTCTGTGAATGCTACTCTGTTTTTTAGGTCAGATGTTAGGGTATCTCTTTGAAATTTTCCTGTTTTTCATTTATCAGCATTAGAGGCAGAAAAAACTGCAGAAAGTGACATGAGGAAAAGAGAGAGAGAGAAAAAATAAAAAAAAAAAGAGAGAGAGAAAAAAAGTTAAGTACAAACAGGAGAGGAAGAGGAGAAGACAGGAGCTTGGTGCATCATGGGAAGTTCCCCTGCAGTCTAGACCTATAGCAGCATGACTAGGGGGAGGATTAAGCCAAGCCTGAGCCAGCCCTATCTTCAGCTTTATCAAAGAGGAAGGACTTAAGCCTGCTTTTAAACATGGAGAGGTGTCTCCACAGCAGAGGAGCCTGATAACTGAAGGCTCTGTCTCTCGATTACTTTTTTTTGGATACTCCCACCACCAAAATTACTGTATTGTATTCTGGTGTTGTGTTCTAGTGGAGTAATAGGGTATAAGGTACTAGGAGCTCTTTTTAAGATAAGATGGTGCCTGATCATTGACAGTTTTTTAGGTGAAGAGGAGGATTTTAAATTCTATTCTGAATTTTAAATGGAGCCAGTGGAGAGAAGCTAACACAAGAAGTATGATCTTTTCTCTTAGTTCCCTTTCAGTACTCATGCTGCAGCATTCTTGATCAGCTCAAGAGTATTTAAAATTTTGCTGGGACAGCCTGATAAAAATGAATTGCAATAATCAGGCCTTTTTCTGCTTCATGTTGAGGCAGAATGTGCCTGATTTTTACAATATTACATGGGTGAAAAAAACAGTCCTTGAAGTTTGTTTTACTTGTAAAGGACATATCCTGATCAAAAGAAGTCTAAGATTCAGTGGTGCTAGAAGCCAGGGCACTGGCATCGAGTGTAAATAATAATTTCAATTTTATCTAAGTTTAAATGAGAGAAGTTGCCGGTTGTCCAGGTCTTTATGTCCTAAAGACATGCATGAAATTTAGCTAACTGATTGGTTTCACTGGGCTCCATTGACAAGTTCAACTATGTGTCATCAACATAAAAATGGAAGTTTATTGAGTGTTTCAAGTTAATATTGCCTAAGGGAAGCATAAATAAGGTGAATAAAACCGGTCCAGGCACAGAACCTTGTAAAAAAATAGGACTTAACACAGCTTAGAGTGTTGCCTTGAATTTCAATTAAATGTTCAAGTCTCTGTAGTAGGATGAGATGGTCAATAGAGTCAAATGCAGCTCTTAAGATCTAGCAAGACAAGTACATAGACACGTCCTGATGCAGTTAAAAGGTCATTTGTCACTTTCACTGGTGCTGTCTCTTTGCTATGGTGCACTCAATATCCTGCCTCGAAATCCTCAGTAACTATTATTATGTAAAATGTCACACAACTGGTTGATGACATATTTTTCATGGATCTGAGAGAGAAGGGGAAGGTTGGATATGGGTCTATATTTGGCTAAAACATCTGGATCAAAAATAACTTTAAAAAGAGATTCAAGTGCAGCTGCAGTACATATCCTATTAATGAAGACAGACTGTTTATATCTAATAATGGGGTGCTAACTAAGGGTAATACTTTCTTAAGCAACCTAGTTGGGATGGGAAAAAAGAGACAGGTTGATGGTTTTGATGAAGAAATTGTTGAAGTTAGATAGTTTAGATTGATAGGAGAGAAAATGTCTAGGTATATATCAGATTTTGCAGCTGTTTCTAATATTCTTGCGTTTGAGGACAAATTAGTGCCAGTTGAGGGCAGGGGGAGATGAATTTCATCTCTAATAATTTTATCATTACAGAAGCTCATGAAATCGTCACCACTGAGAGCTACAGGAATACATGGATCAATCAAGCTATGACTCTCAGTCAGCCTGGCTGCAGTGCTGAAAAGAAATCTAGGGTCTTTTTTCATTTTCCTCTATTAAAGATAAGTAATAGGCTGCTCTGGCATCACTGAGGGCCTTCTTGTATATTTTTAGACTGTCATGTCAGGCTAAGCGGGATTCTCCCTGTTTGGCAGAATGCCATAACCTCTCAAGTTTTATGTCGTTTGCTTTAATATGCGGATTTGGGAGTTATGCCATGGAGCTAACCTCCTTAGTTTTATTAACTTTTTTTCTAGTAGGGCAGTGGCGTCAATCGACATTCTCACTGAGTGTGCAGCATCAAAAGATGATCAATTTGGGAGGGACTGAAGTTGGGTGGCTGTGTTGGGTGGCTTGTGTCTTCAGCCAGTGCTTTTGAGAATATGAGTTTTAATATGACTTGGGGGAGAGGATTTGTTTATGCTAACATTCATCATAATACAGCCAGGTCTCAGTAAGATAAAATATATCAATATCATGATCTGATATTACATCATATCCTAATACAGCTTTAAGCAGGAGAAATCTAATGTCTAAAGTCTAATGTCTAAGAGTCCTTATTTAATCTTCATATGTTGTTGTACCTCTGTAAGGTGGTCTTAATCTTCATTAGGTTTCCAGATATAACTCCTCTTCTGTTTACTTTCTATGGGATCTATGAGAATTTGGGTGGGTGACTGCTGTAATGGAGGGAGAGGAGAGAAGTGTGTAAGAATACAACTCCGCCTCCTGGTTTCAACCCTGGGTTGTTATGATTTTGTCTACTAATAAACTCAGTCACATTTCTAGAGATGAGAGTTGCTCCATCCAAAGTGAGATGTGTGCCATCTCTCCTAATCAGACCAGGTCTTCCACAAAAAGCCTACCAATAATCAACAAAGCCCAAGTTATTTGCTGGACAACACCTAGACAGTCAGCTGCTGAAAGATGAAATGTAACTATACATATCATCACTGGCCAAATTAGGCAGTGGCCCAGAGAAAAACTACAGAGTAACTGTGTATGTACAAACTGACTCAACATTTAGTTTTGTGGCATAATTAGATTTCATTACCAAATACGTGAATAACAATCTTACTACAGTACTGTCTTACTGTTTATCACAAGACAGCAGTTTAAAATATGATTCTACTTTCCTCGCTCTAGCCCCAGGAATACATTTGACTATGTTCCCTTGTGTTGCTAACTATTTTAGAATAGAGCTGCCAATAAACAGAATTAGTTTCTCAGCAGGTTCATCATTGAGTTGGGAGAATCTATTTGATCGGTGAAATGGTTGGAGCTACAACTGCAAAAAGAGGTGTAGTTGTGATGGGATGTATACAGCTACTGGACCAGTTCAGCTCAAAAGCTCAATGTGTAATGTGAACAAAGAATCAAAACAGAGGGAATCTGGTCCTCTCATAAACAAGACAAAACACTTAATGTTCATACAACAAAGTAATTTGACAAACCAACATAACTATAAATAAGGATTATTTTTTAATAATTGGATGAAAATCCTTTTCAGTCCTTACTGGCTGACGTCTAGAACCCACTGACATCACCAAATGCTGATTTACATCCCTTTAGATGCTTTGCCAGGCTACTACAGCCACATTCAGTTGCTGCTTGTTTTTGGGACTTTCTGCCCTTAGTTCTGTCTTCTGTTAGTGAAAAGCATGGTCAGCTAATTTCAGCTCAGGTGACTGATCTGCCAATTGAAGAATAATTGAATATTGAATAATAATTGAATAATTCTTGGTTTCATTTTTCCAGATAATCTTGTTCTAGAACTGGGTAGGCTTTTCTAGACATTCTCTGGGAAAATATAATCTGGCGTTTCTGTTCTTATGTGTTACCATGGGTGTGCACCTTGTGGTAAACCCCTGTATTTACATTTATGACTCTTTGACTCTAGACTTTGACAGTGGGATATGCCATCCACCTGGAGTTTATTCTTGACCTTTCTGACAAGGAGTTTTTTTTCACCAAGGAAACAACTCTGCAGTTATCCACTTTAGTTGTCTTCCATAGTCTTTAACTACTTGTGGTGTTGCAGAGCTCACCAGTGTATTTGTTTAAAAATGTACCAAATTGTTGTTTTGGCCACTCTTAAAGTTTCTGTCTTCTGTCTTCTGTCTGGTAGGTTTGCTTTGGGGTTTTTTTTCGCCTCATGATGGCCTCCTTCATTTGTATTAACACCTTTTTGTTAATGCATAGTAAGAGTTTCCATGAACAGCTAACAACTGCAAATGCAACACTTGAAATCTACTCCAGAGTTTTTATCTGCTTAGTTTGTCATGACCTAATGAGGGAACAAGCCAAATCTGGTCATGAAACTGATTAATTGTCAATTGTCCAATTACTTATGAGCCCATGAAAATACCTGACTGGGTATAAAAATGGCTGTAATACCTGATTCGATATTTTTGTAAAACCCCTTGAATTAAAGCTCAAATTCTACACTTCAATCACATCTTGTTTTATTGCTTTTGCAAAAGTTGTGTCATTGTCCAAATATTTATAGATCTAACTGTGTGTCATATTTTGTTAATCATTTAATTGCCAATAATTTGTTTTACAGTATCTTTGCTGGGCAACTTAAATATGGTTAAAGTTAGGTCAATGCAAATAAATGACGATATCCAAGAGGTGAGGCAATTAAAACACTCAGTTAAGGTTAGGGCAAGATTGTAAATATGGTTCGAAAAAAGAGAACATTAACAGATTGTGGGCTCCACCCAAACCTCTACAGCCATCCGTCTTTGCTACATAAAGTGCACACTACCCTCTCTATTGGCACTGAAAGTTAATAGTTGACATAAATTGCAAGGTACAAAATTATCTAGTGAAAATATATAATATAGAGATACTGGACGGGTGTCCAGTCTTAACATTGTTAACATTAAGAGCTAAAACTGTATCCCCTGGGGAGAAAATGTGGTCAGTAAATTTTAATAAAATATCTTCATAATAGGTTATCATTCTTGTGTAAGTAAGACAGTTAGGCTTGGTGCTAGAGTCAGGAAATTTCATTAAATTTAATTAAACCGAATTTCATGTTTGTCCAACCCTTAGTTTTCAAGATACCTAGCTGTGGACTAGTTTTAGTCAGCAAGTAGGTTGACCTTGTATTAACGCTTGAGGAAAGGTCAGATCATTAGAAATCAGTCTATAAGGATCATGAGTATCCATATAAAATTTCATATATTTTTATAGTAGCATTTAGACTGTAATAGCCCAGTGGTTTTTAAATACATTTTCTTGCTCTGGACCAAAGTGTCTGATGGACAGATGAAATGACAAATCTAGTGTCAGAATCAGTCAACTTACAGAAGGTGAAAGGTCCACCTGCAAAACTCATCTCTGAAAAACTTATCTTATTTCTTTTTGCCCCAAATGGAGGCACAGAGGAACAAGGGAGAGAAGAAGGAAGAAGGAGTGAGGAGGAGAGGAAGAGGACAAGAGGAGGAAAGAGTAAATGGCACTTGATTGGTGACAAAAGATAACAAGAAATGGCTGCAGGGAGCCTCCAGAGCTCTGAGCAGTGTGAATGGACCCCATCTGGTTCCTTCACAAAATGCTGAGGGGACGCACACGGGATGCACACAACCTTCACACACACTCACTCTCTCCAACCCATACTCTCTCTATCTCTCGCTCCCCACTCAGCCTGACCAGTCCCGTGTGTCCAGGATCCCCCAAAGAGCTCTCACCCATCGTCTCCAAGCATACACTTCAGCTAGACCAATTTAACGTGAGAAAACATGAGGAAGGCAAGTGCAGTGTCCATCTGCGACTGGTAGTTGTGTGTGGGCCAACCAAAGAGGAAGCACATAAGAGAAAATCCCCTTGTTCATCCATTTTCATTGGGTGTTCATTATCAAAAAAAAAAAAAAGTTAAAATAAAACTGGAGTCATCAATTCAGACTAAATTTAAAATGCTTCCCATTCTGATGGGACTCTGACTTTATGTATGTCACCTTTTCTGAGACAAAATGTCATAAAATTATATTATTGCTTACTCACATTTCCCACTTCCAGTTTAAGCATTTCAGCAGCTATAAATTCACAAGAAAAAGCCTTTTTAACAGTGAGCTTATTCTGAAATTTTCGGTACTAACAGCTATAACAGGAGGTCAAAATTGGGCATAATGTAGGGCTTGGTTATTTCAAGTGTAAACATTAAAAAATGCTATGCTTATAATCTTTATTTTTCGTGCATTTTGATTTATAAACACCAAATAAATTGAGTCTTGGAAAATATATAGTTTTCACCAAGGTAACATATTGATTGGTAATATGTTATCTCCGAGGTTATAATCTCTAAATCCATGTACTGCTATGCAATGAAGTAACATCCATAACTATACAATTTTCAAGAAAGGAAGCAGGCTCAATTGAAATAAAAGAAAAATCATCTACACCTAAATTTAACTTCACTCTAAAGCAAGGACACACTTTACATTTTTTTCCTGATTATACACAGATTTTTACATTCACTATTACATTTACATTTTTATTTCCTCATTTTTTAGAATGCTTGACTTACAAGTTAGGAACAACACTAAAGCTTCAGTATAATAGAAGACATTAAAGTAAGTACCAAGTACTTAATCTGTTCAATTTCACGAAGTGCAAATTTTTGTCTTTTTCTTGTAATAATGAACACTTACCTCTTCAGATAGGTTCACTTGCTGACATTAACTAATAAAGTTGTAATGTATGTCAAGAAATTGGCAGCAAGCACAACTTCATTTAAAGGGTCATAAGCCAAAAAGGTTGGAAACCACAACAGTGTATGTGTGGAATATATTAACCTGGTAAAAGGCTTTTTGCCATTTCACTCATAAATGATCACTTTTTAGCTCATCACCTTTCACGAATAGCAGAATTTAATTTAGGTACATATGCATCTCAGTTAGTGATGATGGGATTCTCCTCTTTGTTGTGGTTCCACTTGGTAACTCAGACTGAAAAATGTTTGGATTTTAACACAAAAACTTGGTTAAGTGCAGCTTTAAAAGGTGCAAATAAATCTGAGCGTGAGAGCTATGTGGAGACCCTCAGGGGAAATCAGACTATGGGCCAGCGCTAAACATGCTGGTATGAATTGTGGCAAACATGGCTGTGATAATAGCCGTAGCTTGCGTTTTAAGTGGTTGACCTCAGTGTTTGCTTGTTCTGGCTCCTTTTGTGTATTTGGATTGATGACACCTGAATACCTAAGGGGGGTGTATGAATATGTAAAATACACTGGTGAGCGTCGCCATCTCATTGGCTATGCAGACTGATGACAATGCTGTCCCACACACATACACACACACACACACACACACACACACACACACACATACTTGTTTTTCTAATGTTAGAGGGCCCCCCTTTTTTTTACCCTTTAGTGGGATCCACCCTTTCCCATTGTTCTACAGCTCTACAAAAAATCAGGCAAGCCAAAAATAATTCCTAACCCCAAATATCACTTAAATGAAACAGAATTCAAAACTTTTTTCCAAAAAGGATTTTAGTCCCTAATGGGGCTCTTGTTCAAACATTCACAACTTTTGGGGTCCACTTTCACACACATTAATATTTCTAGTTTTCATTAGTTGGCAGGGACCAAAGTTACTATCTAAAGACATTAATGTTCTATTGTTGGTCCTTGATTACCGGAGGCACTGCAGGACTACATCAAGGCTTCTAATTAACATGCTCTACATCGTGCATCTTGTCTCTTTCCCCTTTACACCAAACAATTCAAATCCCTAGTTATCTCAGTCACTGCCGTGTTTGACCTAAACTTAAAGAAAGATCATCATTAGGTAGACAGGCAGTAATATGGTTCTCAAATAATGACCTCCAGCTCAACACTTTCCCCCTTCCAAATCAACGAGCCCCCAAATCCCATTTTGGGGTAACGACGTTCTTTCTGGGGCTAACCATAAGAAATATTTGACTCAGAAGTTTGTGTGAAATAAACTCTTTACAACATACTTTGTCCTCAATGTGCTGAATTTATTTATAGCATAAATTTTTGAGGACTGATTAAAGTAAAATAAAATGTAAGAAATTCAAAAGTTGTGAGAAACAGCATTTCCTCCATTTTCCAAAACTAATCATATCTGCCATTATATATTAACATGAGTCTATACCGACATTTCTGTCCTAAACATTTAATGAAAAAAGAAAGAACCTTAACAGGACAACGCAAGGAAAACTTGATTAAACCTTTGTATGTGGATGAATGTATTGTGTGCATGTATGTTCCACCCTGGATGATAAGGAAAAGCATGGGAAGACGTGAAAAAAAGTGTGTTCAAATATGTAGGCTAGTGGCAAGGCACCCTAATACAGAGATGCAACCTACTGGAACAAAGAACAACAATGCTTTTTTTATTCTCTAAGGCATCCCACATATGAAATGGATTCTTGCATTATGAAATTACGTGTAAAATACATGACATGTAGCTGTATCGTATCCCTTTCAGTTTTGTGTTATTTTGCCTTATTTTTAAATTATATATGGAGTGTTACACAATATCTGTCAATTTAGCCAATTCTGCAGTAAATTAATTTACAAGAATCCATTTCATATGTCTGAGACTTTAGAGAATATAAAAAAAATCTCAAGTACTACAGCCCTTTTTGGGTCCTCCCTCTAGCCTAGTGCTACTATCCCTGTTCGGTGAAGAACTTTACTGCAATTTTCTTCTCATTGCAGTAATTCGATTTTTGATGAAGTATTTAACTGCTTTCCAGTCTCAGTTTACTAGGGCTTGAGGTTCTTCAGAAATGCAGCGTTGACAGTCCATTTTCCCTGGAACTTCATTCCTCAGTATGAATCTTCTTAAATGCCTTTCTACAGCAGCACATTCCTCTGGTGTCCAGCTTCTTTTGACAGCAGGTTGTTTACCTAAGTAGGCATAAAAGAACATGGTTTGATCACATCGGTAATACATTGCAGCAACATGTATGTGTTACTGAATTGAACAGTAATATAATGTCAAAGCAGTCACAGCATCTACATGGTCAACAACATGGAACTAATGCATGAGAACTGCAAGGAAGTGATGAGGGAGTGAAGTAGATGCAGGTGAGCTGCCTAGCTGTTTGCCTCTGTTAACAGAGACTCCATAGTTTATTCCCTTCACTGATAAACCTGGTCACATCTTAATGTATGATGTAGGCCTACATATACCCCACTGAACTGAACCGACAGGATAATTTATATCTAATGATTTAGGCCAAGGAACCTCGCAAAGGGTAGAAAACTGAAATGATTATTTCAAAATGCACACCAAAAGAAACCCGGCTTGGTATATATGAATGATATAGGCTTACACAATGTGCAAATCAAAGAAATCTTTTCTATCTCAATTATCAAATTAAACACAAGAAGAGTGAGACAGAAGAGAGGGGGAGAGAGAGAAAATGAAAGAGACCTAATGAAAGTTTGAATGTCAAATTTCTATCCATTTTTGTCTAACACTCAGAAATATAATTTCTATTCACATGGCTTTATTGATCCCTGGGATACTCTGTTAGGCCTATTTGGCATCCAGATATGTGTTTTTATAATGATAGTTTAATCTAAATAATATTCAGGGAATTCAATTAACCATTTTAATCAATGGTTGTAGTAAGGGATCTGGATAATAAATGAGGGCTCTGGCCAAAAAACGGTTGTGAACCACTGTTGTAAACTCACCTCTCTTTTTTGCTGACTTTCTATGGTTTTGGTTGTATGATGTGGAGGTACATTCTTGAATGGAGGGCACACTGACCTCATCCTCTAAGCCCCCTGCTTCTGGCATACTGGCATCTGGGTACAGAAAAAAAGTTCACTCAAATATACAAGACAGATAAAGCCACTTAAAATTTGAAGTAGCTGTTAGTAAAGTTTGCCTGAATATCATTTTGATCATGCACAACTTTTCTTGGCATAGTGACAGCAATCAGTTTGCAGTGATCAAGGGTATAGTTTTTAAGAAAACAATATAATATATTGCATGTGTGTTTCTTAAAAATGAACAGATCAGAATTGAATCATCAATCTGCTTTGCTCTTCTAAACTCACCTCCCTTATTTGCTGAACAATATGAGTTTAGAGTCATTTCACATTGTTTTTAAAGCTCTACAATATAGTGGCAAACAGTGCAGGTTTAACTTCTGGAAAATGGATATAATATAGCTTCATTAAACTAGAAACATCTGTAGATTGACTTAATTTTGATTGACAGGAGCACCTGACAGGTTACTATGGCTGAAAACCTGCTAAGGATACCCCAATCAACTGAATTCTCATCTGAAAAATACTGGAATTATTCTATTAACCATTCATGTATTCCTGAAAATAGTCAATAAGCAGGGAAGCTTGCAGACATTCAATGCACATAATGCACATGCAATGGTCAGAAATATTCATATGCAATAACTGAACATTCATAACCAATTAAAAACCAATAAATCACACATACCTTCCATGTCCTCTTGCGAACACCCATCCATGTCCTCTTGCAGACACTCATCCATGTCAACAGTCTCTAAAATGGTAAATGATTGAATATGAAAAAGTTGGAAACCTGAAACTGTTGTGATAACTGTGACAAGAGTGTACACACATACTACACAGACAGCTAAATTGGTTAACTAAAATTGTGTAGTTATAGTCAAACTATGTCCAAGATAAAACTTAACTTTTCATCAGTATCTTAATTGAATTGATAATTAATGATTTGACTTTTATAAATAAAATTGAATTTTACAAGCCTCCCTTTCATTTATAAAATAAAACACCAAGTTTAGCTGACCTTGTTGACTGTTTGACTTTTTTCACTTTTCTTACTTTTAAGTTCCAATATACGAATTCAGTCCACTAGATATCACACTAAAGCATCAGTATCTCAGACCAAAGTATATGGGCAAGTTGGCAAGTGTTGGGAAACACAGTAGGGATCAACAAAGCAATTCTCTTTCCTGGATCACTATAGTCAATCACTCACACTCAGATTAATTCATGCGAAACATTCACAGAGCTGAGAGGAATACAAACAGCATTAGGACTTTTAATTAGGCCAAAAGTTGTTTTTAAATAAACGTATCTGTGTTTACCTTGTATTATTTTCACATGAGGACAGTTTTAGCTTCAGCAGCTAACTAGCTAACATGATGATGAAGATCAGACAGGTAATCTCTGTCTGCATCAAAGGGAGGAGAATTAAGTGGCAGCCACAAGACAAGGGCTTTAATTCTCTAATAGTCTTTTCTTGCAGTTATCAGCTGGTAAAACTGTCTTCCTGTGAAAATAAACCAAGTGAAACAGACAGAATTATTTAAAAACACTCATTTAAATGTTGTTGCACTATTTATTCTTCCTCTCAGCCCTTTGTTGGTTCAGATATCAACACACATACGCGGGAGTGCGACATCATTCTGTGCTTCGGTCACCATTCCTCCCCTATATCTTCACATGGCAAATAGTTTTTTGCTGATATCTATCAAGGCTGAATGATGTATAATGCCCCTTTAAAATATAATAAAACTTAATACCGTTCACATCAAGTTTGATTTGATCCAAACTCTTCCCTTTGTATTCTCCTAGCCGTCCCTGCTCCAATGCCAGGAGAACTTTGCTTATTTTAGCTAGCTGAAGGGTGCCTTCTGGAAGTCGGTAGTGCTTTCTGTGGACGTCAATGTTATGCCCAAGGAAATCTGCCAACTGGTCAAGTTCTGTAGTCTTGAGATTCAAAACGGTTGAGAGGGTAGCAATGTGCTTCCTGAGTTTTGTCGAGGTTAGTGCTTTGGGATTTTTGAGATCATCACATTCATTCACAAACTGCCTTATGCAGTCGGAACCCCTGAGGTAATGGACAGATTGCGGCAATGCAAACAAGTATTCATTTTCATTCAGCACCCAACATTCTTCTCGCTTCTCAGTCAGACTATCAAGCGATTCCCTAATGAGTGGGGTGAGGAGAACAGGAACTTTCCTTCCCTCTTTCCTACTATAGTTATATGTACAAAATGTTTGCAAAGCTTCTGCTCAAGTGTAAGGGCCAAGTTAACCTCTTCATGCATTTCTGATGTGTCCTTTGATAAATACACAGACAAGGGCATTCGGGATACCTCTCCTGCTCTCCGGCGGTTGAAGAGGATAACTTGTGCCAGGGTCACTTTAGCAAGGTCTTTCCAGTTTGAGGGCTTAGGCTCTTCTTTGAGGGCATTCAAGTGTTGCTGCTGTTTCTCGGACAAATGGCAATGGAGATTTTGAACATCCTGTGTAAATGGTAGGAGTTGAGGAGAATTCCATTTGGTCTGGTCAAGTTGAGTTAGTGCTTGACCTGCAATGTCAAATTTCCAACTTTCTTGGTAAAGCTGTATGAATTCCTCAGCATCTTGAGCAGTTTGTTTATCTTTCACCTTCAATCCTTCAGACTTGATAAACATGGCCAAAGAATGCAAGCTGTGTCCAACTTTTCGAGCAAGAGATGGACGTTGATATTTGCCATTTTCATCACTGAAACCAGCAAGGCGTCTTGCAGCAGTGACAACATGACCATACTTTTCAGGTTTTACGAGTTCTTTGATAGTCTTAACAGTTTCAACTTTGTTTGCTTCCAGCACCAGTCTGCCGAGCTCTCTCAGTTTTTGTCGAATATATTGGTGTTGGCTGATTATCTTCACATTCTTGTTAAACAGTCTATACCCATACTCTAGAATACAGCGGTCTTGTTTAATAGCAACTGCAATCTTGTCTTGATTCATATCACTTAAGAACTTCCAGTATGCATCGCTAAACCCAGTTGGGGCAGGTTCAGCAAAAGCACACAATGCTTGGACTCTTGTTTTTCCTGGCTTAGATGCCTTACCCTCAGGCCTGAATTTACAGAATTTAAAATGTTGCCACAACGATTTTTTTTTTGAACAATCCATAGCAGTGAATACAATGCATAAATCCTTGTCCTTCAGTTTTTTTATTTGGTTGCTTCCGTGGGATGAGTTGGCCTTTCTGGCTCCCCAAAACACCAGTATTATGTCCAAAGTTCCCCTTATTTCGTATATAGTCCAACTGCAGTCGTCTTTCTTTTGAGTTCTTTGGCAAACTAAATGCTTTTGCAACATCAACCTTGTCACTGTGTCAAGTGTCACAAGTGTCTTGACATCTTCTGGACTATGACTCCACAATAGAAGCAGTGATGTTTCTTGTTATATCTTCTGGAACCATCCTCCTTCCTTAAAACTGGATTTAAATAAACAGATGGCTCCCCTTCAAGGGGCATTGAAACACTCGCATCCTTGTTAGTATTTATTTGCGCCATTTTCTCTTCATTCTCATCAGCTCTGCTATCAGGACATAATTGTGTTAAGTCATGACTTGTTTCAAAGCTTCTGCTCTGACTGGACTCAAACTGGTTCTGACTGGAAGACTTGCTTCTGCTCTGACTGGAAGACTTGATTCTGCTCTGACTTGAAAACTTGCTTCTGCTCTGACTGGACTCAAACTGGTTCTGACTGGAAAACTTGCTTTTGTTCTGACTTGAAGACTTGCCTTTTCTCTGACTGGAAGACTTGATTCTGCTCTGACTCGATGACTGCTTCTGATCTGACTGGACTCGAACTGGCTCTGAATGGAAGACTTGCTTCTGCTCTGACTAGCAGATGCAATTTTTTTTCTTTTTTTTCTTTTTCGGGGATAAATCCAAGGTGCTGTCACTGTCTGTACTTTCCCCTTTGGGATTTGGACCATACTCATCTTCACTATCTACGCTTGAGTCATCTGATCCTACAAGACTCTGTTGAATCTTTAGAAGAAAAAAAAAGTTAATAATTCAACTTCCATATTATAGTATTAAGTATCAACAACTGACTACACTCTTGACTGTCTACTGCATGTTGGGATAAAGAACATTCTATGGGGGCTGTGTGACATTCAGGCGCTTTCAGTCCAAGTGCATTTACAATGCACAGATATACTCTGAAGTTATTTTAGACTAAGGAACTAAAACAAAATGTAGAGTGAAGCCTAAAAACACACACACCCCTGGCATAAATCTAATTGTATATTTGAAGAAGTAATATTGAAAACAAAAGATGCTATTTAAACGGTAGCACCACCAAAATTAAAACACAGCTTGATAACAAAAACAGAATACATGCTCATTGAGCAGTGCAAACACCAACATCAATCCAAAAAGTGACACTTCCAGACCATCAATAAATACATACTTTCTTCTCCGAGAGGAAAATTATGTTTGAATTGTGCAAAATACCAACAGTGGAACTACATTGATGCTATGAAATTTTCTCATCATGGGTAGGATTTTAACAATATGACGGACGATATGATATTGCACAACCATAATGCCTCATCTAAAATTTTGAATTTTGGTGCTACCCTTTAAGTAATAACAAGAAGGAAGTAAAAGAATAAGGAGGTAAAAAAAGAGGCTTACAGGGTGGCAACAGCCTCTCCTTGGCCTTCCCAGAGCCACTTCTGACATAGAAATGGAGGGGCCGTCTGTGCTGTCATCACTTGAATCAAAGAGAGCCTCAGAAAAATCTGAACTCTATCCATCTGCAAAAAAAGGGATATCAACCCACTCTAGGTTTATAAAAATATAAAAAATATCAAGATATATTGATCCACTTTTGTTTGTACTGTATTAAAATAAATTACTGGAAAAAGATTTTGGGGGGAGACAGCCTATCTACTAGTTATTACTATTCAGAGTGTCAAAGACCTACCAGAATGCTTTTTGTCCTTCTCAGCTTTGGAACAACTTCATCGTCTGATTGCAAACTGGAATGGTCTTTAATGAAATCCTCATCACCCGTTTGGTCCCCTGTATTCTGCTTTGAATCGCATATGGTATCAAAAATATCTGGTCTTCTATCCATCTACAAAAAGGGAGTTATGTCAAGGTATAGTTGTCCATTTTTGATTACATTCTATTAAAATCAATCAAAAGGGATGGATTTCTTACAACTTGCCTATCAACATTTCACTGAAAATCAAAGTATCTGAGGCAAACCAGAATGTTTTGCGTCCTCTTTTGAGAAACTTCTTCACTGTGTGGAGTCAAACTTGGTCTTTAATACAGTCCTCATCAGTTTCTGCCCTGAATAGTCCACTAGCGAAAACCCTTGACAGTAAACCCTTGACAGTAAACAGTAAATAAAAATTTATTTAAAAAAATAGTATGAGGAGGTAATTACTGCTTAAGAAATTCGCTTGTGTGAAAACTGTTTCTGAATTACCATTAGCAAAAACTTGAGAGGCATTATATTTTCATAGAGCTATCAGCAAGTCTCACAACATATAAGGGGCTACAGTGGATCACATTCACCAAACCCTTTTCAATTATATATCAGCTCAGGAAGTGTAACATTATGATTGTAATAACATGAATTTAGACACTGTCAGGTGTTGTCCTAATGTTATAAACTCACTAACAGTCACATCCACACGGGGGGCCCTCAAATGTTTATAAACTAGAAACGTATGAGTGTGTAACATCCTGAAATTTTGATCTAACATCCAAAAATACGTGAGGGCCCCATGAAGTCAACACTAGAAACAAGTGAGTGTGTGATGTCAACTGGACACTACCACATCACCCAATGAGTGAATCACCTGGAATTCAGATAAAATACAAGAACACATTAAGAACTGATAAAACATTAAGAACTGATAGAAATCATGTACTGTATTAGGGGATATTCACAAGTTAGAAAAGGATAGTTCATGGGAAACTGTTTATGAAACAGCATTTAAGTTAAAATTAAATGAGAGGCTTGATTTTCATAGAGCTATCAGCAAGTCTCACAACATATAAGGGCTACAGGATCACATTCACCAAACCCTTTTCAATTATATATCAGCTCAGGAAGTGTAACATTATGACTGTAATAACATGAATTTAGACACTGTCAGGTGTTGCCCTAATGTTATAACACACACACACACACACACACACACACACACACACACACAGACACACACACACACACACACACACACACACACACGGACACACGCAGACACAGACAGATACACACGCACACTTACTGATACACATAGTTTGGTTGCTGCTGCCTGGAGAGGTGAAGTGTTGAGGGGACTACAATGCTGGCCACTTGCTACTATGCGGACAATGGTATGTGTGTGTGTGTGTGTGTGTCTATATTTGTGTGAAGAGGGAAGCCAATGCCATACTGTGAAGATTGTTTAGAGCAATCTTGCCCATCCCTCCCTTCATGTTAAATAATTCAGGGTCTCCACTCATCGCTATCATTATAAATATTTCATCCTTGGTGACAGGGAACGCTCGTCTTGTGCGACAACTGGGAGAAATGTTCTAAAAAGGAGGCGCACTCACACACCCACACAAATAAAGGCACAGTCAAAACCAAGTTCTTTCTGTATGTGTGTGTGTGTGTGTGTGTGTTTACATGTCATTATACCTTTTCATCATTGGTGCCAAGGGGGGGGGGGTCAAGCCATCCACCCTGAAAGGCACTGAAGCCCACATTGCTTTTCTTCTCTATTCTAATCAGCCCAGTTGCTGGAAGCTAAAGGCACCTGAATGCTAGTTCATAGCTTCCTTCATACACACAGACACACACACACACACACACACACGCACACACACACACACACAGACACACACACAAGCAGTGACAACTCTATTCCCTGTTATCAGACCTGGGACTTTAAAGGAGAGGCTCCTTGCATCAGTATCACATTTGGATAGTGTCCACTGTTGGTGTGGATGGAGTCCTGCCAGTTATCTAGTGGTAGATAAAATTGAAGTTAAACTTACTGCTTCAGGAATGCACAGCTTCATGATTTATTTCTCCAATATGCTCTAACCTCCTTTTAATTCAGGATTACTGATAAAGGCAGATTGAGGCTAAACTATGGTTTCCTCTCCAAGTAAAAAGGCCATGAAATAATGAGCCCGGATTACCATTCACTTCCTGTTTCGGAGTTGCATGTTGTGGCAGTATAATGTGTAAACTGTGTATTTCTAATGTTCTATTTGAGTATTTGTATGTGTGTTGTGATATTTTGTAGAAAAAAAAACTTGATGTTGAAAGTGAGTTAAATAAAAAGCTGTTATGACATTCAGAAAAAAGAAAGGTGGTGTGACTGCATCACAAGTCAAGGACTGAAGAAAAACATAAAGAGTTGAAAGGTTTGTAGGACCTGCTGATTTAAGTACTTTTTTTCTTTAATTTTAATTATATTCTCAACAGTCCACAACATAGTAAAATAGGAGTTTCCTCTGTAGTTCAACAGTGATATAACTTCATCTTATAGGTAATCCGATACACTTTCTGTTGAATTCAGTGAATATCCCCTTATAGTCGGCTAGCTTTTTGTTCTGTGTGTGTGTGGAAAAAAATCTGGTGTTCCTACACAGCCCTAGCTCTGTAAATGCGATCCAAACAAATTGGCTTGGACTGAGCATCACAACACTATTCCAGCCATTCAGTAACAGGAGCATTCACATGAATCTTCAGATTATTACTCTAGCTTCCACTCAGCAGCACAAAATGGAATTTGAAACGCAGATATTGCAAGTCTCCAAAATGGACAATAGTCACATTCACAACTTACATTTTTTTTGTAGACAGCTTTGTAGTTTTTACTTCTTATCAAAGATTCTGAGATTTTTTAATGTATTTACTCCTTTTGCACTGACATCCATGTGTGCCTATGTATGTGTGTTAAGATTCCATTTAAATCAGAAACGGGACAATAGAAAACAGCCATTTGATGTGAAGCAGAGAGGCAGTGTCAGAGTTGATAGAAAGTTCCCTTTCACTCTTTGCATCACTTTTAAAACAAATTACCCTACTACTTGCCACCACATGCAGACATCCAAAAGCAACTATAGCACTAAACTGTTATGACCAGATGCACTGCATGGCCAAAAGTAGATGGACACCCATATAACTGAGTGCTCTTAGTCTGGAGCTGTGTGTCATGGTTGCGGCTGAGCCCCTCCGTTTCATTGAAGGGAAAACTTAAAGCTAAAGCATATGACATTAGTTTAGTCCACAGTGTGCTTCCGAGTTTGGATCAAAAGGTTCTACTTGTCCCTTTCCTGATTCAACATTTCAGTACCTAAAGTACAAGAAAGTAATAGATACCTAAAGATACCTGTAGTACATAGCCACCTTCATCTGAAATGCTCCT